>JAJTUV010000777.1:1200000-1601137 GCA_021653895.1 Mastomys natalensis | reverse complement strand
CAACACAACACATACACACATAAAAGGCACACTTGCACACACCCACACATGCACAGTTTACACATCCCAACAGGCACATGCACACATACACACACACAGGCCATGCACACAGGCACAGCATGCACACTTACAAACACTAACCCTCTGTGTTACAGTTGTCTGACAGTTGCTTTGAAAATCCCACAGATAATGTCACCTTTGTTACTTTCAGAGTTACATACTGTAGAATACTTAGGCTTTAAAAAAGCCTCTTTGTAATTTTTAACTATTTGGCTTCTCTTGCCTTATCACTCTGGAAGATCTAAGTGTCTCTGTTAACATTTTGCTTTTGGTACAAAGCCTATTCTCCTCCAGGGGTTCTAGAAGACAGTAGCAAATTTCAAATTTTTCTTTCAGCTGGGGACATCTTAACTGCCGAGGAGGAGTTTGGGAGGTGACAGCTCCTTTGGCATTTTAAAACACATTCTATGCTCTTTCATTCTTCATTTTTTTAAATTAGTGATCTTTCAAATTATCATATCCTGGTAAAATCTTTGAGTACTTGTTTTTATATGTTGAGGTTTTAGTCATTGAGTTATGGCTTGTCTGGGTCTGGTTTTCTTTGGGTTTATGCAACTTCTGAACTTCTCAATTCTTTAATCCAGACTTATGTCCCCCACCACTTTGTGCAATAATTAGGTCTTGTGTTGATCTAAGTCACTGTTTTACATCCCTGAGCTGATCAATTTAGCAAGAGGAACAGTTTTTTTGGGGTCCAGTTTTAAAGGTTGCAGGTAGTGACTGCTGAGCCTCATGCATTGTGCAACCCCAATTCATTATGACAGTTCAAGGTACAGCAAAATCATTTGCTCATAGCTAGGAGCCAAGGAGGAGGAAAGAGACAGGGAGGCCATAAATCCCCTTCTATTTATGCCCCTAATGCCAAAATGTCCCTCACTAGGCCCACTTGTTACAACTTCCACCAACACAGGCCTTTGGAAGACATTCAAAGTCCAAACAAAAATTCCACTCCAAGTCCCCAAAGGTTCACATGCAGCTTACAGTCCAAAATGCACCCCACTCATTTCTAAATTTTCTCAATGTCTTAACTGTTCCAGCTGTGCCCATCAGTCTATGTCCAAAGTATCCCCAAGACTCAAGACAGTTTTAGCTGCGAGTCCGTACAATAATCCAAAGAATCAGTTTCATGTTCCAGGACACCTGTTCCTGTTATAAAAGGGAAGAATAGAAGAAGAGGGCATTAGAGAAAAGCGGGACCAAACACTGAAGGGGAGTTATGACAGCTGTGTGTCCAGCATCTGGGCACACTGTGTAGGGTATGGGTTCCTCAGGAATTGGGTAGACTAGCCATTATAGATTTGCTGGTTGAGTCTCACACAGGTACTTTCTTGGGCTGGCTTTTCATGCTGTCTTCAATCTTTATCTGCAGCTTGTTGGCCATCATCCTAGGGTCTCCGTTGCCACTTTGGCCTTGCTCTCACAGTGCCACACATTGTCCCACCAGGGATTGCTTGCAGGAACTCTGAACCTATAACATGTTAACTGACTTTTCAGGCTTTCCTTTGAAAGCTTGGTGGAAGCCTCTTGTAAACATCTGCATCTAGCATCCATTCATAGCCAGCATTGGGTCGATGAAGCAAATGACAGGTGTTACCACACACTGTACCTGGGCCCATGTGAGCCACAGTATACATGTATCCATATATGAGTTAATGCATGTAACAAAGAAAAGAGAATGAACAACAAATCCAACTTCATTGCTTTGGTGCAATGGGGTAGCTCCAGTTTAATTCATTTCCATTTGAAACATTAACACAGGCTTTTTTGTTTATCTTCTTGTCATCTTTCCCGACTTCTTTAAACTCTACTTCCTGTACTCTAGACCTTTTCTAGGTTTTTTTTTTTTTTTTTTCCTTTAAATATTTCTAAACTCCTCCCTCAAACCAATTCTAAACCTTCTACATGCCACAAATGTGTAATAACAGCCAAGACTTTCCTGTTTGACCTGGGTTAGCTCTCCATCACTAACAAATACCTTACATGGGCATTAATTTTAAAGGTTTCAGTCTGTGTTTGGTTGGCCTCATTGCTCTGAGAAAGGAACAGAGAAAGAGACCTAGTTCCCTTTAGGGGACCAGTGCCCTTTGGGACACTGACATTTCTAGCACTCACTTCTTAATGCTTCCTCCAGCTCCCAGCAACATCTGACAATCAGGAAAGGCTTAATCAACAGATTTATTTATTTATCGACAGAGTCTTGCTATGTAATAAAGACTGGATCAAACTGATTATGCTCCAGTGTCATGGTCCTGAGTGCTTGGATTACAGGTGCGTACCACTACATCCAGCTGCCTAAATTTTATTTTTTATCATCTGTCAATACATGTGCTTTTCTGTAATTTTCCTTAATTAGTGTATGAATAGTCTAAAACAGTGTGTAACATGTTGTTAAACACATCTGTCTGTGTTGTAAACAGCACTTAGTATTTCTCAGGTCTAGAATATCCAGTTGGCTTTGCTTATAGAGAATAATCAACTCACTGGTGACGTTTCTTGAAAATATTAGTTAAACATCTGAAGAATTCTGACCTGATGCATCATTTATTCTCTACATTTTTTTTGATTAATCCAATGTTGTATATTATTGTTTATGGGTTCTGTGGATAAGGATAGGTATGAATATTGGGGTTCTCTCTTTCTCTCTTCTCTCTTCTCTCTCTCTCTCTCTCTCCTCTCTCTCTCTCTCTCTCTCTCTGTGTGTGTGTGGTGTGTGTGTGTATGTGTTTCCACTTGGCTTTATGTACAGATATTCTGAGCAATGTCAGACCGAGAAACAGACATTGTATCTGAAAGTGTGGTGTGGTGTAGCTTGGTCATCTTGTGGATGGCTGGTCCAGCTCCAGTTTTCCTTACTCCTGGAGGAGGCCTGGAATCTGCATTAGGGTTTATCTTGCAGCCAACAATATACCTACCTAGTTTTTCCCTCCCTCCCTCCCTCCCCCCTCCCTCCCTCCCTCCCTCCCTCCCTCCCTCCCTCCTCCTATCTCTCCTTAACTTTTCTTTTTCCTCCCTTCTTCCTTTAGCCCCTTCCTCTTCCCCTTTCCTCCTTCTTTCTCTTTTCCTTCCCCATTTCCTTCCCCTCCCGTGCCTCTCCCTCCTGTCCCCATTGCCACACACACACTAGGTAAGCACGGTGTCTTAGGGTGAACAGACACCATGACCAAAGAAAACTCTTATTAGGACAATATTTAGTTGGGGCTGGCTTACAGGTTCTGAGGTTTAGTCCATTATCATTAAGGCAGGAGCATAGCAGCATCAAGGCAGGATCATGGTGGCATCCAGGCAGGCGTGGTGCAGGAGAAGCTGAGAGTTCTACATCTTCATCTGAAGGCTGCTAGCAGAATACTGGCTTCCAGACAGCTAGGATGAGGGTCTTAAAGCTCACACCTATAGTGACACACCACTCCAACAAGGTCACACCTACTCCAGAGGGTCACACCCTCTAATAGTGCCACTCCCTGGGCCGAGCTTATACAAATCATCACACAAAAGTGCCATCAAGGCACACCTGAAGCCTTTTTTTTTTTGCCTTTTGAGGCCCACTTTTTGTGGAGCTTGGCTGTTCTCTACCTAGGATACTTATCAAAGCAGTTTCCTACCTGAAGGACAGAGGTGACTAGGCTGTTAAACTCCCTAGTCTGCCATTTGCTTGTAGGATAGAGTCTTGGGCCCTGGCTCCTGGCTGTCACAATACTTTTGCAGTCTAAATTCCCAGCCCTCAAGCCCCCTATACTTTTAGCAACACTGAAAACCCTGTTCAGCTTCTGAGTCAGTGCCACAGTGGGGAGATCAGTGCGGACTCCTGCGTTTGTCTTGGTTTGTGTTCTTTCTAGAAGTTTGGCCTTAGCCTTTGGCTGTTTTTTGATAGATCTATATTTTTCAAATAAATGCTAATTGTACTCTATCTAGCTTTCGTAATTGTTCTCAGCGGGTGTGCTTACCTGCTTTGGCTACTCCATTATCACAGGAGTCACAATTCATCTATGTAGGAGGCACAGGCTTTCACTAGGGAACGCTGAAGTCAAGTTGAAGGTGGAGCTAATTCCCCGTGTGCTGACACACCTGCAGGGCCCTTGTGGAGAGTGCAGAACATGATATGGTATGAAACTGGGCAATAACTCAAGCAGACGGATGCACATGAAGAACTATTTTCAGAAAGCACTGAGGTTTGGGTAACTGTATGCTGCTGTGTGTTTGTGGCTGTGCTGTTTCTTACCATTAGGCTTCTGGTGTTTGGTGCTGGAACCCACAGGGTTTGCTCTGTTAGGTTCCCTGGGGATTTTTTTCCTTCTTCCTGGGAAAGGATTGTCACAGCCTTGTGTTTTCAGCTTTTAGCTGCATCACTGGACCATAACATTGTTGACTTGGGGGCAAGCTTGTAGGTCTTTAAGTGACATAAGAGAGGGTGGCAAGATCGTAAGAGCCAGAGGTAGTGCACATCTGAAGTAATAGCCTGAAACAATATTTGCTGGACATGACAGTGCTCTTGTACACATGAGTGTGCACAAGTGTATTCACAACCCTGAATGAGATCAAGCCATCCCAAATCCCATCATAAATGGAGGGAGATCATGAAGTCCCACCCCATAGCTGAGAAGCTGTTAGAAAATGATGGCTTCTGGGAGTGTGGATAGTTAAGTTTTCTTCAGAGATGTGTCCTCTGAGAGGATCCTCATACCCCAGTAGATGGTTTTATACCATATACACACAGGCAGCACTAAGCAGACTCACTGGGGTTTGAAAGAAGAGCACATGGAATTGGGAGGGAAAGTTGATGGTATTGGGAGAAAAACAGGGAGGGGAGAGGGGAGGGATTGATTTGATCAAAAGATCATAGGCGCTGGGTGGTGGTGGCACACGCCTTTAATCCCAGAACTTGGAAGGCAGAGGCAGGCGGATTTCTGAGTTCGAGGCCAGCCTGGTCTACAGAGTGAGTTCCAGGACAGCCTGGGCTATCCAGAGAAATCCTGTCTCGAACCCCCACCCCCAAAAAAAAATTATAGGCACGTATCAAATTCCCAATAAAAAGTAGTTCTGAGAAAAACAAACAAAAGACTAAAATTGTGTTTTTATTGATCTTCAGGAGACTGAAAAGTGAGGACTGTTGTAAGTGGATAAAGCAAAGCCACATTTTTGGACAGCTACACAGGGGTCCTGAGTGTTCCTTCCCTGAAAGTTTCACAGTGTTGCTCTGCTGTGACATGGGAGCTCAGATGAAGCAGGGCTGGCTCTCTGTCTGAGTGTGGCCCAGGATATCTGTATAGATCCTTTCTTATTATAATTTACACACTGGTTGTGACTCAGTAGCATACTGTGTTCAGTAAACTCGAGGCCCTGGGTGTGTACTACAACGACAAAAAACAGACAAGTCAGGTTAATATGATTAGGTGATAGGTATGACTTTTTAAAGGTGAGGTATCTGTCTCATCTACCAGATGCTATGGTTAGAAATTTGGACTTTCAAAACTGCCAGGGTGCAAACAGCTTTGTTTCTTTTACCTGACTTTAGATGTTAGGGAAGGAAGCCACCTACTTAAAGATGTATATCTTGAGCTTGAGTAGCCCCCTTGCCCCAGTTTGGATTCCTTAGTTGGGTGGTGCAGCAGAGAGTGGAGTTCAAATCTTGGCTCTGCATCTTTATGGGTCCTTGTGGGAGGATCTAACGCCTCAAATTTGAGTTCTTCATTGTGTGTTGGGAGAGTAATACCTGCCTTACCATAGGAAATGCACTTAAGGTGAATGAATAAACAAGTATATATTGACTCTGGCTTGGCCACCTGGAGGGAACAGGTGTGGAGGTGGCCCCATGGCCACAATCTATTAGTGATTCGTTTAGTAAGTTCTTAGGGTTCTACTCACTTATTTCAAGACCTTTTATTTTATACAGGAAATTCAGACCTTGAAGGAAGAAACCCTGAAAGCAAAGGCTTGTGACTTTGCCTGCAGCTTCCCCCTGCTTCCCTCGGCACTTTGCAGGTGCTGCTCACCTCGGCTAGGGTACCTGCAGTGGTAGGTGGGTAATGTTCTCACAGGTGGGACTGGCAGAATCACATTGTGCCCTGGGAGAACACAGATGCAGCTTTGCAGCTTTGCTGTCCTGTATATAGGTTGGGTTTACCCAGGTGGCTGTGGACCTCTGCTCCATGCTGGTGTAAAGCACAGGGCTACACTTCTGTCTCCCCACTTTTTCAAAGAAGACTCACATCTTTATCCTTCCAGAAGCCATTTATACCAGCAGATAAGCATGTCATGGACACCTCCTGGACCCGAGTGTCTCTTCTGTGTATGAGCACCTGTTTGCTCCATTGAATGAATGCTGGGAATGAAGACAAACCTTTCCAAAACCAGCAGTGATGGCGCTCATCCCAAGTCTGGGAAGAATTAACCCTTTCCAGTTTGGGGCAGGAAGAGGTCAAGTCATTCTATGACAGTTGGCTCTGTTTTACTTGAGGTCTCATCTTCTGAGACTGAAGACTAGTACTTTCTATGCAGAATTTGAATGGTTTTGGACAGTTAATTAAGGAAACTGGAAATCTTATAGTTTGCTATGTGACCTCACATTCTTCTGTTTGTCTGTGTGTATTTGTACATTTAAGTGTGTAAGTGTAAAGACCAGAGACCTGTAGCTGTATTGTCTACTCTATAGGTTCTTCTTTTGTCCACCCTTATCCACACTTTTTCAATTCACTAACATTAGATGAAAGAGAAAAAAAGGATAGAGAGGAAAGGAAAGATCCTGAGTAAAGTCAGGGGTAAGAAAAGTGGTGACATTATCATTAGCCTACTTCCTGCTAATTAGAGGTGTCGAGTTCCTTTGCTGTCAGGATATCTAATTTCTTACTGTTATTTCTTCTTTGCTCACAACGACTTAATAAAATGACCAATAGCAACCAACCAACAACCCACCAACCAACAACCCATCAACCAATAACCCACCCACCTCTTGGGCCCTAGCATTTATATACCCTCTGAAAAGTTCCCAGAATTCCAAAGGTCACACAATCTCAGAAACTATCTGCAGCTGGCAAAATCACACCTCTGCTAGAGCATGAGGCAAATCTTAGTCAGTTGCTGTGGAACAGTCTGAAGCAGCCCCATATCCCACACCTGGGATTAAAAGGAAAACATATTCCCATAATCTTTCAGTGTTTTTCCAAAGAAGCCAAAATCCAAAATTGTCACTAAGGAGACCAATGCCACTTTATGTTTTAAGGCAGGGTTGTTTAGCAGTTCAGCTTCATCAACTAGCTAGCCCTGAGATTAACCGTCTCTAGCTTCGCCTAGCACTGAGATTCCAGGTTTATAATGTGGGTGCCAGGAACCTGAACTTGGGACCTCATGCGTGCATTGCAAGCACTTTACCCATTGAACACCTTCCCAGCCTCCCTCCTCCTCACCCCCATGTTACTCTTTCTTACCCCACTTAACTCATACCGTAGTTACTCAGTTACGGAGATGAAGCTTTTAATGTAATGATCCAAATTTACTATTCTGGGACCTGTATTTTTACATCTTGTTTAGAGCAAAAAGTGAAATTTTAATGATTTTAATGTAGATTACAGAGGCTTCCCTTACTGAGCTTCTTGGAATTTCTTATCATTTTGACTCCTTAACTTATTGATGCTGCTAAATGATGCAGGGTAGAAGGATTAGTCACAGTAAGAAAGAGAGTATATAATGGTGATAAAGTCATATTTAATTTTAAGTAAAAAGGAAAGATAGAAGATATTCAGATCGCTGATTGTAATTCCGCTTAATTTTTTTCTTTTCTTTTTATCCTGTGCTGTGGCTTAATTCTCTTAAAATGGTTAGTGTTTTTAGTCTCTGGTACTAAAAACAGGCAGGAACTGAAAAGGTCATATAGCTTTATTATAGGGGGCTTTTGCTAGATTTTATTTTCTTTCCTTCAGTTTTATTGGTGGAGTATTTATTTCCTGACTTCTTTGAGCTGGCTTCCCAAAAGATTAAGATCTGAGAGTGTGAAATTCTTTTCCTGGTTTGTCTACACTTATCCAAAGAAACGTTCCCTAAATCTCATATGAATTATTTCAGGCAATATATGTTTAAATTGGTAAATTTTGAGGATTATTAAATTCTGAAAGCACATAATAATTTCTGTAGATAATTTTGAAGAGCATCAACTAAGATTTGCATGAGAGACTTCTGTTAGCATGTAAATTCTGAAGCAGAACAGGGCACACGGGGATTCTGAGGGCAAACTGCAGACTCAGTGGGAGAGAGGTTACCAGTGTTGAGCATCATTGAGCATGTTATAATCACAGCTCCAGAAACGCAACCCATATGTATGAGAGATTATGCAGGCCACATGTCACCTCCACAGTCATACAAAATTCCCCCTCTCTTGCCAAAGAAACCTAGCTTTGACATTTTTATTTCAACAGTATTTTATATAGGTAGACACAGATAAATCTCTCTGCCAAAGTAAAGAATTGTAAATGCCAATTCATTCTGTTGCACTGCAGACATTTTCTCTCCTGCCTAACAGGACAAAATATATGATGATTAAGGAAAGGACCCCACATATCCAAGCTTCCTTTCAGTCACAAAAGGTGAGTCTGTTGCCAGAAGAGACCCAGAGCTGGTAAATGAGATGGGTGGTGATGGGCATCTGTGAGGCTTTGAATGGCCTTCATCACTGGGTTCTGCTTGGATGTGCTGGAAACAGACTGTAGTTTTAAAAAAAATTCCGCCAAGACAGGGTTCCAGGGTCAGCAGTTGGTATGCTGCCTTTATACTCCCCACAGTGATAAGATTGGGACAGTACTGGACAGCTGGATTGGGGGTGTCTAGAAAATGAGTGACTCTGCATGGCTCTGATGTCTTAGCTATCAGTATGGGGTCTGTGTAGGCATTTCTGCTTGGTGAACTCTGACACTGCCCTAAGCAGACAGGAGTTAGACAACCTGCCCCTGGTCCTCAATCTGTCAGCAAATCAAAGGAATCATAGGTCCTCCATTGTAAGATGGGGGCCATGTTGCTGCTGTCCCACTTTAAAAGCTAAGTGTGGAATGCCATTTCAATTTGTGAGGTTTTAGCCTCTTGATGGTGTCAGTAGAAACCTTTCTTTCTTTCTTTCTTTCTTTCTTTTCTTTCTTTCTTTCTTTCTTTCTTTCTTTCTTTCTTTCTTTCTTTCCGACTGGTACTAAAACTCTTTGTTAGTACTGAACAGCAGGAAGTGGGCACAGCTCCTAGTATGCCCTGTAATCACAGGGAAACAGTAGATGCTCAGTAGGGCACCATGTGGCTAAGCTGGGATGTTCAATAGTTAGATACTGAAAGCACATTCTCTATTGATGGGTTTATCTGGATGTGACTCCCTGAAGAGCCCCAGTACATGTAACTAGTGACAGATGGTGTTTTTCTACACTGCTGGACCGCCGTTGTACACCAAAAGGCATTTTCATCCAGTGTATTCATGAATGTATCTCTAGTGTTCATTAATTACTTGGTATGAGGTGGGCATTAAAAACTGGTTGAATGAATAAATGGTTTTTCTGGGTGGTATAGTAAATGACGTTTGGTCTTCTCAAGGCCTTGGTTGTAGGTTTCATGTTTGTGTAGTCATGTTGGTCATATTCTATCCCAGAGAGGCAGACAGCTGTTCAGCATCTAGCAGCTATGTCATAAGAAGAAATGATCCCAGGCAAGGAGGGAAGGCCACAGAAACTCAGGCAGCAGTGCCAAGGTCCTTGTACCACATTGGAACTTTTGCTCTTGGCACATCTGAGTCTTCTTCCTTGTGGTTTGGCTCAGACCCCAGTTCCTGGGCCCATTGCTTCACTTATCTAAGCAAAGGAATGCTTCACCTGAATGGCCTCCTTGGTGGCTCTGGGGGGTGGCTTCAGCTGTGTAAACACAGGTGATACCTTATATATTACTTGTATATAAAATACGCATCTGTGCTATGTGCCTTAGACAGGAAGAGCTCAGCTGTAGTATTTAGTAGGTAAGTCAGTTTTAGTCTTAGACCAGCCTTTGCTAACTTGATCCTTCTAGAATAGCCATTGGATGGATCTCTTGGAGCTTTAAGATTTTAGTCATGGATGGGGGTTGGATCAGGTAGGGGTGGGAAGTTATTTATCCAAGTGAGCTGGTTTGCAGGATTATCAGGAGTATTGATGTGCTAGTGTTACGAGTTTAAAGTAGATCAGACCGTAGTGATAACATGAGTATTGGTTTCTCACTAATTAATACTACCTACTAAGAGTTATTAGGAGCTGGGTCTTAAGAATTTCACATACACAATCTTACTTAGAAATAATACAAGGTGAATTTTTTTGTATAAAAGTGAGTTTGGTGCATGTATGTGTTGTGTATGTGCATGCATGTGTTTAAATGTACATGTCTGTCCATGGGCAGAGAGAAAGAATGTAAGGTGTTCTGATCAGGTAACTTGTTGGGCCTAGAACTAGGATAGTGGCCAGCAAGCTGAAGTGATCCTTCTGTCTCTGTCCCCTACAACATCAGGTTAGGGACACATGTGCAAACATACTGGCTTTTAAAAGAAAATGTAGGTGCTGGGTTTTAAACTCAGATCTTTTGACTTGTACAGTAAGTGCTTTTTCTGGCAGATTTTACCTCTCCTGTATCATTAACTGAAATGTTAATCCTGCAGGGAAATGAGTTGGAAGTGGTGAATTGCAAGAAAGTCCCTTACCACCATGTCGTCCACTTTGACCACGTCCTCAGTCTCATCATGTTTCTGGTGTCTGTTGGCTTTCACCAGCTAAGGTGTTTCTTTGTAAGCTCTTTTGTGGTATTGGAGGGCTTGGGCTATGACCCTTCAGATGTTAGAACATAGGCATTTTGGTTTATAAGGCAATAACAATGCGACAGGCTTAAAATGACATGGTTTGAAACAGAATGTCCTCACCCATGGGCTCAGATGCCTGAATGTGTGGTTTCCAATGTGTGGCTCTATTAGGAAGGGCGTGGCCTTTCCAGAGGGAATATGTCACTGGGAACATGCTTTGAGGTTCAAATGCCTCCATCATTTCCATTTGCTCTCTTGCTTTTGGTTTAAGATATGAGATCTCCATTTGCTGGTCCAGCCACCATGCCTGCCTTTGGCCATGCTTTCTCACCCTGAAGGTGATGGATTTTTATCCCTCTGGAACCCTAGGCCAAGCAAACCCTCCCTCCTGTAGGCTGCTTTGAACCTGGAATCTTATCAAAGCAATAGAGAACTAAACTGATACAGCCATGCTGTAAACTATGTACCTGTTCTTTGAAGAATCTCATGCCCATTACCTGCCTTGGAATTCAGCCCTTATAATAAAATACTATGCTGGTAAGATAAATCTGCTCCTGAGAAATCATGTCTGCTAAGGAGACAGACAAATAGTTGTAGTCAACACTGTGTCTGCTGCCATACTGCTGGAAAGACAAATGCAGCAGTCTGAGGAGAGGGAGGGTGCTGGTAGGAACAGGGGTGTGTGCAGGGTGGCCCGTCAAATAGGAAAGCATCTGGCCAGGTACCCTCTCCTTTCATCCCTCTTCTCTTCTCAGCACGTGCTGCTACCTGATAGTGTTCTGCCTTTTCTATTATCAGCTATGTAAGCATGAGCTTACCAGACAGTGTTCAGCCTTGCATCCCTGGGGACTGGGCCAGCCTGGTGTACAGTGAAGCGAATGAGTGATGATAGATGGAGCTATGAAATGGGAGCCATGGAACAACTCTCCATGGAGTGTGTAATGCATGGGAACTGCCCGGCCAGACAATGGTGAGCACCACATTTGGTTCCTGGGCCTTGTGTACTTTTGGAGACTTATCCAATGACATCACACTGGCAAAGCAACACAGTGACTTTTGGATTCACTTTCTGGAGCAACTTTGGAATGCTCATTTTTTGGCAAAGAAAAATTTGGAGGTGTGGGGAGGATATTGCTATGTTAACCAGGCTAGCGTTGAACTTCTGGCCTCAGCCTTCCTATTAACTGAGTCTGATGTTGGTGCACAGTCCTTATAGCATCGGGAGAATGATCAGTGTAGACGTGGCTGCCTACTTAAAAATCTAAGAAATTGCCTTGGGGTACGAGATGCTGAATTTCTTCTCCGCTCACAGAGAAGTTGGAGGTCATTAAGTATAAAGGATTGAAGGTCTGTCAGCTCATCATATAGTTTTTGTTTAGTCCTTTTGTAGCATTTTTCCAGGCAGGAATTGATTCCATCTAGAAGACAAAAGATGGTCTGACTGCGGGCAAATAAAACCAAACAGGGTTTCACAAGCATTTAAAAAAAAAGATACCAACCCTTCCTGATTCTGGTTTGTAATACCATTTCTCAATAATAATAATAAAAAGGACTAGAGTTACACAGAAAAATGGCTGATGCTAGGGTAGGAGTAGGGAATTTATTAGTTGAGCCATTGTAGTACCATAAAGTCAGGAAGTGCTCAACAAACAAACAATAAAAACAGAACCCTGAGTGTACGCCAGAGAGATACAGGACTCAGCCCGAAGCTCCCAGTGGCCAATGCTGGAACAATTCAAGCAACATATACATTTTTAAATGTGGTATTAGATCATAACCCAAAACATAAAACAGCATTTATAGCATGTGTTAGTCTGGGAGAGGAGACAGATCTTGCTCATCCCCAAAATTTATGCAGCTCTTTTGTCCTTACATGAGGGAGCATAACTCTATTTAGGTGTAGTCTGCATGTGTGACCTCAGTGAAAAGTGCACAGTGTGTGTGTGTGTGTGGTGTGTGTTGTGTGTGTATGTGTGTGTTGCGTGTGTATGATGGAGCAGAGAAAGACAGGGACCTACCAATCACCATCTCAGTTAGGACACCTGGCAGTTTCCATAGTGAAAAGTCATATTAATACTATACACCTTGATGAGATGTGGAGAAATGGCTCTTTGTCATTGTTATCATCCTTTCCCAGACCCATAGCCCAGTATAATTACAAGAAGAGCCCCAAACCCAATTCCAGTTGAGAACAACCTACAGAATACTTGCCCAGGGTACCTCTGTCAAAATAAGAAATGTCACAGAATTTTCGATAGACAAGAGGGATAGCCAAGAGAAGCGTAAAGATATGTGATGGCCATACACAGTGTCATGCCCTAGATGGGGTCTTGGTGCAGGGAAAGGACATGGAAAAGGTTAAGGACATCTGAATGCTTGATTCTGTGTGTTGACTTTAGACCATAAAGTATCTATCTTTGTTCGTGAATCTTAGTTCACTTTCTGTGACAAATGACTAAGCTGATGTAGGAGCATGCAACAGGGGAAACTGGGCACAGGACATATGGGAACTCTGTCCTCCTTAGCAATAGTTCTAAAGTCAGTGTAAGAGAGGATTCCTATATTGTCGCTTGGGAAAGGGCAATAAGATGCTGAGACAGCATGCTGATATGTGTCCTTCCATTTCGATACTGAGCAGACCTGGCCCTGTTTAGCTTTTGAGATCAGATCTGACAGGTTCAGCATAGTGAAGTCACAGACAATGGCATGACAGTATGTGTTGTACGGATGGAGCTTGGATGGTGGTCTGAAAGCTGTAGCTCAATCAGAGCTCTCTGCACAGATCTTGTCAGGAACTTCCTTGCCAAGGTCAACTGATGACTTTTTAAGTAAAGCAAAACTCATTTAAAATATTATTGTTCCATGTGAGCCAAACCAAGCATAGTGGCTAAAAACATTGTGTTGATTCAAGCCAGCCCTGGGATGTACTTGCTATGGGGATTTTATTCAAACTTAGGGCCTCAGCTTCTCAACTACAAAGTGAATGTCATGGAATGTTGTGCTGCTGGCATCCGGAAGGATAAAAGAGTGTGAATCTGTATGCAAGGCACTGAGCTTGGTACTTGGTGCTCATTATCTGTTCCCTAGATGGTGCCATTTGTTGCTGATGACAGCGTTCCCCCTTTTAATGGTGATAGCATTGTGGATGCAGGCTTCTGGTTCTGCTTTCAGTGCTGGACCATTCAGTGGTTGTTTGATTTTTAAGGATGAGAGAACATTCTTCTACTATGTCCTACTTGTTCTCGACATCTCCAGTGTCACATGGAAAGATGAAATGTGTTAAGACAGTGGTGTTACACGTCACTATCTCTCTTAAGCTGCTCACGCCCCCAGGAGAAGAAACCTGGTGTGGAGGACTTTATAAGGAGTGTTCTAGAGCAGGGCAGGGGCTTGATGAGGAGAAAGGAGTTCAGAGAGAGAATGAAGACAAGCTGTTTGCATCCCTTAGTGACCAAGATCCACCCTTGGCTGACTCCCATGTGGCTTACGTAAGAAAGTTCATCTTTGACTCCCACTTATCTAACGTTGCCATGCATCTTGGATTTACTGTGGACAAAGAAGTAGGAAGCAAAAGCCGTTTTACAGATTTACGTGGTTAAGATTAACCCTTTGCCCCAGCAAGGTCTGTGGAACTTGACTTTTATGAGGTGGGTTACCAGAAGACCCACTGGGACCTCTTTAAGTGCTCAACTTTTTGATTACCCTTGCCCCCTCCAATAAATTACTGTCCTGGTATTATTTATCCTAGTAAAAATTCCAAGCATTTCTGTGTTCAGTCCCTGTTTCAACTGAGTGAACTCCTTGGCTTATTCTCTCCTGTCTACATTTCTCAGTCTTTTCTCTTGTCATCTGCATCATCCCTAAGCCACTTTCATCCTGTTTTTAATTTTTAAAAGCTATCTTTTTTTTGTGTGCATGCATGTATGCATTGTATATGCATGCATATGTGATGTGTGTGTATGTGTTTGTACCTGCTCATGCCTGTGTGTAGATACACATATGTATATGTGTGTGTGCTTGCTGTAGCCAAGGAGGGTGTCAGGTATCTTATTCTATCAATCCCAACCTGATTTCTTGGACAAGGTCTTGTATTGAGCATGGGCTGGCAACCAGCAAGTCCCTATGATCATGCCGATTCTGCCCCACTCACGGTGCTGGGGTCACAGGCAAACCTGGCTTTTTACAAGGGCTCTAGGGACTTAAATTTAGGCTCTCATGCTTAAACAGTAAGTGCTCTTACCCATTTACTTACACATCTGCTGGTTATGTAAATCATCTCTTAAGTCTTGAGTATAAGTTTTAATAAGTGCTAAAAGTAGGAACTAGATTGACTATAAGTAAAACACTTAAAAACTCACCTAGGTAAGGAGGGTTTTCCCTGTAGGGATTGAAACGGAAACCTTGGCACTGCCGACGTGTGCATCCGCTCTTGAGAGCCATGGTGTGGATCATCCCCAAGCTCCTGTGGACCTGTCTCTTCATAGTAGCTCTGGAGTCTGGTGCAGAGGGATTAGCATTCCCAGGCATTGTATTAGCCGTTTTTTTCTACTCACTGTGGCAAAACCCCCAACAGACAACAAGGAGGACAGATTTTTATTTGGTCATAGTTTCTGAAGGATTTCAGATCATCCTATCTTGGGAGGTACATGCAAGAGGCCCTGTGTTGCTTGTTTACAGAGTGGCAGACCAGGATGCAGGGTATGCAGGCTGGATCCAGGGGTGGGTATGACCTTCAAAGGCCAGCCTCTACCACCTGACTCCTGCCAGTCAATCCACTTCCTAAAGGCTTCGTAGCCTTCACGATAGCTTCACAAGCTGGGAGACACAGGCTGGTAACACAGCCTGGCTAGGAACACCTGGGAGTCTGGCTAACACAGGCATATCCTTGAAAAACTCTGTTCTCTTTGGTTTTTCATCGTTGATATGTGCACTGCCCCACCTTTCCTGTGTCCGCTGTTTTCTGCAGCAAAATTTACACATTATTAAAATGTAGCTTCTCATGCCTGTAATATATATTTGTATTTTTTAATAGAAAGGTTGAAACTCTGCAGAACTCTGGGTTTTATCTCATCCCATAATCTCCTGTATTGCACCAAGTTATTAGTGAGTTGTCAATCACCTTTGCAAATTAAAGAGGCAGAAGTAATTGCAAACTGAACCTTGAGGTGGAGTAAATCACATCAAATGATTATGCAGAAAAACAAAAATACCAATTTGGGTGCTGTAATTGCTTTCTTTCAGGAGTCCTACTATGTGGACTGATTTTAATAGAAAAACACCAAAGATAGATGACGCACTTGCTAAGACATTTCCTTCCTATCCTCACAGTGCTTCTTACCACAGAGGATACAGGAGCAGGTCTCATGCTCATGGCATTGGTTGTTAGACCTGACAGTGACTGTTGGAAAGTGGGTGCAGTCAAGCAAAGGTACCCTGCTTTTCCTGAGAAGAGACAGCAGCACAAAAGGCCATTTCTAATTCTAGTTTAAATCATGCAGAGGCTTTGCTGGTGCTGTTGAAAAGATAGCCAACTGGAGGCCGTTACCCTGGTGGCACCATTGCCTCTTTGACATAGTTAGATTGTCCCTATGGTGCAGTTAACCTCTGTGTGGCAGTTAACGCATCCGTGGTGAGGTTACCCTGATGGCCCAGTTACCAGGGTGGTGAAATTGCCCTTGTGGCCCAGTTTCTTCCATGGCCCAGTTTCGTCTGTGGAGCTTTTAGCTCTGTAGACATTATCTTTGTGATGAACCCTGCCCCCGTGGTGCAGTTAACCAAGCACTCACTGCGACTCCCTTTGATTTGAGGACATCAATTTGCACATGCTTCTGAAAGAGGTATTTACCAAAAACATAAAGCATAGCACAAATGAACTCCTTTGAAGTGCTCAGATCATTTCCCATTATTTTATTACCTTCATATAAACCAGCAGATGTGTTTATTGTCATAAAGTGTAAACATTTTGTGCACGTGGTACCCACAAATCAGTTATCTGTCAGTTTTATTTTATTTTTTTTACTGCTTGTCAAAATATTAATGTCGTGTGTGTAAGAAGGTGTGGGCGTTTATCCCTGTGGTTAGGCTACGGGACCCTAAGCAACATGGGATGAAAATGACTGAGCCAGCGAGACCAAGGCTCTGAGGTAACCCTTGGCTTGGAGTGCAGTTAAGACCTTTTGGGGGCTCTTGACTAGCAGAAGAAATTCAGAGACTGAACTTTTGAGATTCTTTGCATTTTCTATCACAGATAAATGGAGAGAAAAAAGAGAAATGCCAGTTTTTAGAGAGTAACCAGCCTGCTCAAGGAAGGGCAGGGAACAATGAGCACCTCTGGCTGCTGCCAGCTCTGAGATTCAAAGGAGAGAAAGCTTATGGGAAACCTCAGGGTCAAGGCACTTAATTCTGTCTGTTTTGCCCAGTGAGGGTCACACCCCAGAAGTACCCCTTAGATGAAGGAAGGTCTAATTTGAATTTTGGGCAAGTTAACAGTTTCTCATGTTAGTCATCACTGATGTAGATAAGGCTGAAGTTTAGTAAGACTACGGAATCCATCATCAGATTCCTATCAATAGACTCCAATGGTGCTTTTAAAATAAGGCTACTAGACAGTAGACTGGGAACTCGGTCATGTGCCATAAAACATTAGTTACTGTAATAATAGCAAAAATACCTATGGGATCTTATTTCAGTCTAAGATTGACATTTGCAGAATAGGGACTAGATTCTTATAAATAACTTGGGCCAGCAAGATGACTCAGTAGGTAAAGGTGCTTGCTGCTAAAACTGATCCCCTGAGTTCAATTTCCAGAACCTACATGATAGAATGTAAGAACCAGCTCCTGGGTTGTTGCTATTTATATTTATATTCTCTGGTACCGGTGCAAAATGCCTAGCCTACACACGCAGCATACACATAAACATAATAAAAAATTAAATGAAAAAGAACTTTTAATTCAAAAATGAGAAAACATCCTTTTTAGCATTTTATTTCAGCATTCCCTGGGTGGTCTAAGATGTTAAAAGGGGCTTTGTAAAGAAGGGAATTTACAATATTTAAATCATCAGGATAAGAGAAATTTATAAGCTACTGGATGTTTTTTCCTTTCCTTCTAAGGGAAAATAAACTTGGGCAGGAGCCACAGAATGGCTTTGCAGGTCCTGTTGGTTGATTGTTGGGGGTCAGTGACCCAGAAGTTTGGGGTAAAAGATCAACAGTGCTAAGTAGGTCTGTTTTGTTTCAGCCTGCCCAAGAGAACAGTAATTACCAGATATATTAATGCTTGTCAGAGATGGTTACTGGAACCCTCTGCTACTGCAGCATAATCAGAGTGACAGGAGTTGTGAAGGGGTTGCCTTTGGAGATCAGTCCTCTCAGACTGCTGATTGGCTGGAGTAGAGAGCCAGGCTCAGCGTCCCACCTTCCCATCAGGAAACAGTAAGCGGGTGGGGAGCTGGACTAACTTGTCTCATGGTTGATGATGTGATTCTCTGAATTGATTTCAGGCCCTTAATTTTCCACTGCTGTTGTACAAAGAGGTGAATCCTGAGAAAGGTGATAGGTGACATGCTGGGAAAACCCAGAGGACAACAGAGCAAGCACCTTAGGATCTGGTGCCAGATATACATTACATAAGTTCCTTGCGGGTTTGGGGGGAAGTGGTGATTCCTTATTCCCTTAAAAACTTATATATTTGTATGTATATGTATGTGGGCATGCATATGTAATGACATGTTGTGGTGGGGGTAGGAAACTTGTGGGAGTTTCTCCTCTCTTGTTGATCATAGGGATAGAACTCAGGGTGTGAGGTGTGGTAGCAAGTACCTTTCCTGGCTGAGCCATCTTACCCAATGGAATTTGAAGCCGCTGACAATGGGCTGTATACTTAAGGGGTAGCCACCTTTGGGGCCAGTATGTACCTTTGCTTTTGTTTGCCACCACACATGGTTTCTGAGAGAAAGGTAAATATTCACATGTGCCATCTCAGTGACTTGCTTGCGGCCTTTGATGAAGTCACTGTGGTCAATGACTTCTGCCTGCTAGGTCCCACTGAAAACACGTTCCCCTCCAAGTGTGTTTAGGAGAACAACCATCATGCTGGGGCTGGGCAAATTGTACAGGGTGTTCCAGCAGGTACGTGTGACGTAAAGACCATGCTGTGGGACTGCTACATGCATCTATATTATTTTCAGAATGTTTTCTGTTTGCCTTTTTTAAATCACTGATATCCTGATCTTAAAGTTGTTCGATTGCTTTCTATATGGAGAATAGGAGAACACTCTGCAGGCCTGCCTATTATTCATGTCTTTTTCACTGTGGAGACATTGTCTTTGGTGTGCTTGTTAGTTTTGGTTTTTCAGTGTATGTATGTGTGTTGTGTGTGTTGCATGCATAAATGCATATTTTCATATATGTGGGCACATATGGATGTTTGCATGCATGTGTGCTCATGCACATGGAGGTCTGAAATTAAAGTTTGGCGTCTCCTTGCATCATTCTCTACCTTATGCTTTGTGACAGGGTCTCTCAAAGACCCAGAGCTTGCCAGTGTGACTAGTTTAGCGAGATGCAGCACTAGAATGAATGCTGTCCCTTTCTGTCATATATGTTTACAGTGTGCACGGGTGTTTGTGCATGGCATGTGCAGATGTGCATGTGTGTGTCGGGGGGTGAAGAATTTCCAAAGTTGACATCAGCAGTCCACCTTGACTGTTTTCCACCTTATTTATCTAGGCAGGCTCTCCCAGTTGAACTCAGAGCTACCAGATATGGCTAGCCAGCCCACTCTGGGGGATCCTTGCCTCTGTCTCCTGAGCTCTGAAATTAATCAAGAGGAATTGCAAAATAACCCCACACAGCTTATGTGTGGGTTCTGGGGATCTGAACTCCTGTTCCATGCTTGTCTGTGGATGTTTTAACCACTGGGACACTTTCCCAGTTCCAAAAATGAACATTTTCAACTAAGTTTATGGATGACAACTCATGACAGGAAATCTTTATCAATAAGCCTGATTGCTTCGGAGTTTAGATTTTCTTTTGGGTTTTAATTTATTTGTTCTGCCTCCCTGCCCGTCAGACCATCAGCTTTAATGCAGGAATATCTTCTCTTGTCCGTTTTAATTGATTTCCTGCTTATATGGTTTGACTATGAAATGACCCTCCCAAGGCATCGCATGCTAAGGACTTAGTCTCTGCTTATAGTGCTATCAATAAGCGATTGGACCAAGGGGGGCCCAACCTCATGTTGAGTTCATGGCTGACTGTGCTATCAGGAGTTGGGCCCCAGTTGCAACAATCAGGTCCCAGAGGTTATAACACTGAAGGGATTGCTTTTACACTCCACATTTCTGCCCTCTCCCCTTCAGTTTTCTGGCTGACATGGGCAAGCTGCTTTGCTCTGTTGTGCCTTTATCATGATGCTTGGCCACACTGAGATGCTTATCCCAAGTGTTTCTCCCGCTTCATCCCTCGTCATAGTGATGGAAGGCTGAGACAGGTGCCATTTAGAGGTCTTTGCAGCACATGCTCAGTGTGCTTCCCCAGACACTGTAGTTCATATTGCTTCTTTCCTTTATTGTGATACGTTGTCTTTAATCTATAGTTTCCTTTCTGTTCCTCTTTCCCCCATTTATAATATCTCTGTTAGAAAGCAGGCTGTTTCCCATATAATATTCCCTGTAGCTTGTCTCTTGTTCACCCATGGTAGGGCTCACCTGTTCCTCTGACCCTGGGATCTTTTTACATGTCTATAGTGATGACCTAGAGGCTCAACCAGATTCTGGTTGAAACCTTGATAGATCCCTGAGTTGGGCACCATGTTCTTCTTTTGGAGGCCTCATGGGACTCATAGTTCTCCCTCTTGTCCCTTGGTACTCTGTGCATGGGTATATTAATTCACTCCAGTGGCAAAGCTGTGATCTCCTGACCATATCGTTGAGCTTGTGGAAGACTTTTCAAAAGAGAGCTGCCTTATTTTCTTGTTTTTTTTTTTTTTTTTTTTTTTTTTATTTTTCATTCAGTTTAGTTTGTAAATTATAGACAATATAAGCCTTTGATTTAAAAGACAATTTTATGACTGTTTAATTACTCTTTCTCCCCCTCCCTCCCCCCCCCTTTGTGTGTATGTGATGCCACATGCATGGAGGTAAGAGGACAGCTTTCAGGAGTTGGTTCCATCCTTCCATAATGTGCTCCTTGGTTGTCAGGCTTGATGGCAAGTACTTTTACCCAAGAGCCACCTCACTGTCTGGTAACCTCTCACTGTTTTTTGGTTTTGGGGTTTTTGTTTGTTTGTGCCTCTGTTCAATAGGGTAAAGGTAGTGAATCTTTCCCTTATATCTTTTGAAAGAACTGATAGAGACTATTTATTTCCTATACTTTGATAAATAAATAGATTCACCCATATTTTATAGGTTACACTTAGTCAGCATTATCATCTTGATTGAAGCTCATATCTTATACTGGGAGAGTTTTCAAGTTGACTCCATGTGACCTGGCATCTCTGATAGCTTCCCTACCACATGAATGGCAATATTGCTCAGGGTTATTTTGCATATGTGTTGTCTCAGACCTAGAAACAGCATTCCTCTACAACACTGATTTTCTTAGTTCTTCGTCTCTGTTTCCATTCTCTCTGCCCCCTCAACTCCATCCCCCCAACACTGTGTAATTGTAGGCTACAGTTTGGGAGCTAAGGGTGTCCCATGTTCCTGCTAAGCGAAGATTTCTAAAACTCCTTAGGGGAAACAGCAGGAATCTGACTAGCCTGTGCATGTGTAATTCATTCTCTCACTCTGCTTTTGAATAATAGTTCACAGGATTTCCATTTATCATTTTATAACACAAATGCATGTCTTCTTTCTTTCACACTAACCCCTCCCTCAAACAACCCCAAGAAAACAAAAAACTTGGTTCTAAAGGTACATGGATGATAGAAATCTCTTACTAACTCATTTGTGGTGGTGCAAGGGCCTGAAGGAAGCAGCAGCTTGCATGTTTCATGTATAGATCTTCTAAGCCATGGGCTGGATGGGAGAGGCCTCAAGCATAATGGACAAATAAGACAGGTCAGAGTAAGCAGGAGGATAGAAACAACCTCAGCAGAAGCCTATTGTCTTTTGTGCCTACATGACACTAACCTTGCCCAGAATTTTGGGAAGGAGGGTGTGGAAGATTTGGGGTGTAGGAAGGCATTAGGAGAGCAGTGAGTTTAGTGTAGGAACTGAGGAAGGGGTTCTAGACTCAGGCTACACTGTCAGAGGCAGGAGGAGCAGCATCAGCCTCTGATTGTAGGTACAGGGAGCCTCTAGCTCTTTGCCACAAGTCAATATTCTTGTATTTAAGTTAAATGACCATAATACAGTTACATAACTGTGTTCACACAAAAACATAGGCTATTTACAATAAAACAAGATGATAAATCTGCCATTCTTTATGGAAGCATCCTTCCTGTCATCTGCCCCTGTTTATTGAGAATCTCCACTGTAGTGGGCAAGGCTGAGTGGTGGAAAGCTCAAGGTAAACCTGTTTTGAACACAGTGACATTTGTCTTTTTCTCCTCACAGTAGTCTCCTATTACCCATCTCTTACGATAATTTCAGAAATAGAGTCTTGCCTTCTGTATAAGTCAGGGTTCTTTAGAGTCACAGAACGTATGGAATTTCTCTCTATATTGAGGGAATTTATTGTGATGACTTACAGGCTGCAGTCCAACTAACCCAACAATGGTCAGTTGCGAGTGGTGGGAAGTCTAAGAGTCTAGTAGTTGACCAGTCCCATGAGGCTAGGTGTTTCAGCTGGTTTTCTATATAGGCTAAAGTCCTGAAGAAGTAGGCTCCAAGAGATGTGCTGGCAGGTGTGTGCAAGCAGACAAAGAAGAAGAACCCTTCCTTTCCCCAGTGTTCTCATGTAGACCTCCAGCAGAAGGTATGGTCCAAATTAAAGGTGTGTGCCACCATGCCTGGATTTGGAAATTGCTCTGTCCTAGGCTGACCTTGAATTTAGAGATCTGCTTGCCTCTGTCTCCTGGGATTAATGTGTGTACTACCTTGCCTGGACCTAAGCTTTTCATGGCCACTATGCCTCAAGATCTGGATCACAGGTGTGCCCTCCATTTCTGTATTGTAGTTTATTTCAGATGTAGTCAAGTTGACAATCAGGAACAGCCATCATACCTTCCTTCCTCAACAAGTTTGCCCAACACCCACCCTGGCCCTTTCAATCTAACCTGCATCTTTTCTCTCAAAAGCAAATAAATATTATGAGTTTGGAAACTGAGGATACAGCTGATAGGGAGCAGAAACTAGCACCAAGTGACCTGCTTTCAAGGGACTGCTTAGTGAAATCTCAAAAGGATATCATCATAAAATAATGGCATTTCAAGACAGAACTGTGGTGAGACACTCAAAGACTTGCTGGGTTATTGCCAGCCTGGTGTTTTACTGTCCCAGCCCTCCTGTTGAAGCTGGCCTGTTCACCTATTTATGCATTTATGTAATTTTTTTATTCATATGGTAATCTTTTAGAAATTCTCCTTAATTGGGCTTCGGGGATACTATTGTGTAAGGTACCAGGATCCTACTGTTCTCCTCTTCCATCCCTACCCATTCTGTTTATACATTTTTTTAAAGGGCAAATAGATATTTAAAGGGAAAATCTTTGTTTTCTTGTGTGGCAGTCTGATGACAGCATTGCCAGATTAAATTTAGATTCTGTTTGCTTGGGTGTGAGTATATATGCACCTGCATGTTTGTGTATGTGTTGGTGCCTATGCATACGTGTGGGCTTTTTTTGGGACTGTAGTGGATGTCATTCCTTTTGTTGTTGTTTTGTTTTGTTTGTTTGTTTATTGACACAGGAACTTGGAGCTCGATGATAAGACTAGGCTGGCTTGTCATTGAGCTCTAGGAATCTGTCTCTGCTTCACCTGAATTGGGGTTACAAGCATGCACTGCCATGCCTGTAGTGTTTGTGCGGATTTTAGGGCTCTGATTCATGTGTTCTCACTTATAAGTCCCACAGCCATCTCCTCATCCCCTCAGCTCAGATTTAAACTGGGTTTCTTGAGCCTTAGTTCACACCAGCTTATTTGAAAAGAACTCACATTCCAGGGGCCATCCAACCTGCTCTTTACACTGCTGCTCTTTTCTGTGACAGGATAGACACTGGAGGTCAAGCATGTCTCATGTCATCCATCAGGGACAGCTAGTTCATGTTTCAGCTCTCTGCTTGTGTAACCTTTACTCCTCCCACCCCACTTCATCTTCCTTCATTTCAGAGCCACTGTATGGCTTCTGTAAAGACTTTAACTGATAGTGAATATGTCACAAGGATGTTGTTTGTTATTCCTTGAAGATAGACTTGTTATATTCCCCTGGAGGACTTACGCTGTCTGTCCTGTGGTGGGCTCCTCCCTGTAGGCTGCTCTCTGCTATGTTCTCATGGGGAACTAGCAGTCTCCTCTCACTCCCCTGCTTCTTCCTGAAACCCTTCCCTAGCTTATCTGGGCATCAGTGCTTAGCCATAGTGTGCTTTCTTTGCACCTTTCAACCTTGAGCTTGCTGTTGACTAAGGGTACCATGGGATGGATGTTGAAGCAGAGAAGTGTGGTGATAACAGGGCTGGAAGAGTATAAAGGGACTTGATTCTCAGGAAACCTAGACACCTTTCCCTTCCATGAATCTTGCTCTGGACTCCATCTTTTTCCTTGAGTCTTTCCTGTTCATTTGCACTTGTGGAAACTTTCTAGTCTTTTAAGACCAGGATTTGATCTATATTCTCACTCAAGTTTTCTGTGCCCATTTTGTTAACACAGGGCTCTGGAATATGTCCTGTAATATTTAAAGTTCAAACTCACCCCAAGCTTGGCTAGCTCATTTAGGCACTGTCACCCATGCATCCTCATGCTGAAGGATGGTAATAGCACCGTGTTTCTAATGTGTTTGTTTGCTCAGCTCAATGAGCCTTAGGGTGGTAATTCTTTGGAAAGCAAGAGGTTGTGGCTGGGTTTCTTTCTTCCCATTATGTATGTTTTAATTTTCAGGAAGTGTTTGCAGGGTTGTTTGTTCTGGCTATATTTGGAGGATGTCCTAGGCAACAAAATTAGATTAGATAGGGGCTGAATAAAGACAAAAGACTGAATTTCCTAATCCAGGGAGTCACCATAAAATCACACAACAATCCTGCTTATAGCCTGATTCCATGTAGTAACATTTTATTGAACCACTGGGTCAGGTCTGAGATGGACCCAGAAATAGAGATTTTCTCATTTTCTTAGACTATATGAGAGGCACTCCCCTAAGGAAAAATCTCTTTCATAGTGCATGGAATACATGCTCCCTGGAGGTCATTTTATATTACCAGAGAGTTTATCATCTCATAATTTTTTGTTACTCCTACCCCCTTCTGTTTCCCCTTCTTGGGGGAAATGACCCAGGGACCACTGTGGACCCAGCTTCCAATGAACTATTATTATATTTTGGAACAATGAAAAAAAATCAATAGGACTGCAGTCATATAGCCATCAAATGAGAATTTCCAGAACCTTCTCTATGAGTTTATGCATGGTCTGGATGTGCTGATCTGCAAATTTAGGGCCTTGCTTGAATTGATCTTTCTGAGCTTTCGTTTTCCTATATCAAACTGAAGTTGATAATAGTATGTTGTATGTGAAGTTGTGGAGATTCAACGCTAAGCACTGAAAACAACATTTGGCATGTGTCACACTAGAGCGACTTGCTGTATTGCATTGCTGTTGCTATTACTGTAAGTGTATTTGAATTAAAGTAAGCTTTTTGCAGTATCTTTGTCAGAAATCTTCCTTGTCAGGAATGATAGAAATGAACAAGAAGATTTGAGGAAATGGTGTTCACAGCAGCTTGTGTGTATCTTAAGGGGTTGGTACAACTTCTACTGTAAAGGCAACCCTATCCACAGCCTGGGATGTTTATTGTTGGGATCTTTCATGAAGAACATTAATAGGACATCTTCCTGTCCTCCTACCCCAGCTCAAAGGCACTGTCAATGAAGATGGAGGCACTAGAAGAGCCTCAGTTGAGTGTGGACAGTTTCCCTAATCTCATCATCAGTGAGATGAGTATTTGGTTATAGAGAGGAGAGGCACCTAAAGCTTGCACACATGCAATGGGCATTTGCAGTCTATTGCACACATTTTCCTCTTGTGTCAAAAACTGTCTTGGCCCAGATTCTCCCCTTTAAACACAGAGTCATGTTTGATTTAGTGGTAGAGTTTATAGCGTTGAGGAGAGTTGAATTATTTGAGCATTAAACCCCACAAAGCCTTTACATAAATATATTGTTGTCTTCTTGAAATTTTCCAAACCACACATGGCCTTTGCTCGGCTATCTGGAAGAGCTTTGCCATGTAGAAGAAGAGCAACTATGGGTCCAGCCAGAAGGGTCTGGTGATCGCTGAGGAGAGGCAGTACTTAAAGTGAAAATTTTTCAATGTGAATTTCTCATAATTGGTGTATTATTCCAAGTAGCAAGGTAATTAATAGTCAAGTGGCTTTCTGCCAATGTGTATCCCGATGCGACATTTTGTTCAGTAATTTGTGAACTTTGAGAGTGGTATTAGGAGGGACCTTCCGGGGCCGTCTTTCCTGAGGTACTGTTTCTGTCTGTTACTTCCTTTGCTTGGAATCTCAACACAACTCTCTTGTTGCTTATAATGAAGCATAGTCCCTGGAGCCCTGTATTCTAGTCCCTTCCCAGGTTGTTTTAGGGAGCTCTTCCCTACCCTTTTCAAGCTGGGTTCTCCCAGGTTTGTGTCTTATACCTCAGGCTGTACCCTCTGCTAACAAGCTCTTCCTCATCACCATAGTCAGGTATTATGCCTATCTCTCAAGTCATCTCTCATGACTCTCAGTAAAGTCTTTTCTAAACACATTTCCCTAAGAATTACTTATTTTGCATTCATATGCTGGGGTAGAAATGGATACGTGGTACATAGAGTTTACAGACTGGTTAAATGTCACAAGGTTAATGGGTTATAAAATAATGAAAAAAATATAGTTGGTTTTAGAATGTCATTGTCAAATTTAGAAATAAAGATGAGGCTTTGTGAGGACTCACCATGGAACTACATCCTGAAGAAAGGGTCAACACATGGAGTCCTAGAAAGTAACGACCTTCAGATTTGAGATTGCCAATATCTCTTCCAATGAACCCAAAATTGTGTCACCAGGGAAGTCTCGTTACATGTTAATCAATTATTGTTACAACCAGAAGACCAAAGCTACGCTTTCCTGAACTTGAGGAAAAGGACATCTGCTGAGCAATAGGGTAGCTTCTGGGATCCTTCTGTGTCCTGTGGCAGCTTCACTGAATGTGACAAAACGTGACTATACTTCAGTAGACATTTAAATCAAGGAAATACTTATTTCTCAGAGAGCTCAGAGTTCAATGAATGTGTTAGAATGTGGGTAACAACAACAATAAAGCAACACACACACACACACAGACACACATACACACACGATCTCTCTTTGATGATGACACTGTTCTCTTTTGATATTGTCAACATTGAAAATATTTTTTTTCTCCTATCAGGAACCATTGTTAAGAGCAGCCTCTACAAAATATGCTCTTTTTATCCTAGTCCCTATTTCTCTGTGTAGGAAAAAGTTAAAAAGCTTCAAAAATTAACATAAAATTATGGAAGGAATTTTGCAGTTTTCTATGTTATCCATTCCATTTTGGGAGGCTCATTTCTGGCACTTTATTGATTTGTGTCTGCCCTTTTCCTCATCCTCTTGGACTGACTTTCAGGCTAGAGTAAGCAGGGTCTAGTTATGACTACTGAAGCAGAAATGCAGATCCAATGAGTAATTATTAAGAACTTTCCAGAATATTAGCTGTTTCACTTGCTGCAGTGACTAGTGATGGAATAGTCCATTAGACATTTCTGTTCCCAGCAACTCCTGAGAATTGATTCCAATCTGAAGCAGCCAACCACTTTGATCAATACCATAATTACTCTTATTGATGGATTGTTTTACAATGGTAGCCATCACGGCAGCCCGTCAGCTTAGGAGGCACCCGAACTGTCCCCTGCAAGCTGTAATGTACCGCAAATATCTGATTCAAATCAACTTACTATTGAGGCCAGGATGACAAGCGTGAAATTAATTGTTCCACTCCATGTAAGACCTGCATTCTTCTTTTGAGAGAGTAATTGGTTGCTGCATGTAGCATGGAAGCTGGGGGAGCTTTGCCTCTCTGCAATGTTTATGGACGTATTGTTTCCCCCACCAGCTATTTACCCCCTGCTCGTTTAGGTGTCAGCAATATTGTTCAGCTTCAGTTTCTGCTGTTGTTGTTTTTGATCAAGTCTTGCCATGGCCGAAAGAATAGTTGCCTTATACAAATGTTGATTGTAGTTGATGCAAACTTCTGTCTTAGAGTGTATTCATAAAAGAAGGGAGGTTGTGATTTCATACACCAAGTACCACTAGATGAAAAGGCACAGATTAGGCATGGCATGTCCATAGTGTGTGGCTTCAGTACTTCATTCTCACGATAGACAAATCATTCCAATAAAACACAAAGATGAGGATCTGAGTTAAGTGATGTTACAGATAAAATGGACATAGTAGATGTGGACAGAACATTGCATCCAAATACTGCAGAATACACAATAAAATTAATAAAATCATTAGGGCATACCTTAAAAACTTACATTCTACTAAATTGGAAAATTTTTAAGAACCAAATGAGTTTCTAAACATATGTGGTCCACCAAAGGTGAACAAAATTGAGGTAAATAATTTAAATAGGTCTATAACAAGGTATAAAGGGGAAGAAATGGTAAGAAAAATATCCAGGCTAAAAATAAAAATAAAACAGATAATTAATATAAATAAATAAAATAGTAAAATAGTTTTTAAAGAAAGTTTCAGAAAGATTTATTGATGAATCTCATGTGACCTTTAAAGGAAAAGTTGCCTAGAGAGGGAAGGATTTATTTCCGCTTACAGCTTAGAGCACATCATGGAGAGAACCTGAGGCAGAGACTGAAGTCAAGGCCATGGTCAATACTGCTTACTGGCTTGCTCTCTATGATTTACTCAGTCTGATTTCTTATACAGCCCAGGATTACCAGCCCTGGGGTGGCACATACAGTGGACTAAGCCTTCCTATATCAATCAGTCAATCAATCAATCAGTCAGTCAATCAAGAAAATGCCCAACATCTTGCCTATAGGCCAATCTGATAGAGGCATTTTCTCAGTTGATATTCCTTCTTCCCAGATATGTCTAGGCTTGTACCAAGTTGATAAAAGCCAACTAGTATATACAAAAAAAAAATAGATAAAAAAAAAAGCCAAAAGAAATGAAGTAGGAGATAATCAAATTACACAAATTAAGGCAACCACAGAAAGACAAGTATTCTATGCCTTCTGTAATTATTGGTTCCTAGATTTTATATAGCTACATAGTATATGTCTATATAACTAAAGGGGGGTTGTTGGAGAAATGAAAATAGAAGACCTTAAAACTGTTTCCATGGATGTAAAAGAAAAACCAGACAAGCCACACTGGCTCTCAAGCTCTTTCCTAGCTATTGCAAGTTAATGAAAACCTGAGATCATCTTTTTTAAGAGTCCTCTAAACACAGTGGCACTCAGCAGCCTGTCAATGGAGAAACTCCTAATGAAGCCATAGATAAAATCAGGAAAGAAAGCTAAGAAACTTGTAGTGTGGTGGTAGTCCCAATAGTTGCTCACCTGTGCATTGTGTTGTAGAACGCAAAGAAGTAGGCATAACTTGGGAGAGGTGCTCTCAAATATTTCTTCTGGGAAGTTAATTACACAAGTTCATAGCTGGGGCAGGAAGTTCAAAGGCTGTAAAGACAGAAGGTCATCAGAGCATTGTGACCTTCATACTCTCAAGGGCGTCCTGAAGTCCCGGTTAGACAGAAAACCTATTACAGGTGAAGAAAAGTTAGGAAGTCAGCACAGGGGCTCTTTTAGGCATGAACCCTATTTTACTTACTTTGTGTCATTGTTACAGAATGTCTGATACAACTTAAAGGGCAGATGAATTTAGCTCATGATTTTAGAGTGTTCAGTCATGTTTGCTTGGCCCCATATGCCTAGGCAGAACAGCAAACAGCAAACAGCAAACAGCAAACAGCAAACAGCAAACAGCAAACAGCAAACAGCATGGCCTCTGGAGTTTGTGGTATGGCAGAGAGGAGGCTGGAAGTAAGAGGGAACACAGGAAGAGGCTATGGCAAATTATAGCCCTCACAGACACACCCTTAGTGACCCACATCCTCTAACTTGACCCCACTTTCTGCCATTCACCATTCTCCAATAATGCCATCATATTACAGATTAAACAAGTACATAATGTATTCATTAGGTCAGAGCTCTTGAGATATAATAGTCTCTGGAAATTCCACCATAGACTTGCCCTGCCCCCATACCCAAAGGAATGTGCTAATCTATTCTTCTATGTCTTTCTTAGTCTAATCAAGCTGACAATAAAAATGAGCTGTCACAGATGGTATAAGAATTGATTATGGAAAGAGAGCTTCTGTAGGCAATTATCGAGTACTTGCTCTATTTAATCATGGTTTGGGCCCCATGGTAACCCAAGCCCATGAGATGCTAGAACTTGAAGTTTACATTTATGTGTGAAGCTTGGGAAGACAGACAACAACTGTATCCCCAAATATAAAAGATAATGTCAGATAATATTGGGAATGGCATAGGGTAGAGAACAACAACTGTGCTATTAGAAATTAATGGCCAAGAAAATAATAAGATAGATGTCCTGGTTAGCCTTAATTGTTATCTTAACATAGCCTAGAGTCAACTAAGAGAAGCCTCAACTGAGTAATTGCTTAAACCAGGTTGGTCTACGGTTATGTTTGTGGTTTTATATCTTAACCATTAATTGATGTAGGAGGTCCAGCCGCTGAGGAAGGCAGTATTCCTTAGGCAGGTTGTCCTGGGCTGTATAAGAAAGCTAGATAAGCCTGAGAAGCAGTGTTCCTCCATGATTTCCACCTCTGAGTTTCAGTGTTGATGATCCTCAATAACAGATTATATAACATGGATGTAAAAGATTTAAAAAAAAAAAACTCTTTGATTCTGAAAGTTGCTTTTTGTCAGAGTGTTTCATATGGACTCTAGAGTGTTTCAGAAAGGACTCTAGAAAACTCGGTTTGACTCCAGTGCAGCTCATGGAGCTGAGGCTGCCTGAAATATTGAACACCATTTGTCTTTGAGATGTTTAAGCAGCTGAGTTTTCTGTTTACACTGTGCGTGGAGGTACTTTCATGCTATCTGCATTCAGAGCAGGGCAGGAGCTCGCATAAACTGCGTAGCTGAAAATGTTGGGGATGCTTTTAGAGGTAAGGGATCCTCTTTTCATTCAGTCATGTAAGTGTTTGAAAGTATTGATTGAACACTTTCATAACACCTGGAGAGATCAGAAGTGATTAATAATGAATAACCTGCAATCACAAGATCAGGAGAGTTGGGAAGCCCTGGATGGTGCTGGCTGAGACAGCAGATTCCACATTGTTCAGACTTCATTGGATACAATGTGGAGCTTCACTAACTCACATGTCTGTGGCAGAAGACAGTTCAACAGTAACCTGATCACCATGCTTTCCTATTTCCATAATAACGAGTTCTTTGAGTATATTTCCTTCCTTGTGTTTGATGCTGGGGCCATCTGAGCTGTGTTGTAGGCATCCTGGCTAGAGTCCAAGCTTGGCCATTCAAGGTCTCACCTCCTATGGACACAGAGTTGTGTCCAAATGGGTTGTAGCTCATTTTATGACAACCAAAGCCTCCCCTTCAGGAGCTGGGGAGAAAGATCCACTTCCTATCAGAGTTCCACTGTGCCATGCATATATCTGACTCCTGGAATAACTTGCTTATGGCTGGAAATCAGAATAGAGAGCTGGGATGAGGTGAGAGATGCTATCAGAGCAAGAACAGGTCTATTCCACAACTGAGAGGTCCTGGTTCTTTACAGTATATGTCTAAACAACAACAACAAAAAAACATTGAAACATAGAATACTACCTCCTTCAAAGAAAAACCTGAAGCATCTTTCCCTTAATGAAGCCATGTTAGTGAGACTTTATGACTGCTATCTGGTGCCATAGGGAATGAGAAATTTCATCATGGGCTGCAGTGGAAAAGAGTTCCTCCTAAGGTGAAGGGCTGAGTTGGGACCCAACTCCCTAGCCTCTGAACTTTAGGGCCATGCCATGCATCTTTGTTAAGGAGACCAAACAAGTCTCCTTAAGTAACTTTTATGATGACAACATCATAAATATACATCACAAAGGCTTTATGTAAAGGAAACATACAAAATTAAAAGTCCATTTGGGGAAGACAGAAGCCTGCCAGTGCATTTGTGTAAATGCAGAATCATCGGGACTTCTCAGAAATCCACAGCTGCTGAGGCAGAGCCGGGCATCCCAACCACTGAGCTTTTGCGGTGCTCAGGGATTTTCAGTAGCGTTGAGGGACCAGCTGCTCCACTGCTCTCAGTAATGTATGGGTAGAGACGTCTTGATTAAACATGCTTCCTCATTCTCCTCCTTGGAAATGTGGAATCTTTAGCTTTGTGATTTCTAAGAGTGGAACACAGTCATGTGTGGTATACAGCAATGTGGAGTCAGCTCTTTTCCCCAGTCATTTGCTACCCAGAAAGGACATGACAAACCTGTCTGCTTTGTAAACAGACTCCTGTTTCTTGTTCAGTGCAGCAGTGAGACTCCTAGAAAGCCTTCTCTTTGATGTTTTTCTTTGGTTGGGTGGAGGAGCAGATTCCTGGACTGAATATAGCCTTTTGGATGTATCTTGAGGTCCATATATCCCCTCTTTCTCATTGGTGTGTAGCAAGGCAGCAGCCATGTGGGTTCTCATCTTTCTTGAATGTGCCACACCTCTCCTCAGGACTATTCTGTCACACTGCTTCTGCATTCTGTGTTAGTCTTTTACTTCATCACACACCTGGCTCATCACTAAAGACTCTACTCAGGTCATTGCCTCAGAGTGCTAGTCCCAACTAGGCCATCCCAGTCAGTCCTCCACTCTGTGACATGATATCAGGTACCCATTGTTCCATATAGAGACCTCACCCAAGTCAGCTCTGCACCTGATCTCAGCATCTCTCCTCAGCTTCTCTCTTAGGCCAGGAATGAGAGGTGGAATGTGATACTGTGTGTGTGTGAGTGTGTGTGTGTGTGTGTGTGTGTGTGTACACGCACACAAATCTTTAGTCATCAACAATACTCAAGCCTATATTCCTTTGTGTCTGGGATGGAGTCTCATTCAGGGGCATCTAGATTTTTTTCCTGTTACTTGTACCGAAAGGCCTAGCTGAACTTGCAAATGTGTATGCATATCTTACTCCTGGTGCTCTGTTATGGTGTTACTGCTGCTCTGTTTATGGTCACATATTCCCTGCCTGTGAGGGTTGCATGTGTAATGGGTGTCCAAGGCTTGAGTGCTTATCATAAGAAGCCTGGAGGAGGAAGTGCTGGCTGAAGTCTCTTATCTGTCTGGTCTGGACATGGTGTTTGGCAATTTCTGAATCTCCCTGAATGAATGAAGGTGCTTTGTCATGGATGGGAGAACATTATAATGCCTCTTTCTGGTATTCTTCTACAGAGGATGATGAGGCATAAAGGCTGGTTCCTCTTTATACAGGCAGTCAAGTGGAGGAAGTGTCTTTTGTCAGCAATGATCTGGCTCACATACCTGAGATGTGAGAAGGGGGAGTTTAGTGCTTTAACCTAAGTTGTACAAATGTACTTTGTATTTATTGACATCCTGGATCATCCTCTGTACACAGTGTAGAATTCCCTCCATAGTACTTGTTAAGGAAACTCTTGTAGCAGCTCTGTGAAGCCCCCAAGGCTACCCTGAGGAATGGGTTTATGGAAGCAAGTACAAATGGGGTCTGGGGGGCAGAGCATGAATTTCAATGTTTTGCTACTGCTCTCTGAGGAACTCTTCCATATTTCACTTTAGTGTGTTCTCAGAGCCCATGACAGGCTGCATAATTGCTGGACCAACATAAATCTATAGCAATGGTGGATAGATTTTGCTGACATGTTTGCTTTGGCTGCAAGACTTGGTAGAGCACATCGGCATATCAGCTTATAGGCTCAGGGTATAATGGGAAGAGGGCAGCAAAGCCATTGGGACTTCAAGGTCATGGTATGAGATGGGGTATCATAGTAAAAGAAACACTATTTACAGACAGTCATGTAAAATGGGGACAGTTGGGAGAGTGTGGGAAATACCTCCACCATAGACAGGGCAAGTATCTTCTTTGTATTACACATATCTGTAACAGGAACTCCCTGGTTAAAACCTTGACTAGCAAGAGTCTTTCCTTCAAGGTTGAAAGTAAAAGGTATTCTGGATTGTAAAAAGATAATGAGAGAAAGAAGGAGAATCTTTATCAAATTCCTTAATGGATTTTAGAGTAAAAAACAACCCATTCGGTTTATAGGCATCAGTTGAGTGCACACTGTGATTAGCAGGGTGATGGAGATAGGGACACTAGAGGAAGGAAAAAGCAGGCAGATTTCTGCCAGCAGAGCTCTCGTCCAGCCAAGAACAGCCACTGTACAATTGTAGATTTGGACTTGTGTTGGGCTATGTCCTGATGCCATACCACTGTGTGCTGAAAACGTAGGTTGGATTTGTTTGCTGTACCTAACCTCTGGGACATCCCATCTTAGCAGCACAACATTCAGCATGACACGGTTTGCTTGACTGACACAGCCGAAACGGCTTGCTGCTTCTGTGTGGTATTGGGCAAGGATATTGTATTTATGGCTGGCCCAGGAAAAGATCAAAGTTCACAATTAAAGGTGTGCTTTCTACTTAATACATGTGGCTTTTGTACAGTGTAAAGTAGAAACTTTGAAAGGTGAGGACCAATTATAGCTTCCTGCTTCAGCACCTCCAAGATAAGTCACCCCTCCCACCAGTAATGAAAGTACCTCTCCATCCCAGTTTTTAGTTTTCATCTTTTATTTGATTTCTTGTAGACATTATAGAGATTTGCTTTGAATTGCCATTATAATTTAAACAATTCAATAATCTACTACTTCGTGATTAAAACACTGTGGAGAAATCCAAAGTTCTGTTGACCTCCCAACCTCCTTCCAGGTCATTACTCTAACAGAGTTATGCCTTTAAGGAGAAGTTTTGTTGGACTTGTGTGTGTGAGTGCATTTGCATGTGTAAGTGTGATAGTGTTGATGTCGTATGTGTGCACATCTGTGGAAACTGCCTACTGTGGTTCTAACAGATCCAGCCCATGCTGCGTACATGGTGTTGTACAGCTTGCTTATTTTACTCTGGAATCCATTTGTATTCATTTATTTTCATACCTGTGAAGGTAGTTGGCAGTTTTAATCACTGATAAAAGTTATGCTTACCCATGGTATTATCTGAAATCCTGTAAGTTAGTGTCTTTCTTACCAACCAAGAATAGTAAAAATAGTTGATGAAAATAGCTTCCTCTTATCGAGTGCTTACGTCTTACCTGGCATGGTTCTAAGGCTTCCGTGTAGATTTTTCCATTTGATCACAAGAACGTCTCAACTGGGTAGTTCATTTTTTCAATTATAACTTCACAGACGAGGCACTTTAAGGCACTGAGAGAAAAAGGAATCTGCCCTAGGTCCCACAGGGAGGAATAATTCAACTGCTGAAGCCGAGCAGTGCTACACAGAGTCCAGAATTTCTTTGCTTTCCTTGAGTACCCATGATCTCTGGAATATCAGATGTTATGATCATTCCATAGATCAGAGTGAGAGTGGATGGTGCCTGTGTCTGTGCATTTATTAGTTCCTCAGTTTTTTCACCCAGCACCCACTGAGCAATTTGTGTGTGCTACATTCTTTCTAGTCTCCAGCTGTGAGCAAGGGGGCAGACTCAAGCTACAGAGGGCAGTGCTGAAAGCATGCATATCTGTACTTTGCAGAGTAGCACTCCTGTGTTTTCTTGCATGGTAGGTGGCATTTGTTAAACTGTATGGATAATGTGTCCCTTAACAGAGTTCAAGGCGACTCCACTGTTCTGTAGTGACATGGCTGCCTGTTGTCTATGTTGTGTCTGCATAGAAGGAAATACCCCAACGCATGTCTCAAATGCGGGAGTATTATGCCCACTTGCTGCCCAGCCACAATATGGCAGATTTGCTATTCATCCAACCCAATCAGCATTAGCATAATGGGCTGTGGTGCCCACCCAGATGCAGTGGGTGGCGGCCCTGGCTGATTACAAAGATTGTCGTCCAGGGTTTCAGGAAGCCGCTCTCTTACTTCCTGTCCTTGGATCGTTTCCGTGGGTTGATTTTTCTGCTCTCGTGTTTAAAATAAAATGAAGTAATAGAAAGGTTCTCTTATATTTAATGTATCTTGTGTGATGATGAAAGATAATCACAGTGTCTGTGATTTTGTGTTCTTTGAAAATCAGGAGGACAGTTAAGGAAGGAAGAAGTGAAAGTCAGTTGGCTTTGAACTGGAGGCTTCCTTAGTTGTCCAGAAGGCTCAGAAGAAGGCGAGTGCTCAGCTTTCTGCTCAGCTTTCATCTTAAAACTGGAAAAGGCTTAATACCTCTTTCTCTTCTATGCCTGTTTTATGTGTGGTGCTTATATTTGGCCTTGTGGCTGTGTAACACATGCATGTGGCATGTGTGCACTCGTGTATGTATGAGTGTACTTGGAGGCTACAGGTCCATGACTGCTTTCCACCTAACTTTTTGAGACAGTCTCTCACTGTACCTGGAGCTCATGGATTTGACTAGAATGGCTGTCCAGTGAGCTATACAGTTTGCTTCTGAGCAAGTGATTCCTGCCTAGTTTATGCTTAAAGGACAAAGTTCAATGTAACAAGGAGTGGTGTTGACAGTCAGAGCATGCCCCCCCCACCCTTAGCTTAGCTTAATTAGGAAGGAATATGACAACCACAAAGGCAAGATGAGGACACAGAGTGACACCTAGACTGGTTAGGCTTCTAGTGGGCTTCACTTACCAAAGGTCTATGAGAGTCCTATTCTGCGGTCCCTTGGGTGGCCCTAGTTATCCAGTAACTCCATCAGTAGAAATGTGGGCACGGCCCTGTAGAGGACATAGAGAGGGCAATGAGTTCTTCAACAATGTTTCTCAATTCAATACATGGCTTCCTTTAGTTCTCCCTGGCTGCTGAATTTGTTTATATGAATCATGAGTGAAATACAAGTGCACAAGCCTTGGTGTCATAGCCATTCAGGCTACGGATGAGGCTAATGTGGGCAGTGAGGAGAAAATGCAAGCTCACGGAGAGAGACGTTGCAGGGGCATGTGGGACCTTCCCAACAGAACCATGCTTTCACGTAAGACAGGGTTGAGAGACACTGACTTTTATCCTCCCTCACGTAACTAGCATTTGCACTCCAGCCTGGACACAGCACCTTGCAGAGGCCTGCTTTACATGGAAGGTGTGTTAAGCCCCATGAAATAACCCTCCTGAAGTGTTACCGAGTAAGAAAAGCTTGCTGAAGTTGTCAGGATGGTGTCACCCACTGCTCTCCTGTTCTGAATAACTGGTTCTAACTTAAATGCATAGATGTGACACATGCTCCACCTTTCAGGGGAAGGGAAGATTCGTTACTGTCTGGGAGAAGAAGACTTCATAAAGTTTCAGATTCATAGTTATTGTGCGTAGACACACTCCTTAATTTTTATCATTGCTATTTTAAAATGTTTATGGAAACACAGTATGTGTTTATAAGTGCAGTATCCACTGAGGCTAGAAGAGGGTATCTGGTTCCTTATAGCTGGAGTTATAGGTAGCTGTGACCCTCCTATCATGGGTCATAGTAACCACACTCAAAGCTTCTGCCCAGCCATCCCCCCAGTCCTTCTTTTATTGCATGAGAATTTCAGACATGCATATAAGGTGTTTGGGTTAAGTTCGTCTCTCATGTGCATTCTTCAAGCTCCCCAATCCTCTCCACCATCGTGTTTCCCTCCCAACTTCATGTGCTTTTTTTTTTTTTTTTTTTTAAAAGCCTACTGAATCTACTAAGTGCTGCCATTATGGGTCCCATGGGTGTGGGTCTGGCTACTAGAGCCTGGGTAGCTTCTCAAGGGCCACATTCCTGAAGGAAAGGGACTTTCCCTCCTCCAACAGCAATCAGTTACAAATAGCACCTGAGGTGTGAGGCATCATGAGCCCTTCCCCATCCATGCCTGGATTTTGACTGGCTTGGTCTTGTGCAATCAAAGTCACCACGAGCTTATGTAATGCCCTTGTCATGTCCAGCAAATGCTGTCTCTCTGTGGATACCCACGACTTTGGCTCTTCCAATCTTTCTCTCTTCTATGATGATCCTCCAGCCCTCAGGGGAGAAGGTATGGTATAGAGCTGAGTATTTCACATTCACTTTCTGCATGTTGACCAATTTTGGATCTCTGTATTAATTACCATTCACTACAGAAAGAAGTTTCTCCGATGAGGGTTGAGATATGCACCTGTCAATGGGTACAAAGATAAGAACTCAGGGGGCAGTTTATTGCTGCTGCATCCATTTAGCCGAATAATAGTATTAATTCTCTCCTAGGAACAATGAGCTAGCCAGCCAGGGGTGGTTGGTCAAGTTAACTGTACCAGGTTCTATCTTATGGAGTGGCTTCAAATCCAACCCAAAATGGTCATTTTCATAAAGTTCATGCCACTATTGTCCCACGTGGACATACTCTACTAGGCAGGTTGTTACTGTAGCTCTCAAGGTTCACACCTGGCTTGTGATTACTCTTCTCCCTCCAAAGCATGAATAGATCACTCTAGCAATATGATAGCTAGCCAGTATGAATAAAGCTTTTAGGTCAGAACCCACTTGTTTTCTTCCATGTCCTTTAACTCAATTATGTGGTAATAGGGTCTGAACATTGACTTTTGGGTATGACCAAAGATAATGGCAATATCCTGTAATGTTTAAGGAATGGTATAACTCGTATGGGACTCCACTGATCAAAAACTTGAAAGAGGGACCCATATCTGGCATTAGGCTTCTTATTGATAGCCTATAGTGTCTAGGAGAGAAATTTTCTTCTTATTATAGGGAAACTACAGTTAAGCTCTTTTATATGTGTATGTGTATATATAGTATATGATTTAGGAAGCTTTTACAGTAGTAGATTTCCATGTTTTATTTTCAGAGGTTTTTATTGTTTGTTATCTCTACTCACCTCATACTCCCTCCTCTATTCTGTCTCACCCCGTTTAACCCTTTCTGTTCCATTATCCCCTATCATTCCACTTTAGTACTATCTCCCTTCTCTCAAATCTCACCTCCTGCCCCTGATCCCTTCCTTGTCTCCTGAGTTCTGTGTGCACTCCAATTAAATATATATCATCCTTTGGCATCAGAATAATATAAAGTAAAAGTATTTTGAGATTGATCTCACTCTAGTCAGGATGGCTAGGATGATGATGATGATATGAAGACGATGACAATAAATGCTGGCATGGCTGTGGGGAAAGCACCCTGCTCCAGCCACTTTGGGAATCCATGTGGTTGTTCCTCATAAAACTAGAAATAACTCTACCATATGATTCACTTTTATTCCCAGAGGACTAGACATCCGACCACAGACACACTTGCTCATCCATGTTCATTGCTGCTCTATTCACAACAGCAAGGAAATGGAAACAGCCTAGATGGCCGTCAGCTGATTAATGACCACTGAGGATACGGGGATGTGGTACATGTACACAAAGAGACATTGTTCAGCTATAAAGAAAAGTCAAACTGAAATTCATGGGTCGGTGAATGGAGGGAGAATGCTCATTCTGGGTGAGGTAACCTAGAATAGCAGGACGAGCAGGTTCTCTCTCATGTGTGGAAGCTAGCTTTATATTTTTTTTTAAAGAGAATTAATGGCATCCTTTTTGAATCAAAAAGAATTACACCATAATTTTTCAGGTTCCCAAAATTGGATATGAATCCAAAATCATTACTGAAGGCCAATACTAAAATAAAAGGGTATCTACACCCTGGCTGGTCACGCTTTTCTTGTGCATACATGACCAAAGCATAGCAAATATTTTGTGACTGAAACATGGAAAATGCAGTGTCTGTAATGTCTCGGTGTCAATGGGACAGTATATTCTAAATGATTTTTTTCCAGAACCCACTGCTCTGAGTTATGTTTTTCATCCTAAACACATAATTTTCAGAGGTTTGCAATCCATCTATATAACGATTTTTGGGCTTAGGCTAATGGCACAAAAAGATTGCAGCCTGGGAGCAAGTAATGTTTGGGGGATGTTTTTATAATGGTTAAAAAATAAATCCCCACAGTTGCTCCAAGTTAGAAATGATAAAATAAAAGGAAGGAAAAGGCAAGAAGTTAATGGTCTGAAACCCAGGACTGGTATGTGTTTACGTTCAGAATCAGCCCCGTGTGTTGGCTTTGGCAGCAGGAAAATAATATTCTGAGCTGTGGCATGGAACCTTGAAAAAGAGACTTGAGGCAATTGCTTGTATGTTCTATTTTTAATGGAAAAGATGCCTCTGCCTGTATGTAAGGACCACTTCTTGTCATTCTGGGCTGTGTGACCTTCATATAGTGGCTATTCAGGGTCATGGTAGCTGTGCTGTTGACCTGGATGACTACAGATAATCTGCTCTCACCTACTGGGCATTGCACTTAGCTGAGTGTTGAATGTCCATGATTCATGAGTCAAGGATATCTACGAACGTGTTCCTTTCTCATCTCTATCTCGGCATACTTGAGAAAAATTATATGAAAAGAAAGGAATTCTTAGGTTTCTAAGGTTATATAGGCCAAGGCTGCCTCCATTGGTTTGGGCTTATAGAGAGGCAGATTATTATGTTGGAAGGGCTTAGTGGAGCAGAGCATCTCACCTCAAAGCTGGGGCTGGAAACACAGATAGGCAGACAGACAGGCACACAGACACACAGAGAGAGGGGAAGGGCAGAGGCTGAAAGACAGACAGACAGACAGAGTGGGAGGTCAGGAAAGGGGTCCAGCATAAGAAACAGCTTTTAAGAACACCCTGCTGTTTCCCTAACTATGGTCTCATCTTCTAATAGCCCATCTAACTGTGAGCTTATCATTAAGATAATTCCACTTACGGAGTTAACACTTTATGATCTAGTAACCTCTAAATAATACCCTCAGCTGTGGCCAAGTCTCAATATGAGCCTCCAGGAAGCATATCAGATAGAGATTATAATATCTCTACCCTTGTCCCCTCTTGTCCCACAATATCTCACTTCTATCTCACAATGCAAAATATATCTTGTCCATCTCCAAGAATCTTCAATATCTGAACAATCTCAGTCTTTGTCAAAAGTCCAAGTCCAAGACTCAGGGAAACTCTTAGATGTAAACCCCTATAAACAAAACAGACTTCATACTCCTAGCATATGATGCTGGGATATAATGTACATTTCCAATCCTAAAACAAGGAATGGAGGCATAGCAAGGAGAAAAGAGATTGAAGCACAAGAAGAACACAAGAGGGCAAATACCTAGCTGTCTAATGTTTAGTGGCACCTCAGGCACACAGTGGTGGAATGTGAATCTCCAGAAGGTATACATAGCCCTGCCCAAAGACTTTATTCCCTATAGCCCATGATACTTGTATCCTGGGCTCACTCCTGTGGCTTTCCTTAGCAGACAGTCAATGTTCTTGGAATGTCTGAATTCCTGGGTTCTCCACTGAACCTCAGACTTGACCCTCATAGCTTGTGCACTACCCTCTGTGAGCCAGTCTGCAGGGAATCTGAACCTGCTGTATATTGAACCTGGATGGAAGCCTCCATAACCCTGAATCTCTTGCATTCTGCATGTGTAGAAACCAAAAACCACATGGTCAACACAGATGTTTGCCAAGACTGCTAGCTATACCTGCACCTTTAACACATAAGCCTCTAAGAAACAGTTAATATACCAAAAACCATGATAGGTGTATAGACACATGCTTTTAATCCCAGCACTTTGGAGGTAGACCTCCAAGTGGGTCTTTGTGGGTTCTAGCCAACCCTGGTCTACATAGTAAGTTCTAGGCCAGCCAAGTCTACATAGAAAGACCCTGTCTCAATCAATCAATCAATCCCATAATACTTATTGTTATCATTTTAGACAGGTTATGTCTGAGGTCTGAAGAGTCTAGAGGACTCGCCAAAGCTTCTGAGTGGCAGGACTGGTGCTTGGCCCCAGGCTTCTTTCTGGAACCTAGCCATTATGTTACATGACTTGGAAAGCAAAGCATCTGAAAATAGTAACCCCGAAGGCAGGGGTTTGAAACCACCATGGCAAAAGAATCTTCTAGTAATATGCATTTTCATGAAATAAACCAGCTGGTGTAGATCCGTAGCTACTTTTTGGTCCAAGAGGCCCTGATGTGGAGGTAACAGTTTCTAAGCTTAGTTTGGTCTTTAAACTTTTGGTTAATCTGAACAAAGAAACAGTAGTACTATGAGCAGTGCATCACAATCTGGGATCCAAATGAGAGCTAGGAATGCAGGTACAGGGAAGAGACTCTAAACTAGATGTAAGTACCACATTGGGAGCCTCCTTAGTTTCAGGGTACGCTATACTGCATTGACTAGAAAGTAGCAGGAACTCACATCTAACAACTTGGCAGAAACCTGACAGCTCAGAGTTCTATGATCCAGCAGTTCCGTCCACAGCTCTGCTCCAACCTCCTTGTCTCATAGAGTAGCACTGAGGTTAGCACTTCTCTGGAAGCTCTATGGCAGAATGCTTTCCCTGGCTCCTGCTGGTGTTGACTAAACTCTGTTTCTCTCAGTCACAGGACCAGGTCTCTGTTTCTTCACTGATCTTCAATCCCAGAGACTACATTCCTTTCTCTCTTGTCTTAGTTTGGGTTTCATTGCTGTGAAAAGACACTATTGCCACAGCAACTCTTATAAAGGAAAACATTTAATTGGGTTGGCTTACAGTTTCAGAGGTTTAGTCCATTATCATCATGGCGGGAAGCATGGCAGCATCCAGGTGGACAGGATCCAACAACAGCCGAAAGAAACTGGGCGTAGCTTGAGCTTATACATGAGACCTCAAAGCCTGTCTCCACAGTGACATACTTCTTCTAACAAGGCACATCTACTCCAACAAGGCCACACCTTCTCATAGTGTCACTCTCTTGGGCCAAGCATTCAAATACATGACTCTATGGGGGCCAAACCTACTCAATTAAACCACCACAGCTCTCATACAGTTCTTTCATCTTCAAAATAAGCCAGCAGTGGTATTGCACTGACACCTTTCCCAGGCTTTGAATCTCTGGCTTCCTTTCTGCTTCAAGTGAGAGAAGGCTCTGTGCTTTTAAATTTCATATGTTACTTTATATAAAGCTAGGGACAGCAAGCTGCTGAGAGACACTTGAGCTAGGCAGGAGGGCCGCATCACATTTGCATTTGTAGAAGTAATGATTTCTAAGTGACAGCTGGTGGTTACGGAATAATCATGAACTTAGGAGAGAGATGGGAGTTCAAGTCTGGACTGTAGCAGCATGTCTTGGGACTTTTAGGGTGGATTTTCAGTGCATCGAATCCATCACCTGTAAAATGAGACATTGGGGTTCTTGGGGTTATACTGTCCCCCAACCCCATTTTTCTCCTGTTTATATGTTCTTATTCCAACTTCCCCTGGCAAGCTTTGCTAATCAACCATCCACTCTTCCCCACTGTGCCTGGATGATGTCCTAGAATCCTTTTGACATGGCTCTCCAGGAAGTCACCGCTAGTCCAGTGGAGCTGGCACGGGAGATGAAGTTCGTGTGTCATCCCCGCACTCTGAGGTCTCATTTCATCCCCAATGCCAGTGATCTCTCAAATGAGAAATTATCACCTCCCTTGGCCAAATTGCTGACAGCAGAGAAGAGCCAGTCAGTGTTTGCTTGGCTTGGCCTAAAGACATCTGGGGAGCAGGTTCAGTTTTCAAGCCACAAATTAGGTGTGTAGGAAAAAGTCATTCTCTTTCCCTCCCTCTAATTGAACTTAATTCTTAGTTTGAGACCTTGGCCCATAAGAGTTGAAACAGAATGTACCAGGGCATGGTGTTCCCACAGCCTCTCTCTGGGTTAATCCATATCCCAGTGCCCCAAGCAGAGTCAAGGTTTGGTTTTAAGGGGCCCTTGGTGCTCTGCTGTGACCTGCCTATGAAGTCACCAATCATGATAGGTGTGCTTGCTGTTGTCTTTGGATACATTCAAGAGAATATAAGCTATTCCAAAGAATTTACCCTAAATTAGCTCAGCAGCATACTGTCTTGTGTAGGTTTGGGGTCTGGTAATTCTTTAGGTTGTCTTCCATCAGAAATTTAACCATGTTCTTGTGGAAGCTTCTAGCCCCACAGACATGGAGGAGAGAATTGGGTGGATGTAGAGATTCCTGAGTGTGTGATTGGCATGAGTCTCATGCCCTCCCATGTGGCCAGTCACAGGTGGACATGTGGCTCCATCCACCTTCAGGGAAGCTGAAAATGTGTGTGTGTGTGTGTGTGTGTGTGTGTGTGTGTATGTGTGTCTACCCCTTGATGCTCTGCAAGCACTGCCATTTGCTCTTACAGTTGTTGATTCATTTTGAACTATGTTTCCATTTGCTCATCCTGGACAAGACTGGAGCAAGTTGCTAACCCTCTGTGCTTGACTCACGCTGCTACCAGCCACTGTGAGAAATATCTAACTGTTACTGGTTAGGATTAGTGAAACCACAAGTTTGTCTGTGGATCTTGAATGTATCCACAGCACACAATGATTTTAGCTTTTTCTCTGTATCTTTTACATAGCTATTAAAAATATTCAAGACTTAAATTTGTAACAAACAGAAAGTAAATGATTACACAAATCCCATACCAAGGTGTCAACCTTGCTGTCTGGTGAGGACTGCTTTTAGATTCTAAGACGGTACCTCACTCACATGGTAGGAGGAGAGCTTTGGAAGGGTCACATTCGATGGGCTGGTGTGGAAGGACTGTTTAACCTGTGGCTTCCTACTAACTCTGGGATTGAATGGGATATACACGTGCTTTCAGTTGTTTTGTTCTCTGAGGCTTGTTGTTGTTGTTATTGTTTTCATCTCTAGATTTGGCCAGGTGGAGTAACAGAGTGAGCATGCATCTTTCCAAAGACCCTTTTTAGGGACCACATGGGTCTGGGTATTAGTTTCTCAACACTGTGACAAAACACGAGACACAAATGACATCACAGTGAAAAAAATTATCTTGGCTCATGGCTTCAGAGGGTTCAGTTTGTTGCTACTTTGAATCAGGGGCTTGAGCAGATCATCCTGACAGCAGGTTCATGAGGCAGAGGAGAAATACTTATCTAGTGGCAAACAAGAAGCAGAGAGACTGGAAGGGGTCAGGAATAAGATACCCCTAGAGACCCATCCCCAACAATCTACTTATCTACTTCTAGCTAGGTCCCAGAACCTTCCAAAATATTGCCACCCACTGGGGAGCAAAACTTGAACCCATGAGCCTTAACAATCTGGTTCTTCAGAATGCCCCCACCCTGAACACAAACGCTCCAGCCTTTCTATTTTAACTAGGCTGGCTCTCACTACAGGCAGCATGGTATGCAGGGTGAGTGAGAAGTGGTTCTGATGCCTCTGGCCTCATTTGTCCCAGGCTTGGTTTTATCTCCGAGCACTGTGCTTGAGGAATTTAAAAGCCAAGCCTTGGACTTTCTTATTTTGGGCCCTACCACAGGCCGTGAGAACTGCCAGCTGCTTCTCCCGAGGAGCAGATTAGAAACTTACTTGGCTTCATCTTTTCGTTCAGTGCTTATCCTGACTCATCGTAATAAACATGGCACTCAGAAATAAGAAAGCAGATTTTGTGGTTGTGTGAGTCTGATACAAGCATGCTGTTTGGTAAGAAGTCTTGTGGGGTGTGCAACAGCTTCAGACTCATGCTTTCCTTTGATCCAGATGTACTTATTGGTTGGAAGGAAACGTTTGGATTCATGTCATTACTCTTGGCTGCTCGGGCTGCCTTCCTTTTGATTGTTTAGAAGTTGGATAAGAAAGATTGTCTTCCCTTCCCCTCTTTCTCTGTTGCTTTGTATCTGTCTGACTATGTCTTTTACACATGTGTCCCCCTGTCCTCTGTCCCTATTCTGTCTTCCCTGCAAGATTTACCACTGCCTTTTTTTTAAACCCATCAATAATCCTGATAAACTAAACCATTTCCTGCTTCTTTGTTACCATATTATATTCGCAGTTCTTAGAAAGTCCTGGTTGACTAGTCTCCAGTGGCTACCTTCTCTTGAAGTCAGATTCACAATCCCCCACAGCTGTGTTTAGCCTGGATCAGTTACCAGGTATTTCTCTCATAAAAGGAGTTTAGTCTTTTGTTCTCAGGGTTATTTTTGTTGTAAGGCTCAGGGCGTCACGTCTGTACAGAGGTGGGTTTGTCTGTAGATTATTCAGAGGATTTAGGTTTGATGGTCTAAAATACCCAGTAATTCCCATCCCAAGGTTAGAAATTCTCAGGATAGGAAATGTTATGGCTGAGAGCATTAGTTACTATTCTATTACTGTAATAAACACCTGAGCTGATTGACTACAAAGAGTAAAGATTTAATTTGGCTTTCAGTATCAGAATGTGAGCAGGCATAATGGACTAGCCAGGATGCTTTAGGACCAGTGGCAAGACAGAACAGAGAGCATGGTGGAGCACATAGCAAAATAAAAATTCTCACTTTTTGTCTGAGAAGGGAAGAAGAAGGGAAAGGAAGTCACCATGATCCTACATCTTCAGTGACCTGAAGACTTCCCACAAGGCCATACATCCTAGAATTTTACCAACTCCTATTGTACCACACTGGGAACTAAATAAACCTTTACTACATGGGCCATTGGCATATACTTAAGATACAAATGATAACACTCTTTTCCAGACCCCCACAGTTCTAGTCCATCTCACAATGAATAATACATTCAGTCTATCTTCAGGCCTCAAAATCTTAACTGTTGCAACATTGCTTAAAGATTAAAATACAAAGTCTCTTCCAAGACTCGAGGTAGATTTAATTGTAAGCCTCTGTAAAAACATCAAATGAGATATTACATATTTCTAAGATATATGGTGCAGCCTCAAGGTAACAACTCCTATTCCAGAAGCAGAAGAAAATAATGAAGTATAAGATTAACACAGGGAGGCCAGAGACCCAGAAGCTCAGTGGGTAAAGGCATTTATCCCCAAGCCTGATGACCTGAGTTTGATCTCAAGGACTCACATCATAGAAGGAGAGAACTGACCCCCTCCCATGTGATATACATACATGCACAGTGGCATCCATCTACCATGCACATGCATTGTATGAATGTGCAGTCCCACTCCATGCACAAAATATGTAAATGTAATAAAAATTCTAAAAAGCATTATGAAGAAGTCAGATCAAAGTCATATGAAGTAATGAGTCATAAACTGTATCTCCTAGGTAAGTGTTCTGGAAGGGCTTTTCTGTGCCTTTGACCTTTGGACTTCTAATGGATGTACTCTCTTCTAGCTGTATCTCACCAACTCTCACCTCTGAAACTTTACATCTAGTGAGATGCCATCTACTGGGGTGGTCATGCCAGTGGAGGCCACCCCATGCAGGCAATTCTTAACTTTCCTTATGCTATCATCTACTTTGCAGACTACAACTTACAGGGAAAGACATATTCAAGTCCTTCCAATGAGTACAAATGTATGGAAACTATCTATAGTTAAATGCAGTTAGCAATATGTTAAAACCCCTCAATTTTATGAAAAAAAAAATATATATATATGCATGCTAACACTCTAAATAGCTAGACCAGCAGAATTTCATTTCAAAATTCCCAATAAAACAGCTGTTACCAACCAAATATAGTATTAAAATATCTGATTTCTGTTGGTGTCAAACTTGCAGGGTCTTTTCATATTACTTGAATTTACTTACTTTTAACATGAATCAGAGCTGAGCATTGTGGTACATGGTATGTAGTCCCAGCACTTGGGAGACTGATTTAGGGAGACTGCCAAAAGTTTAAGGCCAGCTTGATTCATGTAGTGGGTTCCCATCTTAAAATACTAATAAACAAAGAAAAAAAGACACCCAAACAAAATAAAATAAAATTCAATGGAATAATGAAATTGAAGGAGACTTTAGTGAAAATCAGATCTTTTCAGTTATTCTGAGGCCCTATTTAAGAGTCTCCACCTCAGTGGTTCTCAACCTGTGGATTGCAACCTCTTTGGCAAACCTGTATCTCCAAAAATATTTTAATGATAATTCATAATAGTAGTAACAAAACATATTTTATGGTTGGGAGTCATCACAACATGAGGCACTGTATTAAATGTTGCAGCATTAGGAAGGTTAAGAACCACTGCTGTGCCTGCACAAGGAGACGAGTTGTCCAGTTGAAATATTTGTATTTCAGCACTGTTTCTTCTTGTGTGCTCCAAGTGAAAGGCTCCTTAGTTGACGTCTTATCATGGGGTACAATGGCCACACAGCCCACATTGAGAAGCTAGGGATGATGTGAAGGAAGAGCGAGAGTAGGTGTTGAAAACACAAAGAGGGTGAGCCTCAGAGAGCCACTGTGATTGTTGGTTACAGATTGGTGTTATGAGGGAGAAGGAGGTATTAGGATAATGAAAACAAAACCACAGAGTGAGTGAAATTGGGAGAAGTCATGTTGAAAAAAATTTCCATTTGTTGATTTTCTTGTGACCACACTTGTCATTATGCCTGTCTCTAGTCTAAGGCCAGACCAAGATGGCTACACTTGACTGCCTTTGCTCTCCAATGCTTGTGTTGTGATACTTTTAATATAGAACCAGAGCTTATTAACTATGGCCTACAGTTCCACTCTCTAGTTCTTAAGTCAGAGATCTGATTCTTTTATTGATGCCTTATCACCTGGACTGTGACTCATGTCATAGAAACATCATATAAAAACAAAGACCTGAGGTGCCATCCTACTTTCACTCTGTGAGAGTCCTGGTCTAGGGAGATTTCCACATCCTGGCCTGCAAGACTGAGCTGCTGCCATTTTGAAAACTTCTGCTCTTCTCTTAACATTTAAAAACCCACTGCTATCGACAGCCCAGCCACCAAGCTGACAAGAATCAATTTGGCATTCCTCATTGTACATGGATCCTGGGAAGATATCTAATTCTATGCTATAAATGGACTTGTTTCCTCCTTTCCCAAAGCTCTACCCTTCCTCTGGGAGCCTCCAGCGATGAGGAGATTGCCTGTGTCACTTTGACACTCACTTAATTTCAGTCTTCCAAGTGGAATGCACAAGCCCAAGGATGAGGTGCAGATACTGAGATGCTGAAATGTTCAGAGTGATTTAATGACACCTCTTGGCCACCAATGGTAGGCAGGTGGGTGGTGATGACCTTCTCTGTGTGTACACACGAGTGTAGACCGAACTGGAAGGTCTTCCTATTCTGCATACCTAATAGGGCTGAGTGATTTCCCCAGGGACTAGGGATTTATTAAGTATTGAAATCCTGACAAGCTCTGACTGTACTGTGCCCTGTCCAGAGATGACCTTGGCTGTGCTGAGACTGCACATAGTTTGTACTTTGTGAATGGAGCTCTTACATAGTGATTGGATTTTCCAGAACTTTCTTCTCTGCTCCTTGACTTTGCTATTGGAGCACACTGGGTAGCATGGAAGACTTCTGCCAACTTCAGAAAGAAACATGACTCAGTCCTAACAACTTGAACTCTTGGGTTTTAGCATCTTGAAGCTGTTGGGGTCCTCCATTCTCACTCTGAGACATGGAGGCTAATGCTTTGTGTGGCTGCTTTTATCTAGTAACCAGTAGTCTGTGCTGGTGGTCTGGGAATGGGGGGAATTGTTAGTTTGGGCTTTGGCCCAGCCCCCACAGAATCATTTTTACATGAAGCAAAGGTTCTCTACATTTTAGATCCAAAGGAGGTGGGTTTCTTTGTATGTTTGTTTTTGATAGAATATCCAGAGGTTTTATTTTATCTTTTTTATGGCTTTCATGTGTGTGTGTGGGGGGGGGTCTTGATGTGTAGCCCTGGCTAGCTTGTTACTAGCTGTGTGGTCATATCAGGCCTCAGACTTGTAGTAATTTACTTGCCTCTGCCTTCCCAAGTGCTGAAATGCCAGATATACACAATCATATCCAACTTGCATTCTTCAGGAACTTATTTATTTATTTATTTATTTATTTATTGATTGATTGATTGATGGATGTTTTGTATTTTAGAAATCATTATGTCATTTTTGAACAAAGTGCATTTGTAGACTTTCCTTCCCTGTTATCTCCTCCATCCCTGCTACCGAGGCCACCCTTCCACCTGACCCTACAGACTCTTTACCTCTTTCATATTCCAAGGCCTGTATTAGTTGTATAGTATTGCTTATTACAAGGCTAGATCAATAACAGGCATATCCAACCTTTTGTTATTGAGAAAGACACTATCATTGCAATGCGGTTGCCTATGAAACAAACAGTCAATCTCAAAAAACAAAAAGCAAAAAGGCCTATAGCATTTGAAGTAATTTTGGATGTTGTATTTGGTGGGCTGCATTCACAGCCAGGCTCAGCAACCTGCAGGTTGGATACATCTGAGTGGAACCAGGGGAAGGATTCTTATTCAGTCAACACATACTTATTAAGCATTTGTGCATTTGGGAGCCTTGCTAGTGTTTTGAGGGGATAAACTCAAGAATTCTCATGTTCTCATTTTCATGACTTTTTGAGTCTAGTGAATAAATGAAAGCTACCAAATGGTGAGTTCTGCACTGAGAGACCTGGGGTAATCAGGGTAGGCCTCAGATAGGAAGTGACCTGGAAGGTGAGCTGAGTCCGAGATACTCTGACCATGCCTGCCTGGCAGCTTCCATAGACAGCTGTTCCCAGTTCTCACCTGTAACAAACAGACTCCTTTCTCACTCTCTGTCCTGTTTACCTCCTGCCCCTCCTGCCCTTCAGCCTCAGCCCACTGTATCCTGAGCCTCATTTTCCCATGGCTGCTCACATCCACCTGTTACTTGACTGCCTTTGTGTTTCAGAATAGGCACCCCTTTCTCTTGGAAGGACCCCAGACCCTCAGGCTGAGATGAATATCATCCCTGACACTAGCCTCATAGCCCCACCTCCTTCCTTATCTCGCAGTTGAGAAGCCTTCTCAGCTTCTTCCTTCTTAAGGTTCTAAACTCCCAGAGGCCAGGGCCAAGGCTGCCTTGCTCAGTCCTTCATCTTCAGCATCCACTATGGTGACTGGTTCAGTCGGTTTTCATCGAGTGGGTGCTTATGGGAATGAGCACTGAATGAGCCTGGCTCCTACGCTATATGGAAATGGGGCACTGCTGGCTACAGGAAGCTTGATGGTGTATGTAGGTAATTCATTTATCCCGTTGTGTGTATGGAAATAGAGACGAAAATAGTGTAAAGAACTCTGGCCCTCCCCTGGCTTGGTTGAAACAAGAAGGCATCATTGTATTATATGTAGATTGGCACATAGCCTTCCCATTGCACATCCAGTAGCCAAATGCCACAAGGCTTCCTGCCTTCCTGGATGACTGATGTGTATGGGAAGCACGGTACTCTTCCCCTCCATCTCCCAGTACCACTGTGGTGCATGAATTCAGGGAGAACAGGCTCTCGGGAGAGGAGGCAGATCCCAGAGCCTGCTCAGATGTGGCAAATCCGTAATGAGGCAATTCTTCATTCTTCAAACTGCTGAGCAAGAACAGCTCACATAGATGTGTGCCTGTGGCCGTCACATGGGAGCCTTGCACACCTCAGAGGACTTGTGGCAGGTCCAGTCGTGCAGTGATGTTTTATTGATGGCTGTACAGATTGTCAGTAAGGAGGAATGATATCGTGTAGTGCAGCCTGCCGGGAGGGAAGCTGAGTCGGAATCCACAGTCAGAATCTCTGGAAGTTAGAGTGGATGGTCAGTCCAAGAACTCTTCTGAGGCCTGTGGATGGGAGCTGTATCCCACACTGCCCTAAAGTGAGCTAAGGGTATATAGCAAACAGCACAGAGTCAGGCTTCCTTCTACATTGTCTGTACATTAGTCGTTGCTGACTGTCTTTTAGCTTTTATAGTATTCAAAAGAGCAGGATTCCCAGAGAGGCCTCAGGGCATCAGAGCTTGACTAATAAAAGCAAGGGTGACAGGAAACTACTTAATGACAGAGAAAGCCTTTTATTAAATATAAGAAAGCACGCATAAAATGGCATACACAGAACAATTCTGATTTCTCTTCAAATGTGTATGGTCAAGTTTCTACAAAATATGCCGACTACAAATCCAGGTCTTAAAGGCATGTCTTTTGTTGTTATCAGGCATGGTAATGTGGTAGAATTTCCATTGAATTTTTCATTTTGAATATGTACAATACTTTCTTTTTATAATGGATATTCATTTTTTTTGTAGTAAACCAATACAGAGAGCTAGGGTTTAGAGTTGTATAAATACAAGTTTGATTTTTTTCTTTTTCCCTCCCCATCCTTTTTTTTTAAGGCTGAAGATTGAGTTGGTATGCTGGTATGCTCATAGTCCCCTGGATGATAGAAATCAGGTAAAGGAGAAAGCATGTGGTGTGCAGAATAGGGGCACCATATAGACCTGGTGAATACTGTGTAGATCACTGCAGGCCCTGAGGCCCTCACAGCAAGTAGTACCAGACAACTGTGAGTCCAATAATGGACGCTTAGAGACTTCATGTACATATCATGGACACTTCTAGACACTAGAGTGATCCAGGTAGTGAAACACCTGTGCTGAGGCATGGGGGGACATTACCTTCTTCATGCTTCTACACTGACCGGTACACGTGTACCCTGTCCTGGGCATACAGTGTTCACTCACAGTAGAATGAGACAGAATAAATATGTATAGGAGTATATTACGGATTGTGCTCAGTATTACAGGGAAAAAAAAAACCCCTCACCAGGATGCAGTGTGAAAGAGTAAAAGACAGCACTTTGTCTAGGAATGAGCTCTCTAAAGATGATAAGTTTTAGAGATTTTTGGTCACCCACCATGGCTGTTGTTTCCTAGACTGCAAACCTGAGCATGGTATAATAGCCATTTTGTGCTTGTTTTCAAAGCCTATTATCAAGCAGATCATGGGAAGGAGGATGCTGGGAAATAGCTCTTTATCCCTGAGAGAGAATTTACTTTTTGATGAAGCTGTTTTTGCATCAAAAACTGTGGCTTAAATGACAGAAAAGTCATCTTTACTTTAAAAAAAAAGGGTGGGAGGAGAGAGACTGATTTGGGCTCGGGGTGGCAGGATTTGGGAGTGTGATTATCATTAGAGCCTGTGCATTGTGTAATCTGAGGGAGATGCAGTCTTGTCCAAAAGAACTAATAGGGAAGGTGAAGAGGGTTGTTTTTTTTTAAATGCCTGTCCACGATCTGGGTTGGTGTACCCACTGTTCAGTGCCCAGGTGGAGAGCTTCAGACTGGCTCTGGAGAATTCTTTGTTTACAGAGGAAGGGCTAGGCTTTGAAGGGGCCTCCTCCACTGCTGATTGTCTTTGCTGATGGTTAGTGTTTTTCATCACAGAATAGTAAGAAAAGTTGGGATTCTGGGCTCTTTTCTCTGAATATTAAGCGGAGAAAGATACACTTAATGGGTAACCATTTTTGAGTTCAGCTGAAAACAATGGGAACAGATTCAGTTCGTTGGGTATTGATAGTGAAGGAGAGAGTGTGCTTCCTCTGGGTGGCTGATTTGCACTGCTGGCCCTAGTGGGTAAGAAACAGTCAGCTCATCAGAAAGCAAGTGTGTGTGAATTATTTCTCCAGAAGGACCTTGTCACTGGTGACCAACTCCCTTGTACCACTATGCACAGCACAAACTGAACCTGGCAGGATGGCTTCTGATTTTCTGACACAGGGTGTGTCTGTCTATAGTTATATCTACCTGTATTGGGAGAGGAAGGGGCTGCTTTTAAAAGAGTTATTTAGTTTTATTTTTTGTATATATATTTTGGTCATATTCTTTCCTCTCCCCCAACTACTCCCTGATCCTTTCCCTCTCTCTACCCACTCACCTTCTTATGGATGGTGTTGCTGGTTTGTCTGAAAGAGAATCAGAGAAGGATATTCACTGTAGCGCTGTCTGTAAGGAATGCGATACTGGAAATGAAGAGATTGGAACTATGTGACAACGGTTCTTCAATGTTCCAGAACACTGGACAGCAGTGACAGTACCCCACAGACTGGGGCAACTTCCTCTCGCTCCCTCTCTCTCTCTCTCTCCCTCCTCCCCCTTTCCTCTCCTCTCTCTTTCCTCTCTCTCTTTCACACACACACACACACACACTCAGACACACACTCACACAATTTATTAAATGTAGTTTTAAAAATCAAACTGAGATGCCACCTCACACCCAAAGGCTAATTATGAATAAAAGCTAGATAATAAAATTTGGCAAAGATGGGAGAAATTAGAAGCCTCAGACATTGCTGGCAGGAATATACATGGTAAGTTGCTAAGGCAAACAGTTTGGTAAAATCCCAAGGAGTTAAAAACAAGCATTACTACACAATACAGCCATCTCAGTTGTAAGTATACAATCAGAAAGAGTTAAAGAAAGGACTCAAACCAGCCTTGGCACAGCTCAGATACCCATTGTTCCACCATATGCATGTTACAACGTGGATGAACCTTGAAGCACTGTGTCAAGTGACACAAGTACCATAGGATTCTCTTATATGAAGCTGGTGGAGGCAAGCTCATAGAGTCGAGCTACTGGTTGGGCAGTGGGGAGGGGAGATGGGATGGTGCTGGATGGCAGTGGAGTTTCAGTTTGGAATGATGAAACCTTTCTAGAGGTAAGGTCATAATGAGTAGACAACATTGTGAGCAAAAATTGGCGACACACACAATGGTGTGCTTAGAGTGGCTTAGTGAAGTGGAACATTTCATGTCATGCATATTTTACCACGAGTACACGAAATCAAGACTGGGTGGAGAAGAACCTTGTTTCCCAAACATGTTTGATGCTGATTCATCTTACTTCCTGTGTCTAATGAATTGGTAAGATATTTTGTCTCTTTTATTTCCTAATGAGATTGTAAGTTGCTAGTGTGACTCTGTATTAGTTGTCTGTTGATGAGCTAAAACACCACGATTGAAGGCGATTGAAGGAAGAGAGAATTTGCTTGGCTCAGGGTTCCAGAGGGACAGGAGTGAGTGCATCATGGAGGGAAGGGGGGTGGCATCAAGCAGCAGGCATGCCTGGAGAACCAGGAAGTTGAGAGCTCACATCTTGACCTGCAATCACAAAGCAAAGGAAGCAAATTGAAAGTAGGAAGAGACTTACACCTCTTAAAGACTGGCTCCTTCCCATCCTGTGGCTTTCTTCTGCCAGCAAGACCAGCCCTCCTTCCCAAACAGGGCCACCAACTGGGACTAAGTATGCAGATACTGGAGCCTGAGGGGGATGTTTCTCATTTGAACCATGAACTCTGCTAACATTGAGCAGGTTTTAAAGTGCTTCTCCCCCACCCCCACACACTCTCAACTATGTTAGTTTGCAACAATTGGTGCTGGAAAGCCAAAGATATCGGTAAAAATATATAATCCTCACCATTCACATCTTATCTAAAAGTTAACTTAAAATGACTCATTAGCTTCAATAAAAACAAAAGCACAGAGTCGTAATATTTCTAGTTAGAAAAAAAAACACAAAGGAAAATTTATGATCATGAATTAGGAATAAAAGTTCTTAGACCTAACACTAAAACCTGATCCTTTAAAGCATAAACCAAACACATTTATAATTGTTCAATTCTAAAGTTTGCTCTTTGAAAGACATTAGTCAAAACAGAACAACTGGAATAGCAGGGAACACTTGCCAGTCTATGTCAATGGGACTATAGTCTAGACTATGTAAAGAACCTTTGAAAACCAAGAACAAGAAAATGAGCAACACAATTGCAGTAATTTCTTATCTGTTGCTGTGATGATGTACCTGACAGAAACAACAGGGAGGAAGGGGTTTTTGTTTGTTGGTCGGTTGGCTTTTATTTAAGATTACAGTCCCAGAGGGTTAGAATCTTTCATGCAACAGGCTAGGTAGGCAATGTGGCAGGAACAGGAGGCTGGTTGGTAACCGTGCATGGCACTCAGGAAGAATCCTAAATGGAGTCAGGCTAGGAAATCTCAAAGCCGCCCCCAGTGATCAACATCCTCTGATAAGGTTCCTCTTCTTATGTGTTCCATAACTTTCATCAGACACATGAGCCTGTGGGATATATTTCACGTTCAAACCACACAATGACGTTAGATGAGATCTGAACAGACAGAGATGTATGAGTGACAAACACGTCCAAGAAAACATGTTAAACATCACCCGTCTTCAGGAACTGTGAGTAGCACAGAGACAGACCGCTGTAAATCTATAAAATGTAGCATATCCAGAACCCCAAAGGGTGAATGTTGAGAGAGGCCACAGAGAAAATGGGACTAGTGTATTTTGATGATGGGCTGCAAAATCATTCTACAACTTGAAGAAATAGTTTGGCAGTATCTTTTAAATTTAATACATACCCAAGCCTATTTAGCTATTCTACTTCTAGGTATGTACTTGAAGCAAATTCAAGTTATGTGTAACATCAGAATTATCTGTACCTGAGTGGTTGTATTAGCTGACTTATAATAGCCTAAAACTGAGGCTAGCCCATATGCTTATACTTATATATAAATGTATGTGTATAATATGTAATATATATTATATAATATGTATTATTATATAGAAATTATTAATCTAAAGGAAAATATTGGCATACATAGAAATAATTGGCTTTCAGATACACCACACCAAGAAAAATAAACCAGACTTAAAATACCATATATTTTGTTTTATGTATAAGGCATCATGGAACAGATATCATAGTCATGAACAGATTCCCTATTTTTGCCTGTTGAGTATGTCCTGGGTTAGGAAGGAGGAGACACATTGTGTACACAATCATGAAGGTGACATTGTTTGTGAGAACAATTAGCAATCTTAGGGAGCATGTGGAGGTGCTCTCCTCAACTAGCGTCAAGAAGCAGCAGCCCAGTACAGAGGCTTCAAAGTAGATTCCAGAATTTAGAAATAGGACTGGTCTTGACGTTGTCTTGATAGTTGGATTAGCAGAGTGAGCACAGGGACATGCTGGGTATGATGGACAGGGGTAGAACATGGTCAGTGCAGTGGAGGAGGTCCCTGGGTTGTGTCCAGCTTTGCCTAGATCAGAAAGGCATGCACTGTGGGGTACTTTGCTAGTGGCTGCAGTGGGACCTAGGCAGGGAGCACTGAGAATTGATCAGTTGTGTGTGTGTGTGTGTGTGTGTGTGTGTGTGTGTGGTGTGTGGGCTGGAGGTGTAACTGGACCTGGCAGCAGAAGAGATACAAGTTAATAGATTGCAGTGAATTTAGGAGAAGCAAGTCCCAGATTTTCCCTCAGGGAATTTCTTTTGCTTCCCATCTCTTGGGCCCTTTTTATTCACATTCACTGATGCCCATGCAGTGTTTCCATAGGAAGGTACGGCTAGGCCGGATGCTTTCTCAGTTTTTGCCCTTGGCCCCTCGTACAAATCGTCATTCTCTGGGGAGGGCATTTTACTGCCATAAGATGAATGTGTTTGGCCATGGGCAGTTCTGCATCTCCCAGGATAACATTTGTCTTTATTTTAAGTCATCAACACAGCCTTTAGGTGGGAACGGGGATCCGTGCACGTCTTTCTTTGCCGTGTTTTTCCAATTGCTCACATTATCCTCTAATGACGGGACGTGTGCTTGATATGATGCAGAGGCCACTGGGCTGCAGAGCAGTCATTAGCTTCCCCTCAAAAGTAAAAGGCGAGCCTGCCATTTGAATAATGATCCCTGGCTGTTTTCTTTGTTCACGGGCCATTTCCTTAATTAGGTTTCAAGCTTCATCTCTCTTGTTTTTAACTAAAAAGCTGAGAGAGAGAGAGAGAGAGAGAGGAGAGAGAGAGAGAGAGAGAGAGAGAGAGAGAGAGAGAGAAGACTATATTGTGGGGAAAGGAGAAGAGAAATGTGTTCCATGCAAAGGAAGGAGCACATGAATAAAATGAGATTGTAGTGATTGTAGTGGACACTCCAATGGTCCAGCTGAATGGGCTTGTGTCTTGAATAGATCCAATCTTTTTGGAGGGATCTTTCTACAGATTCTCGGGATGACTCTTCCATTTCCTAGCTCCCTCTCTCTTTCTCTCTCTCTTTCTGGGTGCATGTGTGTGAGTGTGTGTGTGTGTGTGTGTGTGTGTGTGTGTGTGTGATGTGTGTTAGTTGCATGTATGTGGTATAGCCTGGGTATGCTGTGTATGTATAGTCTTACTTGTATGTAGTTTCTCGTGCATGTTTGTGCATCTTCTTGCAAATGGGTGTGCAGACCTGACACCAATATTGAGAGACTTCCTTGATCACTTTCAGCACTATTTATTACATCAGGGTCTCTCAGTTGAATCCAGAGCTTATCTCCTTGTCTAATCTGGCCAGCTTGCTTTATCAATCCCTTATTTCCACCTACCAAGAGTTGGGATTATAGGCAAGCCACCACACCCCCCAGCATGTCTGTGGTTCTGAAAAGCCACACTCTGGTTCTCATGCTTGTACAGTAAGGGCTTTGTCCACTTAACTGTCTCTCAGGAACCACTTCTTCCAACTACAGAGTTTTATTTAGATGTCAGAATTTATCTCTAGGGCCAGTCTTCCTCCAGTCTACCTTAAAATGACCCTAGTCGCCTACCTTTCACACATGCATGGTTCTGAGCCAGAGAGCCTGTGTGTGAATCCTGCACTGTTATGAGACTGCTCTGGGATTTGGGGATTCTCTACAACCATGCTGGCCTTTGGCAAAGTGAAGGTTATAATAGCACTTCCTTCCCTGGATTGTTGTGGGGTTAAAGCACTTTGTTTTATGAGGAGCCTTGGATCAACGGCACAGGCGGGCAGATGCTCAGAGAGCTCAAGGCTCTGCCGAGCTGCCATTACTGCTAGTGTTATTAGCCTCCGGGGAAGAGGTTAAGGCTGTGCAGTATTGTGATTTCATAACCCAGGCTGTGGTGAAGGGAAGTCAGGAGGCCTATTGGAACCATAAATTTTAAAGAATGTCGACAAACTCATTTATTTTTCCCCAGAATATCATGTTTTCTCACCTGTTGTTTTTAGCTTGGGAGCAATTTGGGACACTGAGAAATGGGTCAGGGTGAGGGTTAGTACAGTGAGAATCAACTCTCAGTGTAGACTAAGGCCTCTGTACATAACCAACCATGTTTTCAAATGGGATGTGTGGGGTGTTGCTGTGTTTAATAGCCAATGTTGGCTTTTTTTTTTTTTTTTTTTTTTTAATCTTTTTGAGGCAAGGTCTTACAACACAGCCCTGCCTGATCTGGAACTGGCCAAAAAAAAAACCAAGATGGCCTCAAACTTGCAGCGGTCCTCCTGTCTTCCAAATGCTGGTATTATTGGTATGAATTATTTCTACTGGCATCTAAAGGCAGATGTAGATATTTGTTAAATAGTAGACCAATGAGGCAGCACTGTGCACCACCTAGGTTGCCATCAGTCTTCGATGAGCTGTCCCTTCTCCCAACATGTCCAAATGCTGCCTGCAGGGAAGATACAGAAATGAAACCCACAATCTCTTCCTTTAAATCAAGTTGTGATTCATGGATCAATAACATTTGGTATCACTGGGGAACTAGAGGTACCCAGTTTCTAGATCCATCTAGAATCTACATCAGAACCTGCATTTGAATGGCATTTGTCCTTACTGTGCATATTAAAGTATGCCAGGCTCTGTGATAATTCACTGTCAATGGGAAGATGGATCAATGACTCTAAGAGTAAGTACCGGGAGGTTGGCCCAAGACTCACCCCAGGGAATGAGAGGATTTCCTATCATAGGTAACCCTTGACCTATATATTGACAAAGGAGAGATTGGCCAGGGAGCAGGAGGTATAAAGACAAGGGCTTGTAAGAGAAAAGCTGAGATGTAAAAACAAAAACACACGCACAAAAAAACTCCAAAGTAGCAAAATAATTTGACCTGTCCTGACTCTTGTCTATTAGGTTTAGGATCCCGAGTCCAGCACTCACACAGGGCCTGGGCTGGAATTCTGGCACACTTCAAGCATCTTTAAAATGAGAATAATCAACTTTAGATTTGTTTCTTGGGCACTGTAAAGATAGGCTTGGCCTGTGAGTCTGGATGGATGCTCTGTCCCTTCTAAGAGACACTCAGGGCTGTCACAGCCTCTACTGGTCTTAATGTTCATTTGTGACAGAGAATTTTGCTTGTTCTCTAACTTGTTGGGAAGTTGTGTCTGGCTTGTAGGATCATGGGATTCACACTTGTTATCCTTCAAATTTGGGCTCCATCCTTACTAAAAGTCAATGTCTTACAACTAAACTACAATGTGTCAGGTGGGGCACATCCCAGCTTACACCTGTTCCTGCGCTAGGACTAGGCAGCAACATCGTGTCTCCCTGGGAGAACTCTAATGCTACTCTATGATTCCTGCCCTCTTAGGTGCAAGGACAACACTCGACTATGTGCCATATACTACAGATTAAAAACAACAACAACAACAACAACAAACTATTATGTAGTCAACGATAACTTCGAAGGACCTGTCTCCACCTTGTAGCACTGGGATTATGTATGTGCCACCACATAGCCTTATGTGGTGCTGGGATCTAACCAGGATCTTATTTGTGCTAGCTGAGCACTCTGTCAACAGAGCCACATCTCCAAACACCCTTTCCAGGGTCTGTCTCTGATGTTTCATTTTTTTTCTTTTGATTTCTGTTTTTATTCCCTAGTGAATCCTTTGTAGTCCACCACACTGTTTAAGGAAATCTAGGTAGATCAAAGGAAGCACCATGATAACAGGGAAATAGGAAGGGTAGAGAACCCTTAACCAGAACCCACAGACAACGGGAAGGGAAGGCAGATAAATGTGCAGCTTGTTTATTAAGGGCAATTCACCTTGAATTCAGAAAAAGGAACTTTTTCAAAAAACGGATTAGTGACAAGATTTGCAAAGAGTCCTCCAGGGAAAGAGGATTAACAAAAGGAGACATTATAAAAACGAGATTGAAGTGAATTAACTAATCGATTTTCTGTAAGGGTTAGAAGACACAAGATTTATTAGGAAGATAAATATTTGGTAATTGAAACCTGCAAGGGTTTTGTTGCTGCTTTATTTTCCAGTGATGTTTCTCCATCCTTGGGAGGATCTCAGGACCGATGACCATGGGATGATGTAGATCCTTCACAAAGGCTATCCCTCCCTTTTTGTCATTCAACATTCAATGTACTTTGCTTTCTACCTCAGTGATTCAAAGGATTTCACTCCCTCTAATCAAAGATGTTAGTTTAAAATTTAAGAATAATTTGTAGCCAATGCTAAGATCCTTTCTTACAATGGGGAAGTCCTTCCTTGCAGTAAGAGCAGTGTGCTAGGTCTTTGTTTCTTGTACCTTTACTGTCCTGCACTTCCTCTGGATCCCTGAGAAGCATCTTGGGACCCATCTTGTCTGCTGTCAGTGCTTCATGACAGGGTACCTGATGGAGGTGTTATAGGATATAAAGCCCTGTCAGCAGGTGGAACACGTGGAGAAGGATGTGCTGCAGGCAGTCCCTGCCACGAAATCCCTTCTCTGAAATGGCCTCGTCTATATTTCCTGTATCTGACCTTTCTGCAGGATGCTGAGTTGGATTGATTCATTAACTTACAAAGGCATATTGATTTTTCCGATGATTTATATGATTTCTTTGCCTTTAGGATATAGTATGCTGAGGCTTAAAGGAGAAGGGTGGGAGATTGCCAGTCCCTGACATAAATTTGAACTCTCTTACTGTTATATTTTGTTCAAGATTCTTTTCCCCTCTTTTCTTCCATCATATGGTAAATGAATATCTAATTATATATTTGGTTTTCAACTATTCTGATTTCAGAGAATAAAGAAGGCATACAACGGCATTGTTCCCAGTCCTCTGCCTCCCCTTCCCTGTGCGTGCATGCATATGAATGTCTGTGTGTGCGTGTGTGTATGTGTGTGTGTGTGTGTGCATGTGTGCACAAATCACATATAGAGTCAGAAGATACTGATCCTCAGTCTTATTCTCCCCTTTGTTTCAAGCAGGATCTTTCATTGGCTTAGAACTGTGCTACATAGGCCACACCTACCCTCCTGCCAGCTTCCTCTCCCATCTCACCATTGCCAGAATCACAGCTGTTACCACCAGGCCCATCTTTTAACATGTGTTCTGGGGATCCTACCTCAAGTCCTCACACTTGTAAGGGAAGTGTTTTATCCACTGAATCTTCCTCCTTCCCAACTCTTATGTTGAACGTCATTTAAACTGGGCTTTTAGGTGCTGGTCTGCCTACTTGGGCTATAGATAGAGTTCAAGGTCATTCTGTCACTTAGCAAGACCTTGTCTCAAAATTAAAAAATGGCTAGGGAATATATTAATAGTTTAGTGGTACAGAGCCTTTTCAGAATGCATAAGGCCTAGTTTTTATTTTTTATTTTTAGGTTGCAATCATTTAGTAGAATATAAAGAAAAAGTTATTTTTTATGTAAGAAATTAGTATTGTGAAAATCACAAAGATATTATCATTATTAATTAGAGTTTTCCAAATAAAATTTTGTCTTCTTTCCCACTGAAATATTACTTGTAGTTTTCTTAGTTACCAGGGTTTCAGTTAATCTTACCCCATGATACAAAACATGCATAAATGGGAACACACACATGCATACACACACACGCAGACACACACACAGACACATACACAGAAACACACACACATGCAGACACACACACACACACACACACACCCTACTACTACTACACATACTACAATTGTTTGTGGGCTCCAGGAGAAATAGAATGGATAACTCACTTGGTGACGCTTTGCTTTTATATCAACACATATCTGGACAAAACAAATCGTGCTTACACAGGCATATGTCTCCCACTTGAACCATTGTTTGAGGGTTGTCATATAGATTTGGGGTACTTTACAGAATATGCAATGTAACAAAAGAAAGGAAAACAGTTCTCAAAAATAGAACTTCAAAAGCCGATAAAGAAAGGCAGAGACAACACCAACAGGCCACACTTCTCCTGCTGGATTCCTGATGGGGCCCTACTAGTTAGCATGATCCTTAGCATGATCCTTTTTTTAACACCAAACCCAGGTTTACTGAAAATCCTTACTATTATATTTAATTTCATAAGAAAACTGGGCATTTGAGCAGCACCTTCTGTTCTTACTGTGACACCTTGTAGTTGAGGCTTCTAAAGCCTTGCAATTTTCTTGCCAGGAAGGATTCTATCAACTTTCAGGTAGAGTAAAATTGAGTTGTGGGCTCAAGGGCTGTTACTTGTCTGTGATGGGGGTTTGGAAATGGTTGGGATGGCTTAGAAGTCTGCTTTAGAGCCATTTTAGAGCCATCTTTTGTTTGTGGTATGGACTTTCCACCTTGCCTTATGAGTATTTGAAGGTGGTGTTTTTTTTTTTTTTTTTACACATTCTTTTTTTTTTTATTGAAAAATTTTTTATTTTTTACATTTCAGATGTTCTCTCCTTACCCCATTTCCCCCCCTCCCTCCCAGGAACTCACTATCCCTTCCCCCTCTTCCGCCTCCACGTTGGTGTACCCCCACCCACCCTCCCCTGTACCTCACCTCCCCACCCTCGAGTATTCCCCCCCCCCCACGACGTCCAGCCTTCATGGGTCAAAGGATCTCTTCTCCCACTTATATATAGCTCCCTTGCCTATATAGCTGGAGCCTTGAGACCTCCCTAAGCACTCCCAGGCTGGTGGCTTAGACCCTGGGGGCTCTGGTTGGTTGGGATTGTTGCTTTCCTCATGGTGTCGCGAATCCTCTCAACTCCTTCAGCCTTCACTCTATCTTCTCCTTTGGGGAACTCCATGCTCAGTTTAATGGTTAGCTGTGAGCATCTGCCTCTGAGTATGTCAGACTCTTGCAGACCTCTAAGGAGACAGCTATATCAGGCTCCTGTCTGCGTGTACATCCTGCCATCCACATCAACCTCTACCTTTGGTGACTGCACATAGGATGGATATCTAGGTGAATAGTCTGTAGACTGTCCCTCCTTCAGTTTCTGTCCTGCACTGTGTCTCCTTATTTGCACCCTTGAGTATTTTGTTACTCCTTCTAAGAAGGACTGAAGGCTCCCCTATTTGGTCATCATTCTTCATGAGCTTTATGTGGTCTGTGAGTTGAATCTTGGGTATTTCAGGCTTCTGGCTAAAATCCAATAATCAGTGAGTGAATACCATGTATGTTCTTTTGTGATTGGGTTACTTCACTCAGGATGATATTTTCTAGTTCCATCCATTTATATAAGAATTTATCAAATTCATTGTTTTTAATAGCTGAGTAATATTCCATTGTATAAATGTACCACATTTTTTGTATCCATTCCTCTGTTGAAGGGCATCTGGGTTCTTTCCAGTTTCTGGCTATTATAAATAAAGCTGCTATAAACATAGTGGAGCATATTTCCTTGTTATGTGTTAGAGCATCTTCTGGATATATACCCAGGAGTGGTATAGCTGGGTCCTCAGGTAGTGATATGTCCAATTTTCTGAGGAACCGCCAGACTGTTTTCCATAGTGGTTGCACCATCTTGCAATCCCACAACAATGGAGGAGTGTTCCTCTTTCTCCACATCCTCGCCAGCATCTGCTATCACTGAGTTTTTTATTTTAGCCATTCTGACTGGTGTGAAGTGGAATCTCAGGGTTGTTTTGATTTGCATTTCCCTGATGACCAAGGATGCTGAACATTTCTTTAAGTGCTTCTCGGCCATTCGGATTTCCTCAATTGAGAATTCTTTGTTTAGCTCCTTACTCCATTTTTTAATAGGGTTATTTGGTTGTCTAGAGTCTAATTTCTTGAGTTCTTTGTATATATTGGATATTAGTCCTCTATCGGATGTGGGATTGGTAAAGATCTTTTCCCAATCTGTTGGTTGCCGTTAACAGAATAAATTGCTAGTAGTAACAGAGTGCCTAAAAGATAATTCAGGAGGGACTCAGAACAAAATGGAGCCAAGTACGGTGGTTCATGCCTGCAGTCCAGCAATCAGGAGGTAGAGGAAGGACTGTAGCAGATTTGAGATAACCTCGGCTATAGAGTAAAAGCCTCCTTCAAAAACACCAAAACAGCCCCAAATGGAAGGAGCACACATTTTTTTTTTCCCAAAAATTGAATTCTTGTGTGTGTAGGTACATGCCTGCATGCACTTACATGCATGGGTATATGGGTATGTGTGTGCCTATCATGGTTCACATTGTTGAGCTCAGAGGACATCTTTTAGCATTTGGCTTTCTCGTTCTATCATCTAGGTGTCAGGATCATACTCAGATGGTCAACCTTGGCAGTAAGCACTTTTACCTCCTGAGCGATCATACCTCTAATTATTCATCTCCCAGGTGTTTTTTCCTGGAATGTTCACCAAAGCTATCCCAGCAGCTGAGCATGTATTCTCAGCATATCTGCACTCACCTCCAACAGCCTGTGAGCAACTGGAAATGGGACTGTTTTTCACAAATTCTCATTGGATATGGGGAGACATGAAAAACTTCCATTCACCCCAGCTAGGGCATGGATGACAGACCAAAGAAATAATTCCAATCATGTCTAGCTTGGTGAACCAGAATTGACTGGATTGTCTTTTCCCCATGGAAGTTTGGATGATTCAAAGGCAGCTGCATCTGTGAAAAGCCCAGCATACCATGGACAATGATGCAGGAAAGAGGTAACCTAGGGCTTTCTGGGTAACTTGCAGGCATCTCTACAGGAGGGCCGCTTGTCCCCAGCAATTGGTTGTTTATATAACTTAAGGGGTGGATCTTGTGAATCTTGTAGTTTTCTGAACTTCCTGGGGGGATTTTAACTGTTTTTGGCTTCTTCAGTTTTATGAGTCTTCCCCCTCTCCCAAGAAGGAAGTAGAAATGTACCAGGGGAAACTATGCCCATGCCCCAATAGTTGATGAGTTATGACGTTAGTCTTTCCCAGCATCCTATTGCTCTTTCCTTCTCTCTCCCTTGCCTCCCCCATCCCCATTCAGTCATACATGCACAGTCCCCTGGACCATGCCATCTCCTCTATACTCTGTCATGCATTCTCAGTTCCTTGGACCACACTATCTCCTCTGTACTCCAGCACACATGCACAGTGCCCTGGACCATGCACAGTTCCCTGGACCATACTATCTCCTCTGTACTCCATCATGCATGCACAATTCCCTGGACCATGATGTATCCTCTGTCGTCCTCTTCCTTTGTTCTCTGCTCTGTTATTGTTACTCTCATTTATTTCTGTTTTCCCTATGATCCTTCTGGTGTGTGTGTCATAGCTACAGGGACTGCCTGTTTCCTGCAGTATCTTCCCTGCCATTACTCCTTTCCCTCTTGACCCACCCTGGAGTCTGTAATGACATCACTTCCTAGGAGAAAGCTTTGTGTCTCCCTTATTGATGTCATAATGTGGAGACATTTGATATTAGATACAATGACATTGTGTTCTGTGCTTTTGTTTGGTTAATGGCTTCCCTTTAGATTGATGAGTGTCTTCATTAGGGTTTCTATTGCTGCGATGAAACATCATGACCAAAAGCGAGTCATCAGCTTACACTTCCTCATTGCTCTTCATCACCAAAAAGAAGTCAGGATAAGAACTCAACCAGGGCAGGAACCTGGAGGCAGGAGGCTATGAAGAAGTGTGGTTTACTGGCTTGCTTCACAGGGCTTGCTCATCATGTTTTATAGAACTCAGGACCATTAGCCCAGGGATAGCACCACCCACTATGGGGTCTGGTCCCCCTATTGATCACTAATTGAGAAAATTCCCTATAGCTGGATCTTATGCAGGCATTTCCTCAATTGAGGCTCCTTCGTCTCTGGATGACTCTGGATCATGTCAAGTTGACATAAAACCAGCCAGTACAATGAGTGACATCTGGTCCTTAATAGATATTTAGTAAATGTTGAGTAAGAGGACAGAAGTCTGTCTAGTGGCTCTGTTGACCTTGCAAACGTGTGGTTGAAAGGGATGATTTTCTCTGAGTTCACATGGATCTTGTCTGTTAGCTTTGTTCACTGGGGAAGAATTAACTCCAAGGAGTTTCCTGTTCTACCAGATGAGCGCACACAGAAAATCTCTCACTGGGACCATTTTGAAAGCATGGTTTCCACAGCAGAGTGTGTTCACACATAAGCAAGGAATGTGCAGCTAGAATCTCTGTAGTGTGCTGACTCTTAGGTAAAGTATAGCTCTGAAATTCAGAGAGGCCCAGACTCCCAGTCTTCTACTTGTCAAGAGTGCTGTCAATCTCCAGAGCTGTCTGGAGAAGGCAATGATGTGTGAAAACATTCATCGGGAGTCCTGGCTCACAGGATATGCATGGCTACTGCTGGCTGCTATCATGGTCGATTAGGTGATTTGTTTGGTGTTCATTTGCTGTGACTTAGTCACAGTCCCTGCTCTAGGAATCCTCCTCTTTACTCACTGACTATCAGTCTTCATTATAATAACCCATCTGAAGGGCAGTTTTCTCTACAAATCTCAGAGCTTACCTGTTCTGGAGTTCCTTACATCCTTGTCCCCAGCAGCTTGGCTGCTTCCCGATGCACCTGCTCTGTGCTGGCATGTGCAGTGAAAAGACAGCTGCCTTTGAGGTGGGGCCTGCTCATGCTCTGAAGCCAGTGTCACACTGCAGGTCATTGCAGGTATTGGCTGCAGAGGGCTGAGGGGATGGCGGCTGCCTCAGGTCTTGTAGTGGTCTATATACTAGAGATAGATCATTGGAAATTTTAAGCCCAGGTTTGAAGAGGACCAGTGGCACACAATGACACAACAAGACCAGAAAGGCTCTAGAGTACATGTTGCATGAGTGTCCATCAGGGAAAAACTGGATATGTCTTGAGCCCGAGGAAAAGGTGACCCAGGTCACTGATGTTGCCAAGCCCTGCATTAACCATTTGACACATAAAAACTCCAGAACTTCCTCAACAACCCTGTCGGATAGTTATAGCTATCATTCCCACTTTTCAGATGGAGAAACTGAAGCAGAGGCTCCCTGTGACCCCATCTGAGAGCCAGTGAAAGGATTGAGGTCCCATTCAGAACTTCTGTGCCCAATGGAGGAGGCCTCCATCTTTCTCTTGAACTCCTGCATGGCAGAATAAGATTTTTCTGTGAGATGAAGGAGCCTGTATAATAGCAGTCATGAAGGGCAGGCAGTTCAGCAGGACACAAAGTTCATACTTCCCTGTTCAGTCCTGCCCAGCAACGGGAGATGATCCTTAATAGGTGGCAAAAAAACAAAAAAACAACAACAAAACAAAAAACTCTCCTGAAAAAAACCAAGGGCTCACTTCTTTGATCAAGGTACTTTGGGGCAGAACTTTGGTTTTTAGAGGTTCATAGCTGCCTTGAGAGTCATTAGGATTTGTGTTCTTGGCATTCCTTATGGAAGTTTATTCTCTATCCTGGGTTCACTGCCAACCCTGCATTCTTGCTTTATTTGAAGAGGTGATTCTGTGCTGCAGGTAACTGCCCTGCATCCGAAAAGTGTTCAGTAGCTTCCGTGACCTCTATCCCTAGATGGACAAGTGTCAATCCCTAGTACTGAAAACCCAACATGTCACCAGACACTGCTGAGGGCCCCTGCAGGACCAAGCAATGTCTGCTAGAGAACAGACATTTTAAAGTCCCTTTCCTTCCTTAAGAAGCTGCTGTGCATGGCCTTGACTGTCCCCCCACCCCAACCCCCGGGTCACAGTGATTCGGCGTGAGAGGCTTTGGGTGATCAGATCTCAAACATTCTCCATCTTCATTTTGGTGGGTAGGAGGGTGAAGGCTTTTGTTTCTTAATTTCTTTAGGAAACAATTTTAATATAGTTCTTATATCCACATATAAATATACATATCTTTATAATCTTATATTTAAAAACAATATAATGTTTATATTGTTATAATGTTATAGTTTAGTGATATAAACTAAGAGGTAAGGTTTGGGAAAGAGGAATAAAGCTTTTGGGTTTCTTCCTCCTTATTTGCTTATATTTACCATCTACTTACTCTTCCTACAGCGAGCATGGTTTGCCTATACAAAGATTTTTGGAATACTCTTAGGGGAGGTCAAGATGCGTCCCTGAGCCAGTGTGCTTGTATTTAAGGCCTTTCCATACCTTCTATCTCTCTCCATGTCTATCTCAGACTATACTTTTTCCAGTTTGAAAATGGTACTCACAGAATGAATTAAAAAAAAAATATGTCAAAAATTCTGCTGTGTACTCAGCCCCATTAGCAGAATTTCACCATGGCCTCAAACTTTGTCTCTTTACATAGCTTCAATTTTCAACACAACCTGCTTGTAAAATATGTATCTTAGTGTGGTTTCATACACACACTTCTGTGATAGCACATGGTTGTGTAAGAAACAGTTGAGGGTCTTTCTTTCTTTCTTTCTTTCTTTCTTTCTTTCTTTCTTTCTTTCTTTTCTTTCTTCCTTTCTTTTTTTTTGATACAGTAAGTGCTAGTCTGGGACAAAGGCCAGGCTTGTTTGATGAGCTGTTTAATTAATGTCCCCTACATACACCTGAGTCTGTCACACTCCCCTTAGTGCATTTATTACATTTTCATATCAGTTATTAGTACATTTCTTTGAATTTGACACTTTATGTATTTTTAATCACACAAATAATGAATGGATGTACACTCCTTATGAAGAATTAGAATAACCCAGCGCTATATAGAGAGAAATTATAAATCTATGAATTCTACCTTATGACTCTGGATTGAGATAAAATATTTCCAGCTTAGTGTTTGCTCTTCCTTGATTAGAGAAATCATCGTTTATTGTAAAATTGGCAATGAAAAATCATGTTCCAATAGGCATTTACTCTGACAGCAAAATCACCTGCAAACAGAATTACATGTTTTAGGATATGCCTGAGTTTAGTACACATGTTGACTACATGGCAACCTTAAATCGTACCGTGAATACATGCTAGTGCTCAGACATAATAGGACTGCAGATGTGGCTTTGCTGGTAAGTGGGCTTGCTGAGCATGCACAAAGCCCTGGATGCAATCCCCAGAATCACATTGAGCCAGTGTGGTAGCATAAGCCTGAACTCCCAGCACTTGCTAGTTGGAGACAGGAGGTGCTCAATATCATTGCCAACTACTTAGTGAGTCTGAGCATAGCTGTCACCAAGAAGGCATTGCACATAACCCAGGGACAAGGGCTAGCGGGAGCCAAGGGGTATTGTGTGTCCTGATGCTGCCTGTGTGCTATAGGCAGATCCCCATCTCTGTTCACATAGCAGTGGACATTTCTGGATCTTCTTGGTGCTCATGGATAGGACACAGGAACTCTGAACCTATGTTCCCAGCTGTGGGAAGGGTGGAGAAGACTATGTGCTTAGGTAAGGGAGGAAATTCTATCTTTTATTTTCACTTCTAACTAAACTTAGTCAAAATATGCTGCTATCTTCACTTAGAAATGGATGTGCTAAGCCACATCAATGCCTGCAACAGTATCATCACACCAGTCGCTGATGTTTTCATTCCATGTCTGGGATGTTGCAGACATCTCTTTGCTGTCATTCATCATCCATACAGCTGATCATATGGGTGGCCATAGACCTTTGATCTTCTCTGTAGTTACTCCCAAGGGAACTGCCATATCTGTACATCACAAATTTATGTGTTAAGCATTTAGAAGCTTACTCGTAGTATAATTTTCTTCTTATGTGTTTTTACTTTTGCATTAAGAAGGAAATTCTTAGAAGGGGCCCCATGTTTACTGACTAGAGCCGCAGGTGGTGTGCCATCCGCTCAAAGCGCCTCATCTTGAAGGCATGGCACAGCATAACAATAAGGACAAGCTGAATAAATTAACTGGTTTGCTTAGAGGTTCCTAAGAAAAAGTTCAGGTAGCTCAGTGATTTCATGTGTGAGTGTATGAGAAAGGGGGAAAGGATGTAAGCTGAGTTTCCCTGCATCCTTCAAATTGCTTCAGAAATATACATCTCAAGAGCAGTGTATAGGTTAAGGGTGGCAACTTATGCTGACAAACTCAGCACTAGGGAGGTTAAGGCAGGAGGATTAAGCTCAAGGCCAGCTTGGGCTACATAGTGAATTTCAGGCTAGACTGAACTACAATATAAGGTTCTGTCTCAAACAAAACAAAACAATACAAAACAGCACAACAAAAAGAGAAAGGAAAGAAAAAAGATAATATGTGGACATCTGTTCATTTCTTTATGTCATTAGCTTTAAGATCTCGATTCTATAAATAACAGCCTCAAATATGAGGAGCCAAGGGCTTGTGTTGTACCTTAGGGTCTTGATTTCCTCATGTTCTAATGAATTAGGAGGGAGATAAAGACATTTACATTTGACCATGTTATACTATTTTCTTTTTTTCTGAGAAGACATATAGAAGTGATTTTTATCCCAGGAGAAGTGTAGCACCAGACCAAAGAAAGGATTTTATCCATGTCTAGCTTGGTGAACACATGGATTTCTTGGGATTACTTACAAAAACATACATGATTATAGATGGCTATACTACCAAGAAGTTCCGTGGTTGACATTTGGTTAATTGTACCATTGTAGAATTCTCCCCAGGTGATTGGGGGAGGGAAGAGACCTTATGAAGACTTGTGGAAATTTCGTGAGTCTCACAATCCCCTTCCATCTCTCCATGAAGGAATTTTAATGGGCTAGATGTCATGAAAGTCTCATGCAGGCTGTCAAAGCTCTATGTTTCAAGATAACCACACTCTAACCTGGAGGACACAGCTACACTACAGAATCCTGAAGTATTTAAAAAAAGAGATGGTGTATTTTACATAGATACACAAGTTTTTCTTAGCCAATGGATTATTGGGAGCTGTGGCATTTTACCATGAAACACAAAAACTCTGAGGAGGCCAAGAACTGTCCAGTGTCAAGATTGGGTGGAATCTTTTGTTGGTTACCAACCCCAGATTCCCAGGTTATGCCATGATTAGTCTGGCCTCTTTGAAATGGGTTACCCATAAGATTCTAAAGCTGTCAGGAGAAACTTCTGTGTACTGGGATTAACTAAATCTACCAGAAAATCATTTGATTCTGAGTTGGTGATATTTTTAGAGGGGTCAGATGATTCGCATCTCAGCATAGGGGAGGTTCTGATGTACTGATCTGATTTGGAGCCTATGACTGTGGATAAGATCAAAGGGTACCCTGCTGCAGATTCCCAGAAGATCTGTAGGCTCATATGGGCACTGGAAGTTGAGGAGATGTTTGTTTATTGTTTTATTTTATTTCATTTGTGTGTGTGTGTGTGCGCGCGCGCGCGTGCACGGACAACTGTGTATGGGTATTCATGAAGGCTAGAAGAGGAAGTCTGTTCCCTTGGAGTTGGAGTTATGGGTGGTTGTGAGTTGCCTAATATGGGTGCTGGGATCCAAACTCAGCTTCTTTTAAACAACAAGCTCTTTAAACTGCTGAGTCATCTCTCCAGTCTGGGAAGAGATGTTTTATACTTAATAAGAACCAAAGGGCTGAATGATACAATGTATTTTAATGAAGAAGGCTTTGTTACTATTACCCTTTGTTCCTAGCTTCTGATATCAACCATAGGGAATTGCATCTCAGAATGTCCCCAAGCAACCATTGAACAGAGGATGTTTTCCCCATGAGAAGGGAAACTCAGGCGTCAATTTTTCCCTTCAGCAGGAGGGAGACAAGTTCATCAGTTTATGAATCATGACAGTTGTCCATAGTCACAGTAAAATCTGAGGTCCAGCTCTGCTATGCACTGGTTGTCTCTTACATTGAGTTCGGAAGTGACAGAGTTAAAGGTTCTTTCAGATGCAAGGTCTTAACATCCATTCTGGTTTTTGGCTCTGTAACTACAGAAACCACTTGAGCAGCTGCAAATAGCATTAGCTCTAAGCTCGTTACAGATCTTGCAGGCTCATTCATTGATTGCCTTCGATTTCCAGGACATCTTGGATATAGAATTAAAAAGACTTTAGTTAAGCCAATTAACTTTTGTGGCGCCTGGGCAGCTAATATGGGGTGCTAGAGAAGGTCATTGATGTTATTCAAATAGCAGTTTTATTTGTGCTGGGATTAAGGAAACTAAGCAAAAGGTCCAAGAATATTTTATAATGTGTTGCTTCTGGGTTGTAGTAGCTTGGCCTTTACTGTCTGTGTGTGACCTTAATTACACATAGAAGTGATTGGGTCATGTTCTCCTTTCTGGAGATTGAGCCTTGATTGCATCCCCTCTCAAGTATCCTTTGGGCAAATTGTTCCTAGCCAAGTTTTAGCATGAGATTTAATCTTGCTGTCAGTTATCAAGCTTTAAAACTGAAGTGTGATGTTAAGGGCCTGGGCTCTAGGGCCTTGCTGCCTGGGTTCTGAGTCTGAGTTGCCTATGGTTTCAGTACCCATTTCTATCACTCAGACCCTGCAAGTGTTTCCAAGCTGAGCGCTCCATGAGTAAGGCCTTGATGTGTCCAGTTGAGTTGTGTGGCTTTCTATTGACTATAGAAGGTAAGCGGAATTGACAAGCCTTACTCCAAGGCTCAGGAGTTCAAGAAGTAGGTGTATCTTCTTTGGTCCCCTTCCTCAAATGTACTGGCTGAATGCGCAGGAATGCAAAGCCAGAGAGATGATTAGAGTCACACAGTGGGAGGATCCTGGGCCCCTGAATCACCACATGCAAAGCACTCTGCTCATCAAGAAATGATTATATGCATAAGAAATAGACCTCTATTGTGTTAGGTCTTTGAGATTTGAGCATGTTAGCATAGCTTATGTACCCTTTAATAATCAAGCATTTGATAACTGTGAGACCTTGGACAAGTGTCTTGGTGACTCAGTTCCCTAACCTGTGAAATGAGGAAAATTACCCTAGCTTGACCTAATGCAAGCACTCAGTAAGCTCAGGCTATTCGTATGAATGATGACTTGTCTCTGTTGTTCCCTCTGATTTTTGGGACTGAGAAGGTTACATTGCTTTCTTATGGAGCATTAGAAAACATGTAACATAAAGAAGTAGGCTGCAGAAAGCAATTCATAGCAAGGGGTGCAGGCCCAGTCAAATGTCATTTGATCTTCTGTACCTTGGCTGTAGTTAAGTTTGTTGATGGACACAGAGACATTTGTCTCTGACACATGTGGACCTATAGTCTTTGTTTGGTTTGTAGGGTTGTGAGGTGCCTGTATCTCAAAGATAGTCTCATTTCAAAGCCTTGGGTACCCATGCAGTAGTTTAGAAGATCCTCAGACATGACAGATTAAAAATAAAGCAGTAAGCATCTTGGAGAGATAACACAGTGGTTAGCAGTGCTTGCTGCTCTTGTAAAGGACTCAGGATCAGCTCCGATGTTCTAGGTCAGGCAGCCTATAACTACTTATAAGTCCAGCTCCAGAAGATATGGTACCCTTTTCTGGATCCCATAAGCACCCATATATCTATGTGTGCATGCTCGTACATACATACATACAAAATTAAATATTTTTATTTTCTTTTTTGAGATAGGGCTTCATTGGCTGTCCTGAAACTTTCTCTGTAGACTAAGCTGACCTTGAACTCACAGAGATCTGCCTACCTTTGTCTCTCAAGTGCTGGGATAAAAGGCATGAGCCACCACCACCTGGGCAAGAATAAAATCTTTAAAATGCACTAAGGCCATTTGGTTTGCCTAGTAGGCAGGCACCTCCCCATTTTTGACAGCTCCAGTGCTGCCCGAGGTACTGAGCTTGGGCGTAGGCCTGGGGGATTAAAGAAAGACTCAGACTTGGGTCATCCGTTGTGAGAGAATACCAATGCCTTTACTGGGCAGGTTCAATATATACACCAAGCCAGAGAAGGAAAAATACAAACTCAGGAAAAAACAGGAACTCAATTGGGGGGCAATGGGATGTCAAGTGTAAATGCCCTTCCTGCGGTACCATGCCTTAGTCAGGATGTTTTGATCCTAGGGAGCCACAGAATGTTACTTAGTAGACAGCAGCATACGGAAAGGCTCAGCCAGGGCATAGCAGCCCTTGGGTCCTACAATTTTGAACATTATGTTACACTAGCTTACAAGGGCAATGATGCTTCAGTCTAGCCACTTGTCTCTGACTTAGTGTCCTTGTGTAAAACAATGTCATACCCTCACCCAATTTTATCACTCAGAGTGCAAATCTATCAGTGGCAATTGTCCAGGTGACTATGTTGAACAGTAAAAGCTTATGTGACTTTCAGGAAGAAAATATATAGGGATGGTAGACAGGCTGAGGGGAGATAGCCATCTTTTAATTCAGGAACTGCCAATCTGGAAGCATTAGGTATCTGTCAGAGACCACCCAGTGTGGAGTCTGCTGCCCTGAGACTCCTTGATTTAGTAGCCCCTCCAAGCAGGTGGGATTGTGTACTCTAAGGAACTCTGGGGCTGGGGCCTACAAGATTCTTGGGATTGTCCCATCATGCTCCAAGACATAGTGACTTTGGGAATAGTTGCTTTTTCACAGAGAAAATTGCATTCCTTAAGGATTTGCTTGGAATGTCACAGATCTGGAAAAAGACAATATGAATAATGACTTCTTTTTGACTTTGGTCATATTTTTTGGCCATACTTGTATAAAGCAAGGTAGATTAATGCAACTCGACACTCTCCACATTCAGAAAAAAAAAAAAAAAAAAAAAAAAAAAGAACTCCGTGAAGCCTGTTAGCTCTGTTGTGCTCACAGTTAAGAAGTGCTCCCAACATCAGCTTAAAAGATTTGCAAGTGTATTTACGTGGGTACATAATCGCTCTGGAGTGCTGTGTGTTGGAGTGACACTCTGTATGCAATAATTGAGCTGAGTGGAATGCTAAGTGCATTTATGTCATAATAAGAAAATAAAACTTCCTATAAGTAGAGACCCAAAAATTAGATATGATTAGTTTTTATTACAACATCTTTGGTGACAAATCCAAAAGCTGTCATCCTGCCCTACAAATATATAGACATCAAGCAACCTATTTCCACAAGAAGCTCAGAATTTACAAAGACTGGCCAGGGGCACTCAAAGCTTTATGAATACACTTGAGAAATCCCACTGCCTGGAGTCACATCCAGATTTAGTGTATCTGATAGGTTGTAGAAACCAGTTGAATGGCTACTTCTTGTTAGGATGAGAGAATGACCGTGTTGTAGAAGTTAGGACAAATGCTGGATTTATTGTTCTCTCTGCTATCATCACCACCATATTTTGACCTTTGTTCCATGTCCAATTTCCTCTAAAGCCATATATATATATATATATATATATATATATATATATATATGCCACAGATGATTGTTGCAAGAATGCTGTGGAGCCTGGGATTACCCAGTTTTCTGTGAAAGAATGGAGGCTGGCAGAGAGCAGAGGGCAGAGGGCAGAGGGCAGAGGGCAGAGGGCAGAGGGCAGAGGGCAGAGGCTTGTCACATAGAGAGCAGACTGTACCACACAGATTTGGACATTGTACATCTGTCTAGAGTTCCTGGTCTTAGCCCCTGACAAATAACCCAGTTGGTACACACTGCTGGCCCTGCTCTCATTTAATCCCTAACCTGCGGCAACTGGGTTGAACCCTGTGAGTTAGCAGGCAGCACTGTCACACAGGTGGCACATACTCTTGCCTTCCTGACCTGTCATGGTCAGCTGTCTTCACTAGAGTCACACAGAGTGGACAGAGCAGTAGCTGAATTACTTTGTCCTAATGGAGGGACATAAAGCTTGCTGTTTACATGCCACCAAAGATGCCACCTCTTTCTTCCCCTCATCTTGTTCTCTTACCCATCAAACCTTTGTCAAAGATGTCTGCTTCTGCTTATCAGTCATCTTAGGGTGGCTCAAGATGGTTGTATTACATAAACAGGGTCCTTCATAGACTGCCTCTCTCTAGGGACAGGGAACTATATATAACAACATTAGTCCTTTTCTAGGAATTCTGCCTCACCTGTCATTTTTCAACTCAAGGCTCAGGACTTAGGTCTTCTCTTCTCTTTATTGTTGTATTACTTATTTTTATAGTCCTTGTGACAAAATGACTAAACAGCCACTCAAGGGAAATGAGGATTTCTTTTGGCTCATGGTTTTAATGCATATCCACCACCATTCTGGTAGGGAAGGCATGGCAGAGTTTACAGATGTTTATACTTGTTGTGTTTTATAAAAAGATAAAGAGAAAAAAATGTTTTGGTGGATGTACAGTCAGATATGGGGGAAGAGGTTGCCTCTGTGGCCCATGATGAGCCATCCCTTCCCTCTGGGGAACCAGCCACAGGATGCTATAGTATAGAATAGTTTATTCAGGGCATGGGGAGAGGAATTGATAGGATAGTAGAGACAGAGAAAGGGAGAGAGAGAGCAAGAGAGAGAGAGAGAGAGAGAGAGAGAGAGAGAGAGAGAGAGAGAGAGAGAGAGAGAGAGAGAGGAGAGAGAATAGGGAAGTAGAGGCTGGCCATGAACACATGGAGAGAGGGGAGAGGGGAATGGGGAGAAAAGGGAAGCAGGACAAGAGGATAGAGCAAGAACAAGAAGGCAAGAGACAGCAGAGCAGGCAAGCAGCCCCTTTTATAGTGAGTCAGGCATACCTGGCTGTGGGGCAGAGCTTAGACAAAATGCTAACGATATTTGTTTAAGTCTGGAGAATAAGGTGAAAGGTGCCAGGTGCCCTCTAGAGTCTACCTCAGTTCCCTTCATCTTCCAGCTAAAATTTCTAAAAACAGCGCCATCATCTGAAGACCAAGGGTTTGAACACATGAGCATGTGGCCAGGTTTGGGAGTGGGAGCCTTTCACATGTAATTCACAACAGTTGCTTCCCAGAGAGGAATTACCCATCTGGGGTTGGGTTTTTTAGAAAAGTAGGACAATTGCTCCCAAGTCCCATGTTTGGCAACACTTTGGGGTGCACATGTCCTTGTGGTTCCACCTCCCACCCCTGACCTCTCAGTGCTTGTGTTGTAATTTTATGAAGCCCACTGTAGATATAGAATTTTATCTTTGGGGAGAAAATTTAGCCAGAGGTCCGTGTTCAAGTGCAGCTGTGATTTGGCCGTTGCTATTTTTGACATCCCACCTCTGCACTGGTTCCTGAGTTTGAACACATTTAGAACTCCCTTTATGACTGGCTTTTATCCCAATCACATGTGATTGCTCAGAGGTCTCCCCACTCACATTCCACTTTCTCTGGGGTGGCACAGGGGCAGGAGGGCAGTTCCAGGTGACTCACTTCTAGATATGCAGTTATCATATAGGGGGAAAAATGACCCAAATGTATGAGCAGCATTAAGTGTCTTGACAGTGAAATAGTGCTTTTCTGTTGCTGGTGTTTGTGTGAAATGATCTGGCAAAATAGATGCTACAGAAATAATGCATTTCTATGTCTCCCTTCTACAGTGATAAATGTTCTCAGTTCACCAAGGGATTTCTTGCCAAACACTGATTCTGCTAACAGAAGGAGTAGGAAGACTCATATGTTCTCTTGCGACAGAGGAAGGCAAATTTTATTGGGCTTGCCTTCCTTCTGTGATATAAACACTAAGAGGCGATCTTTGAAGGTCTGTGTTCTGCCTAGACGCTTGGCTAAAGGCACACTTGGGCTGCTGTGATAGAGCATCTCAGCTCCTGCAGAGAGGCAGAGAAAGCAGAACTGGGAGTGTAAGCATCATCAAAGCCCCTGGGTGGAATTGGCTGTTCCAACAGGAGCTTCATTTTAGAAAGGCACTCCACAGCACTAGAGTCCTCTGGAACAGAGGGACTGAGAGGGAAAAACAAGGGATCCCTGGGACTTATGGTGGTTCTTGGTAAGTGGTCATCATGCTGGGCCCTTTACAAATGCTTTCCTAGAGAATCTAGAAAGCAGTGCTGGGGCAGGGGCATCGTTATCCTTGGTGTTCTGAATGAAGATACTGAGGCTCAGAAGGTTTCTGTTAACTATCAGCCTTCTCAGTGTGTCTAGAGGAAGCACCTCTTGGCTCTGCCTCTTGACCTTGGCTTCTGTGCTCCTTCTAGGATTGTATTCACCCCTCTGTTTTATTCACTGAGGTTTTGTTCCCCCCTACTTCTGATTACTAGTGTGTCCTCTCCCCAAGTCCTTTGGTGGCTCCAGATGTCCTACCTACAAGTTCCCTGCTCTCAGCACTGCACTTCCTGGCCTTGTCTTTCATGATGCCTCCCTCCATAGCTGCATGTGGTCCAATGACATGAGGCAAGGACACTATGCTGAGCCACAGGCAGCCTCTTACTCTGGACCTTCCTAGGCTCTGCTTTCACACAGTCTTCCCTCACTATCATCCCACTTGTTGAGCCTGATTACTGTTCAAGGGTATTACAAGATGGTGGTCACTATCTTGGCCACCCCCTCAGGGTTATTTCCATCCCATTGTATCTTTGTCCATTGATCGCACAGCTCCTGCTGACCCAGGACTACAGACTTCCTCAGGGTTTATCTTATTCATCATCATGGGCTTGGTATTCAAGATCCTGCCTGGTTTACCAGACACACAAAGTGTAATCTGTGGAACAAATGGAGTGTTAGAAACAGGATCAGAGTGTGGTGGCTTCAGTCTTGATTATGGGAGACCAGCCATATCTTTCTTTTGTGTGATTCTTTCATGTCTACCTGCTGTGTGATCCTGTGGTCCTCTTCATACCCTCACAATTCCTTTCTGCAGAGGGGAGATACTGATGGACAGAAGTCCCTAGTAATGCAGTCAGTCCTTGATGCCATGCCTGCACAGCTGTGCAGGGCATTTTTTGGGGAGGGGATATGGCTTTACTAAAAGCCTTCTTTGGTGCCTTGCAGAATAGGAGGAGGCTGCAAACACAGGTAACAATGGAAAAAATCTCTTATGGAGGTCCCAAGGCACTTTCCAAGTGGGTTTCTCCTCTCCCTTAGGTGTTTGGAGTGTCAAGAGCTAGGTGTACTCCTTCACCTTGGCACTATGGTCCCCTTTGTAGGCCCTAAGGAGAGTGGAGGCCACTGCCAACACCTCCTTTGTGCCTGTCACATGGTATTTGCTTTCTCTGAGCTGCTTTTGGGCAGCTCTTGTCAAGTGACTGTCCCCAGTTCTTGATATTTGATTCTTTTTCAGAGTCTAAGCTGCTGCTGGCAACAAAATCAATGAGACAGGTGATTATGGGAATGAAATGAGCCTTTCAAAACCAGTCTGTAAATATTTGGGCTGTCAATCTGTTGTCTCTCTACCAAGAAAAAGTTCAAAAGTCTGAGCAATTAGATGTCAGGCCTTTTTAAGTTTAAAATCTCTCTCCAAACCTTTGACTTTCACCAGCTAAGTAATCCCCTCATTGCCTCAGCTCCCTATTGCAGCACACAGGTGACACCAACACTCAGCAGACTGTTGATAACAGCACAGATAGGTCCAGGAAATGTGTTCAGCACAGGGCTGAAGAGATTCTGCTTTACTATTCATCTGCAGGGATTTTGATTGGACCCAGATTCCCCCTTTATTAAATAAGCTCGTGAATTTTTAGGCTGTTTCAATCATGAAAAGGTTTGGTTTTTTTTTTCCCCTTTCTTTTAACTATGGCAGATAGTTTTGCTGGGTATCATAGTCCAGGTTGACAGTTGTGGTGTTTTCATACTTGCAATGTATTGATCTAGACACTTCTAGCTCTGTTTACACTGAGAGATCAAGTATAGTTCTGATGGAATTGTATTTATCTTCAAATTTTTTCAGGTATCAAAACCTTTTCTGTATATTTAGTGTTTTGACTATGATATCAACTTGAATGGGGGCATGAAAAAGATTCTAGGGAGGTTAGCTGTGAGAATCTGTAGTGGAGAAAGGTTAAGGGGGAGTGATATATTCTATTTCAATAGAAAACATTTAAAATAAGCAAATAAAAAAAACAGAAGGGGCCCTTATTTTGTTCTAAATAGAACTACAAATTTCATATTATTAATTTATAAAATGATATTATTCTCACCCTTAAAGTTAGAATAGAGATGTAAAAAAGAAGAGAGAAAAATAACATATAGTTGTATAACCTGCTGCAAACACAGAAGATGTTCTTTTAGCTGGTTGTATGAAGATTATTGATTTAAAAGAAAATAGGCTAATAATTGCTTGTATTATTTTGCAATACACTATATGCCCTTTCTTTTCATTCTTTGAGATAGTTTGGCATGGACATGTGGAATTCATGCAGTTGCTGCCAATCAGACCCATCTCTTCTTGTAGGATCCTTTCTAAGGCCTTTAATACATGTTACTGTTCTATACCACTAAAGGCTTGCTCCTGACTCTAGATACTCATGTGTTTCTCTCCTTCTTCTTCAAAATCTTCTGATTCCAGTGACACCAAAAATTTCCTGGTAAGACCAAAGCAATTATCTGTCCTGACTCCAATAGTCACTAACATCCTGAGAAGGAAGGGTGATGTCCTCTGCGTGGCAAGAAAGTAGAACACACTTGGTCCATTATCAAGAAGCATCTATTGGCATCTGAGCTGTAGGGAGAGTAGGCAATGGGAAGGAGGGAAACAGAGAACTGCTATATTACTCCCAGTACTGGAATCTTGGGTTGACACCTATTATGTTGAGATTTGTGAATATAACAAAGGCACAAGCTGCCCCAGGCAGTTGGTCAGTATGGTTGGTCTCCTCACAGAGAAGGTTCAGGGGAGGGATGTAGGGAGATCTTACTGGAAAGTCAAGAGTTAAATAAATCAACTCCCTTCATGATTAGAGGGGAAATGTTGGCAAATAATGTTAAGGTCAGAATACTGAACCTCATAAGAAAACCTAAAGGGTCAAGTGAGGATTCTTTGTGAAGCACATTTTTTCTAGATCTCTTGACATCATAGAATCACTGAAGGCAAAGATTCATTTCACTCCCTCTGTAAATGGGAAGCTGCTATTAGTTGTGTTGTGGTGTGTGTATGTGTGTGTGTGTGTGTGTGTGTGTGTGTGTGTGTGTTTTGTATTTTCAGTACTGAATTAGCCTTGGGCATAAAATCTGATCCCTGCTGTGAACTTTGGAGCACATCTGGTGAACAGAGGAAAACCTGGCCGGCTTTTGAACTTAGGAAAAGTTTCCAATGTTTGTCACTGAAGTTTTATTCAGACACCAGAGGAAACTGTTATCCAGGGTTATGCTGTCCAGGATCCCTCATCCCAGGCCACTTCCCACAGGTGGGAGATGTCACCATTAGAGAGCCAAAGGACAGTACACCTGCTTCTTTGCCTGTCTCATGTTTCATCAGATTGCAGTGTATCATCATCAAATCATCATCATCTCATCATCATCATCATCACCATCACCACAATTATCATCTCTTATCTCTTCTGCATCAATCTTTATTAAGAAAAATCCCTTTGACTATGAGCTGTGGGTGTGTCAGTAACCATAGAGTTACAGTACTGGAAAAGATAAGTCCAGCTTCTTGTGGCTGGGTTTCAAGCATGGGCCAAAACAACTTTGCTATGAAGGAGGAAGAAGAGAGCAGGAAAAGGAGGAATAATGATTTCCTAGAGAGATTCAAGAGAGCAGGCTCCAAGAGTAACTCACCTGATCTGTATGTATGATCTCAGGGATCAGGGATAAGGATGATCCTGTAACTCCTGGGCCATCACAGGTCCTTGCATACATAGCAGCTCAGAATGTCTGTTAAATAGTGCAGCAGATCTTCACCTTGCTCTGCTCTCAGGTGACTCAGAAATAGCATTTATATCTCAGGATCAGCTTCATTCTAAGAACCCATGGGTGGAGGTCTCACTTTCCAGTACCTATATCTTCTTATTTAACGTTCTTCTTTGCTGGCGTCTGGTAGTGGGTGTTGCTATTGGTCTGAGAGTGGGATTTGCTGCTTCTAGAACCCAAGGACAGAATCCCTGGCTCACTGCTGGCTGCTAGGGGTCTTCTTTAAGTCTTAGGAAACTGTTAAAACCCTTCTTGGGATCTCTGCCTTTGTCCTCCAGCTCTAATCTCCTGTCAGACAAAAAGTGCTTCACTATTTTTTATAAGCCAGTGTCCAACCTGCACATGCAAGGTCAGAGCTCTGTCATGGAAGCAGCATGCCCACCCTCCCAAAATCTCTTTCAGAGCCCAGTTTTATTGCCTCAAAGGATTTGGAAATTGGAACTGGAAAGAGATGTGTTTTGAGTGACACAGCATATACTATTTTTCTAGCTGAGCCTTGGGTAGAAGGCTGGCCTTTGCTGGTCAGGAAAAATGGTGCCTTCTTCTAGTTCCCATGTTTAAAGGTAGAGGTGGGGGCGGGGATGAAGAGATGATAGATATTTAAGCCCTGGAAATTATCCTGCTATTAAATATCCTTTGACTTATCACTTTAAAATAACTCTGTAGACACCACAGAGTCAAGCCGAAGCATGAACCCCTGATTTTCCTAAGTCGAAGCTTGAGTGAGGTGTTAGCACCTCAGTTTGAAGTAAAGCAACACGTAATGCCCCCAGGTTCAGTGCCTCAGCCTTGTTATAAGGATATGAGCATCATGATGTTGTTTTCACACTGACATACTGTGAATTCCTTTTGGGATTCCCAATAAGATGCAGCATTTCTACTTAATGTGAACAAAGCTGAGAGTTTATTCAAACCAACTTTTGTGTTTGTATCCCTTTGTGTTCTTAAAACCACTCAGGTCCACCAGAGCTTTTGCTCACATGCAATATGCCTATTAATATTTATCACATTAGCTCTTAAAATTAAGAAATTTAAAGAGAAACTAATTAAAAGATGAAAAATGTATTATGCAAACCATGTATTTTATGAACATAACTGGTATTCACTTTCCCTTTATTTGGCAAATTTCTCTAATGTTTGACTTAGCAGAGACATATGGATTCTCACATGTCTATCTGTACCAGTCTGCTGTTATCTGCTGTTACCCATGAAGCAAGCCAATGCCAGTGAGGTATACTATTGGAAAAAGGGACTGTATGGATCCCTGAGAGGGTCTGAGGAGCTTTCAGGAGTTTCTGGACCACTTTTAGAATGGCTGCTTTAAACAAATTTAAATCTCAGTATGTAATTATCTTCTAAATTAGTGAGTGGCTAGTGCATATAATTAGAGATTTCATTGTGATACATTCTTGTATGTGTGTGTGTGTGTGTGTGTGTGTGTGTGTGTGTACTCACGCGCGCATGAGTGCAGGTGTAATGGCTTCTCGTGGCTGTAAATTTGGCTCAGCTGAGAAGAGGGAGCTTTGATTGAGGAATTGCCCCATCAGCTTCTTGAATGTAGCTGTGAGCATTTTCTTGATTGCTAGTTGCTGGAGTTGGTCCTGGCCAGCTGTTTGTAGTGGTGAGTAGGTTGTCCTGGGCTATATCTGGAAGCTGGCTGAGCAGAAGCAGGAAGCAAGCTAGTAGGCAGCACTCCTCCGTGGTCTGTGTGTCTGCTCCTGCTGCCGGGTTCCTGCCTGAGTTTCTGCCCTGATTCCCTCAGTGGTGACTTGTTCTGTGGAAATGGAAGTGAAAATGAGTCCTTTCCTCACCCCTATGGTCTGAGCGATTTGTCACAGCAACAGGAAGCTCACTAGGTCAGCAAGCCAGCATGCACCTATGTGCACAGCCAGAGGACAGTTGTAGGTACCGTCTACCTTGTTTGGTCTTTGTTTTTGTTTTTATTCCTTTTTTTCCATTCTTCTTTAAGGCAAGGTCTCTTACTGACCTAGTTTACAGAGTAGTGTAGACTGGCTGACTAGCCAGTCTCAGGGATTCATCTGTCTTCATCTCCCCAGTGGTGGGATTACATGTGTGTGCTGTCACGCCTGGTGGCAGTGGTGGTGATGGTGGGAAGCAGTGGGCAGCTGCTGCTGCTGTTACTGCTGTTGCTCCTCCTCCTTCTTTTCTTCCTCTCCATCATCATCATCATTGTCATCGTCATCATCACCGTCATTTCATCATCATCGTCATCATATCATCAGTCATCATTGACATCATCGCCACCTATTTCTGTTCTGGGGATTGAACTAAAATCCTTGTGCTTGCACAGGAAGTACTTTTCTGACAGCTGTCTCCCAGCCCCACTGTGATATTGTCTCTCCCTCCTCCCCTCCCTTCCCTCCCTCCCTCCCCCTTCCTCCCTCCTGTGTCTCTGTGTAATTGGTGATATTCATCCCATCACTGTCTTCTCTTCCCCTCTCCCTCCTGCTAATCTTCCCAAATACCTCCTTCAACTTTTATGTCTTACTCCCCCTCCCCTCTCAATACAGACCCCACATCTGAGAGGGAACATGCAGGAGCGAGCGAATGGCCCAGGACCAGTGTTAGTCTTTCTGAGTATGGCTTATGTTGCTTAACATGATGATCTGATCTCCAGTGTACATGATGGATTTTCAAAGAAAAAAATCTGTCTTAAGTTGAGATGAGGAAACCAAGCATCCAATCAGCCTCTTAGGACATCCCTTGGATGAGCCAGCATTTGATTAGCTGACAATTCTTTCTTTCCTGGGTACCTTGTCAGCTTCCAGTCAGAGCAGGCTTGATTTTCAGGTTTCTCTTTGGTTGTTTTAGTGATTGTGAGATGCAACCTACCATCTCCAACTCCAACAGACATGGGTTGATAAGGTCTTATTTTTATATCCATCAAGAAAATCCCACATGTGGTACCTTAGAATCACATGTCTTAACACTGCCCTTTCTCCTGACAGAAATACAAAGAGTATGAGAAAGACGTTGCCATTGAAGAAATCGATGGTCTCCAACTGGTGAAAAAACTGGCTAAGAACATGGAGGAGATGTTTCACAAGAAGTCTGAGGCAGTGCGGGTAAGTCTTTCAGAATCTGTGCTCTGTTGTGCAGAGACACATAGGCAGCTGGTGTTTGGGGACTAGCACTGATGAACCAGGTTGGGAAGTTTGCCCTGTACACAAATGCTCCTTCTTATTTCTTCATCTGGGGGCCAAGAAAAGCAGTTCCTCTTTGTACTCCTCATGCATGGGATTCGAAAGTCAGGTTTTCTCTCTTATGCCTCCACTAACAGGCTGCCAAAGGATGGACCCCAACTCTGTTATGCCCTCCTAACTTCTCTGGGTCACTCGGGGACATTGTGGCTCACTGGACATCTGGTAAAGCATTTTTAAACACTATTGCCACAGTGTGGAACTGAATACCTTGGTGGAGGCAGATGAGTCTGGAAGAAGTTGGATGTTGTCCTTGTTTTATTGGAGCGTTACTGAGATTATGGTGTTTGTATTGTCCAAGTAGCTTACAGATTTCACATTAGCTGGATGAAGGGAAGGAACTACAGGGTATATGGGTCTTTTGTTTTGTTTTGATTGCTAAGTTGACTTCCCACTTTATATTTGACTGTTGACTCTCAGCTCAGTGCTCATTTTTATTCAGACTAGCACTGTAGCCCAGGGAATGGTACCCCCTAATATAGACTGTCCCAGGTCAGTTAAATCAATCTGGAAATCTCCTCACAGACAATCCCAGACTTGTGTCACCTAGATGATTCTAGATCCTGTTGAGTTGAGAATCAAGACTGACTATCAGACATAGAGAAAGTATTATCTGGAATTGTGACCACATGATAGAAAACTATGACTTTTTGCCTTCTTGTGTGCTTTCTCTATACTCCATTTTCTTTGGATATCTATGTGTGTGTTTATATTTTTCTTTGTTTCCATTTTAAAAATTATGGTACTTGCTTGCCTTTTAATCCAGCTTTTTCATCCTTTCTTTCAGCCACTCTTTGGTAATTTCTCATGGCACTGTGTTTTGTGATTTCCATGGACAATTGACTACATGTTTGTTAATTGATCCTACTGCTTCTGCAGCTACCTGTTTGTTCATTTAAGTTTTTTTTGCAAGTTTTGAAATCAATATTACTGCAGTGAAAGTTCAGGAATATCAACAATAAATCAAGCAGTCCTTGATGGGCATCCCTTTAAATATTTTGCTAATATTCACCTATCTTGTCTTTGCCAACCCCATGGTAGAGGTTCTGTTGCCATCTGCAGTTTACAAAAGGGAGATGGAGAGGTAGAGGCTATGTAGCATCTCTGCAGTCACATTGCTATGGGGCTCCAGATCACCAGAGGCCACATTTCTCACCTCCTTTATGTACTTTGTATTCTAGACTATACACCGCTTTCCTTAATGGAAAGTTCCTGAAGGCATCTAAAATGCTCCGACTACCTTTAAAGTTATCTGTGCTTTAGAAAATGTTTCTGTTTTCAAGGGTATATTAGTTCACAGCCCCTCCAAATGGCATCTGAATGCTGTTTTCCTGAATTATTCATATATATATATATATATATATATATATGAATATGTATTCATAATGTATTTTCATTTTATATATATATAAAATATATATATTTTATATATATATAAAATATGTTATTATATTATATATATATATATTATATATTGTTTTTATACTATCATTTTATTTATTTTGTGATTTGGAGGTTCTAATTTTTTTAACTCCAGTTACATAGCTATGTATATGTGTGTGTATATATGTTTGTGGAGGGATACACGCATGCCACAGTGTGTATGTGGAGGTTAGAGGGCATGCTGTAGTAGTCTGTTCTCTCTTTCTGCCATATGGGTTTTAGGATATCAAATACAGATGGGCAGGCCTGGCAACAAGTGCCTTTATCTGCTGCTTTTTGTTGTTGTTTGGTTATTATTATTTTGAGACCAGGTCTCACTGTACACTCAAGGTCGGCCCAGAAGTCTCTGGCAGGCCTTGAACTCAAGTTCCTCTGCTCTGGGCTCCTGGATCTAGGATTATAGGAGTGTTACCATATCTGTCTCACTTTCATTCTGTTTTAAATGCTAGTAACAACATTATCAGTTTCAGTGAAAAAAACTATTGTTTTTACTTGTATCTCTTGCTAATCACAGAATTTTCAGGACAGCTGGTAGACAAGAAAGCCCTGGTGTCAGCAACAGGAGGCACTTGACAGAATGCACGTGCAGGGTACTCGTTGGCAGAAGCACTAGATCCTGGACCTTGACCCTTTTGCATGTGTACTACCCATGGGCTGTAGATGTACTGAAGAAGATTTTTAATTAGCTCAGAATGACAAGAATAGTAGGGCTCTCTAATTCAGAGACACAAGTAGTTAAAGTTGCAGGACCATGAGACTGCTAGCCTTGGGCCCCAGTGATTAGCTACAAAAGTACAAGGCCAAAGAAACAATAGACTACTGAGCATTCCGGGAGCCCAGCACATGATATTTCAAAGACTTATACCCAAATAAGCATTCGCCCATTGAGTTCCAAGAAGACCAGGAACAAAGGGTGTTCCCCGTGAGATTAGTCTGTCCCACTCTACCCTGGACCTGCTTACGCAAGTTTGAAATAGCCAATCATGTACAACTGTGCCAAAGCTCCCCTCACTCCCCAATCCCTTTGTATAAAATCCCTATGTTTTTGGGGTTCTTGGTCGGTTCCTCTGTCTCCTGTGAGAGATATGAACGAGCCTGGAGCTCCGTCATTAAACTGCCTACCTCATGTGTTTACATCAAGATGGTCTCTCGTGTGTTCTTGGATGCGCTCTCCCGGGACTTGAGTGAGGGACTCCTTTCGGGACCTTTCAGTACTAACTGGGATTTCTGTCCTGATCCAAGGTAGGAGGCTGGTGTGGACAGTTGAGCAGACCCCTGGGATCTCTTTTCTGCTCGTATCCCCCCTGGAGCCTTGCAGAATACGTGCTTATAGGTTTACTGAGTACATAATGTACCTGGCCAGGAGCTAGAAGGTTATGCTATGCCATTTAGATTTTGTGTCAACCCTGGGAGTTATCATTGTCCTAGAAATGAGCATACAAGCTGAGCTGTGTGAAGTCATTTGCCCAGGTCACACTCCAGGGCTCAGTGGGGTTTAGCTTTTGCATCCTCAAGGCAAGAGTATAGCTGTGCTGCTACATATCCCTGAAAAGCCTAATGCCTGATAAACAGAAAGTACTCCATGCACGTCTGGCTAAAGCTTTTTCCATCTTGTGAACATGTGATAGAGACGGAGTCCTGGGCTGCAGGAAGCACCTGCACGGGGACGGGAGGGAATAGGAGCTGCCTTCAGCTTTCTGTATTGCCTAATTTTGAATCCATTTTGCTTTAAATTAGTGACATTCAAAAAAAAAAAAAAAAAAAAACCTGTTTGATATGGCTGGTGCAATTTCTTTGAGAAGGAAAAAGAAAGTGTCCTGTTTGAATGAAAATGTTCCCAGGATAAGGCCAGCCTGCACGCTCTGAAATGCATATTTTCTGTATTTTGAAATACACACCCACACACAGACCCTTTGAAAACAAACTGGATGCTGCCACGTCCTGGGAGTTGCATTCAGCTTTCTGTGGTTCTCTTCACCCACAGACCTATATTGTTGGTGTGAGGCTGACCCGGGCTCCATGCCTCCTAGACAGTGTCCTTCTGCTGTGCCACAGCTCCCAGTGGTTTTTTTCTGGATTCAGTTGAGTATTGGCTAGCCCCATTGTGCCCTTGCACCTCTGTCCGCAGCAGCAAAGAGGCATGGGCCATCTGGAATGACTGCTAGCTTATCTTGAAGCCAAAGAAGGGATGACTGGGATTCTTTATATTGTAATGACATCTTGCTTTCTGAGAGAAAGCTTCATTTTTGGGGGTCTGTGAGCATTTGGAACACCCAAAGACCTCAAATTTGCTCCCTAATCATCCTTTGCAGTATTGCACTAGGCTGGCTCAATCCAAAAGCAGTACTTTTGCTGGAATCTTACCAAGTAGACAATGGGCTAGGAACAGAACAAGTTTTAGGATTGTCATTTCTCCAACTCCTCTGCCCCACCCCTAGTAATTTGCATCAGATCACATTCCTGGGGTCCTCTCTTTATCCTTGACAGTGTCCTCAAGCTTATTGGTCTGATGTCACTCATCATTGTGACTTAAGAACACACACAAGGAAAACCCTGGTTTGCAAGCCACAGTGACTATTAAAAGTACCATTGATGTGTGGAACACCTTGAAACTGTCTAGAGCTGTAGATTGACTTTGGCTTACACAGGTAGATTCCATTAGCACTGGGGAAACCTGACTCCAGTAACCCAGACCTTTAACACACACAGCCTGTCATTTCCAGGCTGTTGAACAATGTTGCTCTTTTTCTCTGTCTCTCTGGCTTGATTCCATCACTCCCCTCCATCATGTTGCCCAGTGATTAGTTGAATCAGAGCGATTTTATCATGCTCAGGCCCTATTTGAATTCTTCTCTGCTATGCAATTATCCTATCATAGAAAGTCCTATTTTCTGCCCGTCAGATGTCTGAGGTAAATATGAAACCTAAAGTGGCCTGCCCATTATAAAACCTCTGTCATATGGCTGGTAATGGACTACATGCAACTTTTTCCCCCTTCGGACTAGCAAATTATAAATAACCTTAGCCTCTGTAATTGCCATTAACATAATGGCGCCACCATTACGACAGCTCTTCTTAACTCTATTTTCTAGACAATTTTAATGCCGTGGTAGTTTGAATAATTTTTGTAAATCCACTCATAGGCTAGCTCCAGGTTGTTTGAAGGAACAAGGCTGCCGCTTGCTTTTGTGCACAACAGCTATGCACAAAGGCATTATCTCCCAATTTCTCTATTCAAATATGTACACGCTACCCAGCTCTCAATGGATGTTGCTGAGCTGTTGATATCAAGCTTCTGCTTCCTTTGAATAGCCAAGAAGTGGAATCAATTTTCTTTTAGTTCATCAGCATCTCAAGGAGCCTCTCCAAATGCTGAATTTAGCAGAAATAATATGCACCTGTCTCCTGCCGGTGGCACACTCCCATTGGGCTATTCTAAGTGACACCTGGGCTGCTTGCCTGTGACATAAGTCAGAACTTATTTGAGATACTGAAAGAAGTCAGACTTGGCATGGCTCCTCTATTTGCTGAGCCGCTGGCATTAAGAAAAATGCCCTGATTTGAGGGAAGGCAGAAGGCAATGGGTAGACTATTACCTGGTCTTGGTGATGTGGGCAGGCAGCCCTCAGCCTTTGACTTTCAGATCTGGCCCTTCACTGGGAGCTACCAAAGCTGTCAATCACCTGAAAACATCTGCTCTAGCTCCAGGGAACTCTGAATAGGCAGAGCCACTGTGGAGAATTTGTGATTCTTAGGTACACTCTCATTTCTGAAATGTGGCATCCATAGAGTCGCATTTGCATTGGGTCATGCAGAGACACTCTGCCTTCACCTTCTAGATTTGGGCAGGCTTGCAGTCCCTCCCCCATTTTCTCAGGATACCTGGTTTCTGCAAAGGGCAGGGTTGTCTTTATGCTGATTACTACAGGTCTTAGACCCCCATAAACTTAAACACATTTCTGGGAGAGAGGAAGGTTCATGAAAAGATAGTGCCTATTTTGGTAGACTATAAAGTAGAACATAACTTAATTTACTATTGAAATAATCTGAAGGATATGGCAGAATGAACTCCAGTGCAGACAGGGAAGAGACATAGGAAGCAGGTTGTAACTGTACTCATGACAGGGAAAGTTTGTTGTTTTCAAACCTTTGGGATGAGATAGTTAATAATTTCCCCAAACACTCACAGTTCATAGCTGTAAATAAACCTAATCTCTTGCATTTGCTTTCTGATTTCCATTGGTAAAATGAGAAATTGGGCACTTGAAAAGTGTTTTGCTTAAAACCACACACTCCTGCTTCTTGGAAGGACCAAAGGAGTCTTAGAGTCTATGTTCAGGTCTCCATCTTTCAGCTACCTGCTGTTCATTGTGGAACTGATTCCTATTATAGCTGTGCTGTGGAAAGTAATTGCTGTTGTACAGTAATTCAATTTCAGCGCGTTCACGAGTCACTTCCCCGATAGGAGCTTATCTGGAGAAACCTCGGACTTGAAAGCTTTTTATCTGGAAATTCCACATGCCGTGGGTCGTTTTTCCTAGGTAACAGATACAGTATTTGCATTTAATAAACATTTACCTTCTCAGAAAAAATGGATTTCTTTCCCTTCCAGAAGAGATTTACGCCAGTTTCCAAGAAGCCAGAGGTACTATTAAAGCAACTTTCTTTAGCTGTTCCTTGACTGATGTATGTCTACATATGTATGATTATAAAATGCATCTACACCACAATGTAAATATATACACTACGGCACATAGGATGCTGAAGACAGCAAAGGCAGACTCTAGCAGCAGCCCAAACTAGGAGTGGTTAATAGCTATTGGGAGAAATACTTCTGATTTCAAAACACTGTTAAGAACTATGGATAAGCCAGAGTTTCCAAAGATTGTGCATTAAGTTGGGGATGAAATCAACAATTTTGTTGATAATTTCTAAACGGGTTCAGTAAAAGGCCACATATCCTAGAATATATGAGCAGTGCTAACTAGACACAATTGGTTAAAGGTAGAATGAACAAAAGAAAGAAAAAAAGAAAGGAAGGATGAGGTTGAGTGTGTAAGGAAGGGGCTAGATTTGGGATCAGTTGGGAGAGGGAGTGAGTGTAATCAAAACACCTTGTACAAAATTCTCAAAGAACAAAAATTAAAATGTAGAAATTTAAAATTTTTTATTTTAAAAATTTAAATTAAATTTTTTATTTTAAAACTTAAACAATTTTTAATTAAATTTAAATTTAATTAAAAAATAGCAAATTGAGAAGTATGAGACAGGAAATGTTTATAGCATCCCTGCTTCTTTTCTGTTGAAATGAAGTCCATAATGAGCAATTATAGGTTATCAGGATCTGAAGTCATCAGACACAGCTAGGACATTTTTACTCCTCCAACAATGGATGTTGCCGAATTTAAGCTAATTTATTATTCATTTATTTTATAAGCCATTTTGAAGTTAACCATTTTGGGGCAGACTTCATCGTGTAAGCATACCACATTTTAATATTTTATATGTATATGTATGTGTATGTGTATGTGTATGATGTATGTGTATGTGTATGTGTATGTGTATGTGTATGTGTATTGTAGTATGTATATGTGTGTTTAGCTTGGGTATTTTGTGAGACCCCTAAACCCTAACAGTGGGAGTGAGGCTGTCTCTGACTCTTTTGCCTGCTCTTGGGACCCTTTTCCTCCTACTGGATTGCCTCACTCAGCCTTGATATAATTGGTCTGTACAGAGACTTTTTGTAACACATTATGTTGTGTTTAGTTGGTATCTATGGGAGGCCTTCTATTTCTGAAGGGGAAAGGAAGGAGCAGTGGATTTAGGGGAGAGGGGAGGTTGGGGGAGTTGGAGGAGTGGAGAGAAAGGAATCTGATGTCTGGAAATATTGAAAAAAATACTGAAAAATGTCTCTTTTGTGGCTGGGTATGTGCTTTTAATCCCAGCACCTGGGAGGCAGAAGCAGGTAGATGTCTGTGGAGAGCAGAGAAAGTCCTGAGTGGATGTGTAAGTAGGATGAAGTCTGAGTACCTATTATTGGTAAAGACCAGTGGCTCAGACCCACAGGAATTGGCAATGCCACCCTCTGGTCCATCCCCAAATGTTGTCAGGGTGTACAGAAAGCATCTACAGAAGTTTTGTCTGCTCTGTCAACAGGTGCATGCTGTATCATGTGGACAGCCTACCTGATCTCAGCTCTTGTGTATACGTGTTTGTAATTTTTTTATCCTCTTGTCACTCCAGTCAGCTCTCTAGGACCAAGCCATTCCTAAATGCCAGGTTTCTGTGAGTCTAGACCAGCCTAATCTACACAGTGAGTTTCAGGCTGGATGGGAATACATTATGAGACTCCTAGTCAAAATACAACAAACAAACAAACAAACAAACAACAATTTCTCTTTTTTGCCCCCAAACCATATTGATGATTAACTTGTGAGTTTGTCTTTTAGATAAAATAGACTTGAGATAACAACCTTAATGATTTTCTTACATGAAGCAAAAGAAAAATAAACTCCCAAAATCCAAATGCAGATAGTTAGATGAAAGCCAGAAACCTTGGTATTGTTGTCTCAAATGAGAATATTAGATCAGACACAGACTAAAGGGCCAGCAGACAAAACAGCACATAGAAACAAGGACATGAATCAATAATTACCACAAACACAGATTAAAGAAAACATAATAGAATTATAATAAATAAGATTGCCATCGGGAAGAACAAGGTAGGCAATTTAATCTTGGTGTCTCTGAGATGTAAAGAGTGTCCCAGGGAAAGACAAAAAGATGAAAAGATAAAGCTACTTATACAGATCAGATTAATTTTTCCCCTAGTTTTAAGAGCTGGTTAACAGGAGGGAGATACCCTTAGGAGTGAAATTTTCTAATAAAAGTCAGAAAAATCTTGCTAGTGGAGCACTTCGACATTTTTCAGCAAATCCCAGTGAGGGAACCTCAAAGCACAGCTTTCTATACAGATATTCCCAGTGCGTTCAGATAGTACCAGGATTACTTCTCCCACTACTATTATCTTAAAAGAGGCAATAGCAGTCTTTTCTTTGAAAGTAGTTTGCTTCCATTTGGGCTTGTTGGAAAAGAGAGTAGAAGGAAAAGACAGTAGAGATGGAGGAGGAAACTGGATCAGAGGCTGGATGAGACAAGGAGTGAGGACCTTCCTTCAAATTTAGTAAAAGTTCCAGCACTCGGGAGGCAGAGAAAGGAAGATCCCTGGGGCTCACTGGCCAGCTAGTCAAGCCTAATTGCTGAAGTCCAGGTCAATGAGAAACTCCGTCTCAAGGTATATGGTGTTCATGTTCATTAGGACTATACCTGAGATTGTCCTCTGGACTGTACACACACACACACACACACACACACACACATCCATTGAGGTTTTGTCTTTTACTGTCTATTGTAATGCTAAGTGCTGTACCCCAAGACTTGGAATCTGCACATAGCCCCTGATAGCCCCTGGACCCTGCCCCCAAGTTAATTCTGACTGGTGAATAAAGATGCTGAGAGCCAATAGCTGGGCAAAGAGACATAGGTAGAGTGGGGGGTTCTCTGGAGGGGAGAGGGGGGACCACGAGGAGGGAGCAGAAAGAAGCCTTTATGAGGTAGAAGAATGTGTGCAGGAGGGAGAAGGAGAGCCACCATGGGCTAAAGGCCAAGAGAACATGGCCCAGAGGGCTGCCCAATTGGGTTAAGAGCAGCCCACATGAAACAGAGTAAGTAATAATGGGGTTATCAATAAAAAGGTAGGTTCTAACAGCATGGAGGGAAGGCAGCCGCCCAGCTATTGTGCTGCCTAAGGCATATTTAAAAATATAAAGGCTGTGCGTGTCTTTCATTCAGGAACATAAATGGTCTAAGGAGGGGAAGAATTCCTGTGCTGGGATTTTTTTTCTAAATATTTTTTACTACATCATTTCATGCATAAAGCAAAACAAAACAAAGAATATAATAATGTCAAATATTCCTTATCTTTAAAAACCTTGGCAAGTTCAATTAACATAACTATCAAATGTAAAACCAGCTGAAGTCAGGTTAAGTACTAAATGGTGTATTGGTTTTTATCTAATATGTTCCTCATCTTTGAATTTCTCTCTCCTATTTTAGTGTCTTTTTTGTTCACTGAGAATTACAAGCTTCTGTGATAGCTGGAGGGAATTGTATTTTGTATCAGGTTTATATGCTGTTCATGGGTGTAACTTCCTTGACTCCCACTATAGTTTAGTTCCTCCCACTGTATCTTGGGGTTTGAGACATAGGTGAATATATTATATCTGTTTTAGTGTCTGAGATGATAATTTTCCATCCATCCTAAGAAGGGTCTATGTTGTCTTGACTCTCTCTGTGAGACAGTTGCACATTCTAGGGGCTTTTGCTTGACATCTCTACCATGTTGGGCTAGAGGGAACAAGCACCCTTCCTGCTGGTGTTTTAATAATCAGGCACTTGTTCAGTTTTTAAACTAAAAGTGAGCAAGATTATAACAAGGAAGACACAGAAAATACAATTATCTATTTGTGCAAAGGGAGGAGAAGAGGCCAAAGGTTCTAAGACACATGTTCTGACTCAATTTCTTAAAACAACTACAATTCTTTGGAAAAAAAATCATAAGATAATCAAGCTATCCCAGAATAAACTAGTGGATCAATGTACAAAACAAATGGATTATCTGTGTCCCAGGAAGAACTCTCAAAATCCACATGATATCCACAGGGATATTTGAACACAAAGGCTCATGGTGCCCCATGTCAATCCTGTTATTTTTTCTGTCTTTTATTGTTAAAGGGTTGTCCTTGGAGCCCCATGTTGAAGAACAAAACTGTTGATACAAAACACAGTTTGTAATTCAGAGGGAACAAGAGGTCATTTATTATGGCCAAATATGAATGACTTTGGCCCAGGAATATGGATTTTGGTTGCTCTAAATAACATGTTTCAGCATAGGAGCAGTCATAAGTGAATACCTGATTTAACAGAAAGAACAATTCTTATTAACCAAGGCATTTACCTCAGCATTTGTGGTAGCATTAGGTAGAGTACAGTTAAGTGGGTAGAATGTTGTAAGTTTCAGATGTTATCTGATGACATTATTAGATTTGGGGTTGGTGGAATGCACTGGTCAGTTAAGTTAAATACTTTTCAAAATATTTACCCAGTAGTTAAAAGGCTGTGAGGGTATATTCAGTAGGTGGGTGTGAGGTGGCTTTTAAGGGGACTAACAATAGTCTAAGGCAATGTTTTTCAACCTGTGAGTCACAACCATCATAAAACACATATTTCTAATAGTCTAGGGAACCAAGACACTACTCAGTATCAAAATTGCAGTTAAGAAGTATCAATGAAAATAAATTTATGGTTGGGGGTTGCCACAGTGCAGGGAGCTGTATTAGACGGTCACAGCATTAGGAAGGCTAAGAACCACTGATCTAAGGCAATTCTGGCTTTGAATCTAAGGCATCCCAGCTCTCCTCAGTCCCAAAGCTCGAAGCTGTCAGTCAGCCTTGTTATTTAACACCTATGTGGGCTTCTTAACCACCCTGGGAATCTCTGTTTAGAGTGTCTAACGCCCACAGGTTGGAAGACAGCGTTTAAAAATAATACATATTGTAAACACTTTTACACAGTGATGAATATAGGCTTCTCTTAGCTTCTGTAACTATAGAACAATGTACTTTCTGGTGTCACAGCTGAGCAGCTCTCTCTATACATACTGAGGTAGAGTGTAAGCATTTTACTCTTACTAGCGATAACATAGTATCTCATTAGCAATAATATAATATCTTAACCTGTAAAGAAATTTGGCCTTATATTTGAGGCTGAGTTCAGGAGTTGGGCCTGTGTGGCCAGGTTGCTGTAAGATTGGTAAGACACCATATCTGCTCTGTCCTCCCACAATGGCCACTAGTCCTATTTTGACCTTTTGTCATCCTATAGGCAAGAAAGTGGTGACTTCATATCCTTTATGTCATTTCTTCAATGTTGGTAGGAGTCTTCTATCTGCCTACTGGAGTGTGAGACTAATTATCACCAATCAGAGAGTGTGGGCTTGAGAATGTGCCAGGCCCAGGTGCTAACCTCATTCACTAACAGGGAGGTCTGTAGGCTCAGACACTCTGATTGGCATGTTTTGGGGTCCTCCCCTTCTTACTAGACTTCCTGGGTGTGGGTGCCAACTATTTGGATGAGTTCTGGGAAGCCCAGCTTCTCAGTACTGGAGCCTGTAATAACCAGTGTTTTGGATTTCTCTTATGTGGGAGAAATTTCTAGTTCCAGGAAAAGGGAAACTTGGCAGCCCCCTCATTTGAAAAGCCCATCTGTCTGTTCTGTGCCTTTTGGGTACTTAGGATAAACCCCCACCCCCATTTGCATTGACCTACTTTGGTGACATGGGAGCATTGAGCATCTTTATATATGCCCATGGATACTTTTCTCTCTGCCATTTTTGCTGACTGTTGACCCTCTTTCTCATGTTAAGGCTGTGCTGTGTGTTTTCTTTGTCCCAGCTAACCTCCATTCTAGTACTTCCCACAGTGTCAGAACCTATATAAGTGCTCACCAAGGCTTTGCTATGAAGTCCTCAGTGATAAGGGCTAGAACTCTTTCTTTTGGCCAGAGACATCTCAAGTAAAGAGAGGAAAGAGAGATACACTTGAGCTGAACTGCAGAGAAGCTGTGGGGCCTTCCAGACCCTTCTCTGTCTGTTTTACATGAATGAGCCATCTGCACACCACCCACGCCAAGCTGTGGCCTGCTTAGACTAGCTATGAGCTTTGCCTAATCTCCCCAACAGGGCCTCTCCTGAATTAGGTGAGTGTAAGGGACTGAGGTCAAGTTAGGTCTACTGCTCTGATGTTAAAGATTTCCATAGAGAGCTGAGTAAAGATGGATTTTCTCTTTCTCCTCTTTCTCTCCTACTTTTCCCTTCCTCCTTAGTGCTTTCTCTCCCACCCTTCTCCTCCTTCCTCTCCTATTCTTTCTCTCTATCTCTCTCACATATGAGAGCAAGAGAGAAAGAGAGAAAACCCCAATGCAGAAATAATGATTCCTGGAAAGATGTGAGAAGAAGTCAGCCTTCAGAGACCTTCACTCATCAGAGGAGCTCAGACATGCCTCACATCCCTAGATATTCCTCCCGGTGCCTGGCCAGAGCCATGGGCTGGATGCTGGAGTGTGGAGCTGTACACCCACGAGCTTGCAGTTAGTTCTCCACACATAGTGGGTGGTGAGCATGGGTGGCTCACCCTAAAGTAAAGCAGGCTGGGTGCTCAGCCTGTGTGAGAGTTTTCATGAACTTGGTGACTACCCCATGAGAGGTCACAGAAGAGAGTTTAGAGAAATCCCTGTCATTTCCTGTCAAAAATCCAGCCAGTCCAGATGAGGACTGCCCCAGTCATGGAGAGGCTGGATGAGGACACCATTTAAAGTCCTAGCTCCTAGCTATTACCACCCCTGGCATCCTGATGTTTTACCTCCATGCCTATTGTTCAGTCCTCTACTAGAACCAAGAACTCATCAGCACGGGAACCTTCATGCCCTGGCCTCCTTGTACCCCTCACCTGAGGTTTAGCTGGTATTTGAATGAATGCACTTGCCACAAGGGTCATGATGGCGTTATGGGTAAGCACCCCATGCTAGAGGGAAGATTAGCTCCAGGACAGAATGATGAAGAGCTATGGATTTCACATGAATAAGCCATTTGCACACCACCCGTGCCAGCCACCTCTCTCTGCTCTGGAGGGTCTGCTGCTCCTGGGTGTGACCTGTTTGCTTTCTGTTATAGAAGAGGAGAAAAAAAGGCAGCACTTTGCATTTATTGCAGAATGCCATTTTAAATCTACTTCCCACATCTTGTTGCTTGTTTTTATTCTCCATTTATAAACTCTGGTTTTGAAAGCTTTCCAGTGGCTTTGCTTGAGTGGGCCAAACTTCCTGGGAAAGGGAGGACTGTGGCCATGGAATGCTCACCTCATCTGGAATTACAGCACTGTTTTCTACCATTAACCAAAGAGCACTTATGCCTCACCAGGAAGTCTCTGCAGAGACTATGTAACCCTACGGATGCTCTTGCGCTTTCTGGTTCTCTAGAGGCTTCTCTGCAGATGGAGTCCATGCTTAATGCTACAGCTCAACCTGAGCAGGCGGGATGGGCTGGCACTGGAAGGCAAGACTGCACAGAGGGGCTTGTTTCAGTTTGGGGTTTTCAAAGTATAATGTTGTTTCAACACACTGGGCCAGGTAGGAAATAATATCACTTAATTTATACTCAGCCACAGTGAAAGAAATCTCACAAGGTTTGTGGGTGGCAGGAAATTACAGCAAATTACTGACATGTCACCATCAAAAGATTCAAATGACAACATAAAACCATAATAATTGGAGTAATAATAAGAACAGTAATAAAAGTCCACAGGCTCTGATTGTATAAATTACTAACAACAGATCAACAGTTTTTGGCAATATTTTGAGTGCATATTCACTCTGTGTAAGCAGGGATTGTTGGTAGCATTTATAACTGTTTTTCCGGTCTTTCCTCAGTTTCCCCTATGGGGAACAGGAGCAGCTGGGCCTACAAACAGTGAAATTATTTACATTCTCTAAATTAGGTTAGGAGGAGAAAATGAAAAGGTAGTTAGGGCTTCGTTGGTGTTTCATTTACGCTGCATTCAGCACAGATGACAGCCCTCGCTGGTAATCAGAGTCTTTGTTCAAAATCAGCCAGGAGGTCGTTTACTGTATGTCCCTGGCTTGCTGGCTGCTTGAATAGAAGATGTGCACTGCTTTGTGTCATCAGGAACAAACACGGAGAGAGATTTCTTCATATGCTTTTAATTGATTTTTTTTTTTTCGGTGTCGGTGAGGAAAAAAAAAAATCAACTCATGGGGTAATAGCCTCTCTTGTTCCACACAGTGACTCTGAATCATTTTGTCAGATTCAAGACAGACAGCTCCAGAACCCTTCTGGAAGGTGAGGTGGAGATGGGATGAGGATGTAGGTCATCACAAGAGTTGCTTGTGGCCAGTGAGATGTCTTCTCACCCCCAAGTTGGGGCGGGGGGCTGTTAAAACTTGTGACTGGGTAGATAGTGGCTCTCAGCATATTCACACAAAGGTGAGTGGACAAAGAGCTCAAGCAGGAAGCTTGCCGGAAAGCAGCAGGGCATGCAAGCAACTCCGTTGGCCTCCCTTGGATGCTGTGGAGCCCATTCTGCCTACCTGCCTCTGCAGCCTGTCATTATCATCTCCTGAGTCCTGGTCTGGGGATAGTGCACAAAACTTCGTGCTTCACAGAGGGAAACCAGAATTGGCCTCTGGGGTCAGCTGTGATAGAGTGGTGATTTAGTTCTAGGGGAGACTCAGACTTTGTTTGGGAAAGGTGAACATGAAGTAGAATTGGTGGCTATTGTTCTACTCCTGTGTATGAGGGATTGTATGTACAAATGTATGTGATAGTGAGTCAATTCACCCTCATGCTATTGCTTTATAGTGGAGATGAGCAAAGAAACTGTAAGCCTGTTCCAGAATTGTATGCCTGTGGCTCCAGGCCTGTCTTGATCTGGTTTATATAGGCTTTAGGATGGGGGGTGTGAGGGGATGAATTATATATAAAACTAGAAAAGCACTGTTACTTTTATATAGCCATAAATGGTGTTGCAGATCTGTTTTATTTTTTTATTTATTGTTATAGCTCATATGATAACAAGGTCTTGTCAAAAAGCAATACGCATAGTTTGCTATGAGTGGCCTAAACAAAAATCTTTACCTATATAAAGAAATTTGGAAGAATAAATTCCTAAAGTTTACAGTTACTTAAAGAAAAACTTGAAGTAATATAAAAAACCACCCAGATTTAAAGCTGGAGAATTGGAAGGACATGGTCATGCAGGGCTTTGCTAACATAGAGCTGCAGCTGGCACGAACCGCCAGTTGACTGAGTGGCCTCCCAGGCATAGCCATTCCCACTGTGTCCTTCAAAGCACTGAGTTTGTAACTAATGCCTTCATCAGTCAGAAATGGCTCCAACCTCATTCAGGGACCCTAACAGTCTTAAGCAGATGTCATTTAAAATTGCAGCTCTTGTAATCACCACACCTACTATATGAAAGCTAGCTGGAGACATTGCCACAATTGTTATCCTTGTGATCATCATAGCTATCAACATGGCCCTCATGCCCCTGAGTGGTTCTATTGGTGTTTCCATATGAAACGTCCCCCACTGACTCTTGTGCTCAGATACGTGATCTGTGATCCGCAGCTGGCAGCACCATTTAGGACAGTGGGAAATGGAGCCCTGCTGTAGGAAGTGGGTCACACTACACTAGCTTTGAGGTTTTACTTCCTGTCCCTGCTTCCTGTGTGCTCTTTGCATTCTGACTGTAGATACAATGTGAGCAGCCAGCCTCTCTCTCTGATGCCATGTCTTCTCTGCCATGGTGACCTGTGTCTACTGAAACTGTAAGCCAGATGTCTTCTCACCACCAATAAACCCCTCTTTCAGTAAAGTGCTTCTTGTAGGGGATTTTGTCATAGCCGTGAGAAAAATAACTACCATCTGTTGTCATGTCCAAACGCCAGCTCAGCCTTGTCTTGAGATGTCCTTCATCTTTAATATTTTAGGACTCCAGTCCATGTTTTCGCTCTTAGCTATCAAGACTCTTCCTGGTTTTGTTAGGTGTTTTCTCTCAGTCTCAAAGAAGTCCCAAACCAATGGAAATAATTCCTGGTCTGATCTCATCAGCAGGTTCAGAAACAAAACAAAGCAAACAACAACCAAACCCACCGGAGTGACACTCTGCTTCCCTGCCACTAGACAGGGAAGACACTAGAATGATGACTGAGGCCGTATCGCTCAGGTGGAGGAGAAGATGAAAAATGCCCAGAGCCACCACATTTAAATATGCAGCACTTATCTTGCTGTGCAGGCAACTTATAGAAAAAAAAATAATTAATCAAACTTCATTCTAGGAAAAGAGCATTAAGCCTCCATCAACAACAACACAGAGACCTCCCTGTGACAGGGGCACAACAATAAAGGAGTCATTTTAGCAGAATTAACAGGAAGAAATTAGCCCCACATATCCTTCCTTTTTATCACAGTGAGGTGCATTTACATATTTTGAAATTTCACATTTGCATAGTCAATGACTTTAAATTAGACTCTCGCATCTCCTCCCTGATGTTTGTCATGTGTATAACTTGTCTTAATAACTGAGTTGTTAGAATTTAAAATAACAGCTATTTAACCATCGCTACCCCCCAACACACAGCACCTTGTTACTCTTGAATTACTTTAGGCAGCTTTACTGAGATGAACTTCACATATGTTTGAGACACATGTGGGTCCACATGTGTGTCTACTTAGGCTATTCTGAAACAGATTGGATGCATGTGTAAATCGATTGTAGGCTCTCTGATTTACCTGGTAATTGCAGCTGGGGATGGGATGGTCAAGGAAAGCATTGAACTAATGCCTGTTGGGAAAAAGATGAAGTGCATATTTCTTTGAGAATGCCTGTCATCTCAAGAAGAAAATACAAGCTCAAGAGTAGAGATGCAATTCATTTGTTTTCTCTTTCTGTCCCAAGCTACCTTCATCTATCCATCACCTGTACAGAAGTGAGCAGTACTCACCAACTTGGTACCACCTTTCCTGGTACATGTTACCTACAGGATAGGGTGTTTGTTATGTCAACCTGGGTTACCAACAGTTAGCTAGATCCCTTGGACAGACATCTACTGGATTAGAGGAGAGTGAGAGAGAGAGAGAAAGAGAGAGAGACTGAGACCTACCTCTAGGAGGTACCTAGAGATAGGGCAAATAGAGAGCAATGGCCACTGACCACCTTCTAGGGTAGCATATGGCTCAGGGCAGAGGTTGTGTCAGGTGAGGGATGGAGAAGTGGAGTAAGATAAGGAATGGGGAAAGGAAACAGTTGCTGGCGGGGTTAGCATCTAGCCAAAGCAGGGGCTCTTGGGAAGTGTGTGAGGTAGAATTCATGGGTGATAAAAGTGGTTCATTTCTGTGTTTATTTGGACACTTGCTTCTGACTGAGAAGAACAGGGCTGGGTACCAACCACAGTGCAGGGAGCCCAACCAATGCTTGGAAGCAATGCTTACAGGTCCCAGAAGCCTGTTCACAAAGACCCTTACTTTACATCCAGCCCAGCTAGCAGATAGGCTAACTTAAGACTGTCCTATTTGGGGGGAGTCTGTCATCCAACAAGGGCAATTAGTGGGTGGAAGGAACCTAGTGGGGACCAGCCCAAGAGGGGCAATCAGCTGTTAATTCTGCAGCTACACCACACGGGGTCTCAGTGCTGAAAGCAGTTATAAAGTGGAAGCCTGCAATTTGCTGACTTTCAGTAATGGCTTCTTAAAGTAACGTCTATCTCAGGGGTTCCAGCAATTTAAAGAGGCTGGCCTTTGGAATGACCCTCTCTTGTGGAAGCACAGTCACAGGGCATTTGCCTACAGTGTATCTTCTGTTTCTGAGGCTTTTATCTACACAGATACCCAGGAAGCCCCTGGGAGACTGGCTCTTTGTTTGTGGAGCAGTGTATGTGACAGCCTGCTATGTGGACAGCTGTGGATGGCTACCACCCTTGTGACACCTGAGCTCATCATCTGTAAAATGGGCATTCTGACATGTGGCCAGGCTCTGCCCAGGACTGTGGTAGGTTAATGTTTATGAGTTCAGGGCATGTGTTCCCTGTTTGAGATAGAAACAGCCATGCAGCTGACCTTAGAACTAATATGGGAAGAAATGAGGAAACACAGCACAGTATGAGCCTTGCATCTTGACTGTGAGAAGATTTAGTGAGTGTGAATATTATCAGAAATATTAATGTGAAGCATTACAGGCCAGAGGGACTTGGATCTGGCTCCATCTCAGTCATTTAATAGATAAACCATCTTGTCTGATGTACTTGAACTTCCTTCTCTGCAATGTTGTCAACTATGCAGCAGGACTACAATGCCTAGCCAATATGAGAAACTTTATATATAAAACTCTTTAGCCCAGAGTCTGTATTAAATAGCGCTATCCTCCAAGCAAAACAGCTGCTTTTTTTTTTTTTTTTTTTTTAAATCAAATCAGCTATGCTTGCTTGGAAAGGGAACTGTTATAGGCCTTGATAGTATAGACATTCCCTCATAGAAGAAAGGGCTGGGAGGGTCAGTGGATTCTCACCTAAGTATCCTGCCACAGATCTCAGCCATTTGTATGCAATTTATCATAATTGCATATGGCTTTATAGTCCCTGGGAGGGCTTGAGAATAAAGACTGGGGAAGGTCCATGGGAAGGAATTTTGTCTATGGGGAGGGGATCATCCATTCTGGGTGAAGACTTCCCAGTGTGTCTACTTTAAGGTCACCCATGCCCTGTGAGTAAATATAATATACTCTGCAGGGTGAGCTTTGGTAGACTCCAACCAACTTTGAATTGCCACTGGGACCTTATGAAAAAGGGATTGTTTATGTATCCTATAGGGAAGGAATTTTATAATAGGAGCCTGGTACATGGTTACTTCATCAAGACTATTTGCTGTTATTAGTGCCCTAATTTAGAGGGCTATTAGACAGATTGTATGTTGAAATGCTTATATAGCTGGGGAAGTTTAAAAAATCACATCTGTGGTTGACTCTGGTCCACAGCAACATGGAGACCTAGAAGGGAGGGTTTTGAAGACTACAAAGAATAGCAGGAAGGGAAATTACAATTATCCTTTTATGATTGCTGAACAGGGCTGCATGGCTATTTCCTCGAGTTTCACAGTGACCATTGCTGGCTGGAAGCAGAGCATCTCTGGTCACTCACAAGAGGTCCTCCTGAGAGTGGTTAAATTAACATTCCTCCCTCTGGTGCTAGTTGGAGGAATCAACAGATTCATGAAATCTTTTGTTTGTTTTCAAAATGATCTTTTATTATTTGCAATGTTCATTTTAAAAATTCACTTTATATCCTGATTGGCCCTCCTCCCCATCTTCCCTTCACACAGTCCCACCCCTTATGCCTCCCCTTCTCTTCTGAGAGGGTGCCCCCACCCTGAGTATCCCTTCACCCTGGCCAATCAAGTCTCTGCAGGGCTTGGTGCATTCTCTCCAAGGAGACCAGACAAAGCAGCCCAGGTAGGGGAGCTTATTCATGCAGGCTCCTTCCTTCCCTGAGATTGCAGTTACCTCTGAATGGGAGGTAAACAGTTGACTAGGGTAGAACTCTTGGTTCTTTATATGACAGTAGGTCTTTCTTCAGTCATCCTGGTAGCATGACTGTCCATAATTCAACCATGTCCTTGTAAGTAGCCTTTCCACTTTCATTGGCTCACCAGGCTGGATTTGAATGAACTCTCTTGTTGGATCTGTCAGTGCCCTGCCTGTATGGGATGAACACATACTGCTTTACATCTCCTGGGGAGGCCATTGCAGCCACACTGTGTGCACCTGTTGAATGACCACACTGAACCTCATGCATGCCTTCAGTTCCATGGCAGGCTTTATTTTAGGGAGGTTCCTTAGAGGAAACTTTACCTCCTCAAAAAAATCCCAGGAGGAGATTCCCTATTTACTGTCTCCTACTTACAAGGAAGCTTCCTGCTTGGCATAGGCTGGTATCTTAGGGTTTCCATTGCTGCAAAGAGATACCATGACCAAGGCAACTCTTTTTTTTTTCATTGATTCTTTTTATTTTTGTCTCTAGTTCTTTTTTTCTTTTATTGAATATTTTCTTTATTTACACTTTAAATGTTATCCCCTTTCTTGGTTTCCCCTCCAGAAACACCCTATACCATCTCCCCTCCCCCTGCTTCTATAAGAATGCTCCCCTACCTACCCATCAACTCCTGCCTCCCTGTTCTGGCATTCCCCTACACTGGGGCAATTCACAGGACCAAGGTCCTCTCCTCCCATTGATGCCTGACACAGCCATCCTCTGCTACATATGGGGCTGGAGCCATGGGTTGCTTCATGTGTACTCTTTGGTTGGTGGTTTAGTCCCTGGGAGCTCTGGAGGGTATGGTTGGTTGACATTGTTGTTCTTCCTATGGGTTGCAAACCCCTTCAGCTTCTTCAGTCCTTTCTCTAACTCCTCCATTGGGGTCCCTGTGCTCAATCCAATGGTTGGCTGCAAGCAACTCTGAGAATTTTGCAGATGGCTGTCCTCAGGGGTTGGCACAGGAACTGCTGACTCTGTATCTCTTTTTTTTTGGGGGGGGGAGCCAATGGATTTATTGAACATATTTACAGAGCTTGGGTGAGAGGTTATTTACAGGAGTGTGGGTGGCCCTACAACAGCTGTTTTAAACATAACTCAAAAAGTATTGCTTGTTTAAAGGCTCTATAGAATTCTTGTATAAGTATATCTGACCCTTGGTATTTTGCTTGTTTGTTTCTTTTCATTTTATTCTGTTTGAATGCTTTTTAAATTTTTTTGATTTGCTGAAAAAAAAATTAAAAATAAAAATTAAAAAAAAAAAAGTGACAAGATGGCAGATATCGCAGTGTTGTAGAGCACTTTCCCCCAAGTGTAACAGCCATCATCCTCATCAGAGCAGCTGTGGCTGCTTGCCAGAAACCGGATTTGGCAGGTGGACTACTGACACTCCTTCATAGAGTAGAGCAGAGCGGACCTGAGATCCCAGCAGCTCCCTCCTGCGCCTCCCAGTCATCTGAAAGCAACCCTCCTCTAACAAACACTAGCCTGTGTTCTCCGGAGGGGCTGGAGTGCAGACCGTATAGAAGGCTGACTGAAGCGGGGACTCCATCTTTTCAGCTATAATGAAGTGGTTGTCCGTGCTGGAGTGTGACTTTCCAGTGGTGCAGCTGTTGTAGGGCAACTCTTATAAAAGGCAACATTTAATTGAGGCTGGCTTACTGGTTCTGAAGTTCATTCTATTATCATCATGGCAGGAAGCATGACAGCATCCAGGCAGGTATGGAATAGGAGGAGCTGAGAGTTCTACTTCTTGTTCCATAGGCGAACAGAGGAAACCTGGTTTTTGGGAAGCTAGGAGGGAGGTCTCTGAAATCCCACCCCCACAGTGAGCCTGTCAGCAAGCAAGATTCTCAAGAGGGATGATGGGAAAGTAGTCAAGGTGGAACATGTCCTTGTTTTCTTGAGGCCAGAAGACCATGCTTCCTGGTGTTGCCAGATCCTCTCATGCTTGTTTGAAGAAAGTCAGAGTAGTTTGGATAAGTTTCCTTATCCAAGAGTGTTTGGATAAGGAAACTACCCTGAACTCAGCAGCCTGGCCTTTCAGCTCAGCAAAGAATAGACAGGCAGCAAGCCAGGCCTTGGTGTACTGAAGCCAGTGTGGAGCCCAGGGCCAGTCATACCTATACCTGCCCAACAACTTAACAGCTACAAATTCATTGTAAACCATGCTAGATCAAAAGTAACTACACATGTTCTTTCAAATGAATTCATGGAAGTTATGTGAGGTTTTTTTAAACACATGTATGAGTAAACAGGAGTGAGGGGTCCATTTGGACTGGCGGGATTAGGGAGGGTGGTTGGAAGCTCTCTGGATGCTGCCATGAAGGACTGTGATGGAGGTAGCCCCGAGAAGCAGTGAGCAACCCACATCAATCTTGAATGAAATAATGCAAGTGAAATTAAAATCATTTAAAACACCCATGCATTTTATGCATGCACATGCATATAGCCATGGGCATCTATCAAGCCTGTCTGTTAGGCTGTATACCAGAAAGCAGAGAGAATAAGGTTTGTGAAGGGAAGGTCTGAAGGAGGAAATGTCAGGCAAGAGAGGGGCCAGAAATGGTAATGTGTTTTGAATGTGAGTAACTCAACTTTGTATGTAAGCAGATAGAATAAGAGACAGATGACAGACAGATGGCTACACCAGGCAGGCTGCTGTGATGAAGGATCATGATGATATGCTAATGTCTGAGGCCTTATCATTGGTGCAAAGGTAGACGCACATTTATAATTAACTTTCTTACTGATTTCTTTGTACCTGGCCTTTCCTTGTGCTTTATATGTATCAACACACCACACACACACACACACACACACACACACACACACACACACACAAACATACACACCTTTTAAAACCCTTAGGAGGTTGGTAGTTGACTTGGCTGGCTTTGTTTGCTAGAACTTAATTCATGATGCTGGATAATTTGCAGAAGATAGGCATTTGTTCTTCCGTAGCTCTACAGGTTAGAAAGTCTAAGATCAAGGTCCTAGAATATGGTGAGAGTCTTATTACTCTATTTTCCTTGCAGATGGTGAAAGTTGCTTTGTCATGTGTTATTTCTATAAACACCAATTCCATATACCAAGGGGAAGCCAACTTGACCTATTTTCCTGTTAAGACCCCAACTTTCAATGGGACTATGTTGATAATTTGGGAGGGGACACATTCAAGCTATAACTGTAGTATTATACTCTATGAGAGAAGAAGACGAAGATCATGGAGGGAGAGCTTGGAAGCACAGATGCATACAGTCTGCTGTAAAAGCCCATATCCATCCTGTACTCTGCCCCCGATGAAGGATTGAGTGTACTTACAACACCACTCAGGCTAAAGTTTGAATGTCTCAAGTCCTACTGTCCCTATAGGAGCTAAAATGTAGTCATCCCACAACAGTTGAAGACCCTACTGGGACACCAGGTTGAATCTTTCTCAGTGTAGGGTAGTTTCTCAACAGAGCCATTTGCAGGCCTGATACTTGAGTTAATACCCCCAAAGCTAATAATGTTTTATCATTATCTGTTCCTCGTGTCTTTGGCCATATTATCCCAATCCTGTAGCTTTCCTCCTGTCCTCTAATACACTTGTTGTTTAAATGGCCTCTTATATATAGCATCTGAATGTTTACCTCTCATAGTGAGGGGCTATGTGAAGAATGAAGACCCTAGGCTAGGCACAATGGACAAATAACTGGGTGCTCCATGTTAATTTAATTGTCCACAATAGATCAAGATATGGACTCTTCCTTTGTCTTTAATATCTGGGGTTGGAGTCATGGCTCAATAAGTAAAGAGCTTGCTGTATAAGTGTGAAGGCTTGAGTTCAGATCCCCAGGCCCATGAAAAGCTGGGTATGATGGCATGGGTCTGTAACCTGAGAATTGGGAAAAGAGATGGACTGGCAGATCCTGAGGGCACTTGGCCAGACATTTCTAGCCAAAACAATGAGCTCCAAGTACGATAAGAGACACTGGTATAAAATCTAAGATGGAGAAGTAATCAAGGCTGACATCTAATGATCATATATGCATTTGAGTGAGTGTATTTGCATAGACATGACTGCTTGTACATATACACACACACACAGACACACACACAGACACACACACACACACACACACTCCTTCAAAATGTCTGGGTGCCCTTTATGTCTTGTCTGGATGAGGAGTTGCTGGCAGGAGCTGCCGGCAGGTTGCTACCTATGCTCCCAAAAACAAACACCATCAGTAAGTGGTGGTGACAATGGATTGTGATGGAAGAAGGAACCAGCTCAGTATCTGTGCTGTGACTTGTCATTCAGTAATGATTCTGTTTTATTATGGAGGTTAAATTATAGCAATCACAGGTGCACAAAGGCACTGAAGCAAGAAAACACTAGGGAACAATGTGTTTTCTCCTGCAGTTTGGGTGATGGGCATCAGGAATAAAACCAACTTGTTTACTTTGTGCCAGAAAGGAACACAAGACCCATAGCCTGCTGTGGTGTGTGCACCATTTCTTTTATGAATCAAGCACGTTGTATGTGGCAATTGACACAGAAAAGACGGCAAACCTGAAAATGTTCAGCCATATTCTTTATCTTGTCTCCTCTTCATATTTCTAGCCCAATGTGTGTGTGTGTGTGTGTGTGTGTGTGTGTCTACTTATGCTATGATAAATTAAAAAAAGAGGAATGTCTGGCCTACTGGTTACCAACTTATAGACACTGTCTTTTTTTTCTTTTTAAATTTTTTTTAAACAGTTGTTTATTGTTTAGGTGTGCCTGTGTATGTATCTACATACCTTAGCACATGGTTAGTAATCAGAGGACAGCTTGCAGGAGTTGGTTCTTTCCATGTGAGTTCAGTAAATTGAACTCAGTTCATTAGGCTTTGGTGGCAAGAACCTTTCCCTGCTGAGCCATCATCTTGCCTCTAGACAGTCTTTTTGATATTCCCCAGCATGCCATCCAAGAGGTTTGTGTATTATAGAATGTTTGACTTAAGTGACAAGACAGATCTTGGAATTCCCCTGGATCCAGGTTCAAGTCCTGGCTTTGCCTCTTGGGAGCTGTGTGACTAAAGGAAGGGGATGTTTCTCTTTAGGACCTAGGAAGGCCAACTGTAAAATTGAGGGCTTTGACTGACCTGGTTCTTGAGGCATGAGGAATACATGACCTTTAATATGTGTCCCAATTCTGAGCACATCTGAGATATTCATTAACTGTTGCTTCTGTATCACAACCATTGTGATCTTCATCTCCACAGTACCTCCATGGCCTTGTTACTTTCATTGGCTTTGAGAGTTTTCAGTCTTTGGAGTTTCTTTGGTGAATGGTCTGGATTCAGGAAGCTCATTTTTAATTACAGGGACATGATCATCCCTAGGACTTCTCATTTCTTGTTGAATAAAATCAAAACCCTTTGGTAGGCCCACTGCATGGTTATGGTCATTCCTGACTATCCCATCTATGCCCCAACTGAGTCCCCACAGGGTATCTATTGGATCACCATCTAGTTCCTTAAACATTTTTGCACCAGTGTCTATGCTTTGAGAGCTCTCCCTGAATAGAATCCTGTTGGCCAGAATCTGGTTCTTCTATATATTCATAGTTCAGCCAGAATCTCTTTAGATAGCATTGGCTGTTGTCTAAGAGGGAAACATTCCCACCTTACCTAAAACACCACCTTTTCCTCCCTTTATCCTCCATACCACTGAGATATAATTTTCTCTCATGCTGTCCCATTTAAACATTTTCTTCATGAAATTTATCAGTGTGTGTCTTAGTGTTATTTTGCCATGAAGAGACACCATGTCTAAGGCAACTCTTATAAAGGAAAGCATTTAGTTTGGGGCTTGCTTACAGTTTCAGAGACTTAGTCCATTTTCTGTGGGGAGCATGGTGGTGAGCAGGCAGGCATGGTACTGGAGAAGTAACTGAGAGCTTTACATCCAGATCCTCAGCCAAATGGACAGAGCTAGCTAGTGAGGGAGTGACTGGGCCTGGTTTGGACTTTCAAAACTTCACCCACAACTAGTGACACACCTCTTGCAGCAAAGCCACGCCCCCTAATCCTTCCCAAACCATTTACCAACTGGAAATTGAGAATGTAAATATATGAGCCTATGGGGGCATTCTCATTCAAACCACCACCGAGTGTAAAATCACCTTTTAAATGGTACTCACTTATCCCTACTATTAACCAAGGTAGATGAACGTATAATGTTACTTTGACTCTCAGTTTTCACATACAGAGTACATATATGTTTGGCCTTTATGCTTTTGGGAGGCATGTGGCAAAAAATGCCACTTACTTCATGGCTAGGATTTAAGAGAAGAGGAGAAACAGGGTTCAATAGAGTCTTCAAGGACATGCTCTCACAGGCCTAAAGACAGCCTACCAGGTCTTACATTTCCAAGGTTCCCTTTCGTCCAATAGTGTTTACTGGGGACCAAACCTTTAACACTGCCTTGTAGGATGCACTAGAGAGAGGAGGGGGATTTACTAGAATGACTTACAGGCTGTGGTCTGGGAAACAGATGATAGGCATGTCAATCCCATTGTTTTAAATGATATTTATAACATTGCTTCTGATGTTATTTGGGTATGTACAATATTATGATTTTTTTCTCCACTGATACTTTATTATGCAAATGTTCAAATGTATATATAGAAATATTAGAACAAGCTCCCATGACTGTCACTTATCAGTATTACTTATACTGAGTGTCTTCTTCATAGTCTGCCTACCTATCTTTCCCACAAGTCATTCACGAACACATCCTATTTTGGAATATTTCAGAGTAAATTTCAGACACAGGATCTTGCTATGTTGCTGAGGCTCCTCCCAAAGTACTGATTTCAAGCAATCTCATTTCCCCAGTCCCCTGAGTACCTTGGATTAGAAGTATACTCTACCATAACCTGGCTGGCAACAATGATAGTACTTGCAATATATTTGGCTTTGAAAAAGAAACAAGTGATTTTTAAAATACAAAGTCATATTTGAAACTGCTCAGTATAAAGTAGAGTACTTACTCAGAAAATGATCACAAAAAAATTTGAAGAAGGCCACACGAGATGCTTTAGTGCTATGTAGTATTCCATTGCATAGGGATGCTGTAGTTTGTGTAACTGTCCATTGAAGAACATTTAACCATAAGGTATTACACTGGAAAAACATGATATTCTCTAGCCAGAGGAGGCATTTGGATTTCTGTGCTTTTCTATTATAATAATAGATGCTACAGTTTTTTCTCTGTTTCCCCCTCTACACAGCAACTGTTACTTCACACCCTGAATTTTTCATCTGTCCCTTTATGCATTCTGATCTGCAAAACGTGGACAATCTGCTAAACAGGTCACCATGCTCTTAGCCATGGGGAAGAAGGCCTAAATGTCTCTGGCTCCATCATCTACCTGGCCTTGCCTCCTGGCATCTTCTGCTCTATTAACTGTCCTCTGTCCTTCCTCTGATTGTCTCTGCCTTCTGTCCTCTTACCTAAACTGCTTGTTTCCTATAGAGGTATGCAATGTGCTCTGGACTTTGTTTTCATTTCTGTTTAAATGTCAGCTTCAGAGACTTTTCTTGGTCACCCTAAGAAGACAACTGTGGTTTCTGGGCCACGTGACTTACCATGTTCTACTTACTGCCTAAGTATCTATGAGTTGCTTCTCTGTGGCTGATAAAGGAAACCAGAAGAAAGTACAGTGTTCTTTGAGACTTCCCTCAGAGCTTATTTACTCTATATTCCATATTTCCTAAGCACTAAGATTCTAGACATGGCTGACATGATTTTCATAATAGAGCCCCTCAGGGTAGATTCTCTGACCTGGTCTTCAATTTCTGAGCTGTACCTATCTACTCTCAGCTAGGTGTTGAAATCAATGGAGATGTACCTGGAAGCCATGCACAGATATGATGAAGTCTAGAAGTTTAGTTTAGACATGTAGATGAGGCCAGAAAGGCTGGTTATTCTTGAGATCAGGTTCCGCACAGACAAATGGCTTTGTATAAGGAAATGAAAGCTTAGGAATGGTATCTTGACTTTGCTTGTCTGGGTCCTCAAAGTCCTGGAAGGCTGGCAAGAGTTGGTAATATCTCCTGAAATTGATACTTCTCAGTACTGAGAACCTTCCCTGTCCAACCACTGTTGATAAACTCACAATCTTTTACGCCTTTCTAGCTCCTAGTGGAATGCTTGCATGGCACACACAATTAACTACACTTTCTCTTGCTAGAGTGATGCATTTTTCTCTCTCTTCTCTTCTCTTCTCTTCTCTTCTCTTCTCTTCTCTTCTCTTCTCTTCTCTTCTCTTCTCTTCTCTTTCTCTTCTCTTCTCTTCTCTTCTCTTCTGGTCTGAGTACCCTAAGAGTCAATAAAGAGTGTCGATCATTGTCATGATAACAGCATAATAGGTAACAATTTAAGAATTTCCAATGGCCAGGCACTGTTCTAATCCCATTACACATATGAGTTTATTTAATCTTCACAGTGATATTAGGGACAGATATTTCTATTTCTCTGCCTTGCCAAAGTGAAAACTAACACCCAGAACTAAGTTACTTGCCAAAGACCACACAGCTGGCAAGTGGGTAAGCCTGGAATGGGGCCCATCAACATAGAGATAATATTTATTTTAATAATATATAAAAATAATACAGATGTGGTATAATGTGGTGGAGTCATCTTTACACATATGAGAATGTTTATCCTGGAGTGAACTAACTGGAGCGTCCCAGGCTGCTAATCTCTGAGCCATCACTGAACGATGCTCTGTTGGTGGCAGACAGTTAAAGATAAACAAGACAGCTGCAGAATCAGAGAAGATTATTGTCTTGAGCTAGAGATGAGATTCACACACACAGCTGTCTTAGGAGGTGACAGGACCAAGTATTATTATAAAGACATTTAATTCTGAATTCTGTTTGAATGTAAAGATGGGGATTGCTGGTCTCTATGCAGAGAAGGCTCAGAGGGGAGTTGATCATAGACTTGAGCTAGCTGGAGGGTTGGGGTGGGTACCACTCCAGGCATGGTATGACCAGGGACTTAGGAGCAGGACTGCTGTCAAGCTTAGTTGATGCCTCAGACTTAGGAGCCTCATGTTCCTCCCCAGAACATTAGATTACAAGTCACTGAGAAGAACAGCATTAGACTTGTGACAAGCAGCTGAATCACTGAAAATACTTTCTGGAGACCAACAGCCATGGAGAGAATATAGACAGTGATTCAGGGCTGGTCTGATGTCAGAGCTTTTGCATGGGTAATTTATGGCCCTGAGTTAAGACTGGCCTGAGAGATCATCCATCCTTTCAGAGTCTCAGCAAGGGACTTCTTCAAGCAGGAGACACCCTCCTTTCTGTGTAGACCCACAGAGTATGCACAGCTCTACTGTGGCCCCTCAATTCTGTTTCAACCTTCCAGCCTTCACAGAAATGCCATACAATCAATAGTGTACATACCCCCTTAATTAGGGGGTCCCTCTTTGATGCTTACAGATGAAGTCAATTTGGGTTGTTAAGGAAGCTTTATCCCCACCACCAAGATAATGTTTTTAACCTAGACAGTAGCATCTAGAACTTTTAAGTTTTAGGCTCGCCTGGAGGAGGTCTGAAGAGCTGTTTAAAGAGTCTGGAGTCAGTCTGTGGATGATAAAGCACAGTAGAGAGGAAGTACCTGTGTATGGCACAGGAAGCATATTGGGATGCCTTGTAAATACAGGGGCAGGGAAGCTTGGGAAATTTGTCTTAGGATGTCCCATAGGTACCCAACTAAGCAAATGCTCATATAAAATATTACATTAGTACATCACTACTATACAACTCCCTGTATGCTTTTAGTCATATTTAGATTACTTACAATATTAAGATAACCTAAACACTTTAGGGTAATTGTTATAATTATAGTACTAAACAATAACACAACAACAACAACAACATACACACATACAAACAAAAAACAACCCAAAAAAACCAAACACCTAGGCTGGGGAGATGATCCAATAGATAAAGTACTTACAACACAAGCATGTGGAAATATCCATCTATAATTCCAGTGTTCATATTGGGAGAAGGGACAGAGAGAAGATTCCTGGGAGCTTGCTGGCCATGTAGTATGGCATACACAGCAGCAGACAATGAGATGCTGTCTCAAGAATAGAAGATGAAAACCAAAGCCCAAAGTTGTCCTCGTTTTCTGATCTCATGTGTGTGCTTTTTTTTATAACACACACACACAGAGAGACACACACACACACACACAGAGAGACACACACACACACACACACGCAGAGAGAGAGAGAGAGAGAGAGAGAGAGAGAGAGAGAGAGAGAGAGAGAGAGAGAGGACAGACTAAGCATAGTGGTATAGACCTGTAATCCCAGAACTTGGAAAGATAAAGAAGGAAGATCATGAGTTCAAGGCCAGTCTGGGTTATATAAAGCAAGACCATTTGTACTGACTTAGAGTTCCTGTTCTATGAGGAAACACCATGATCAAAAAGCAAGTTGAGGGTGAAAGGGTTTATTTGGCTTACACTCCACATTATAGTCCATTACTGAAGGAAATTCAGGACAGGAAATCAAACAGGCCAGGACCCCTGGAGGCAGGAACTGATGCAGGGGCCATGGAAGAATGCTACTTACTGGCTTGCTTCCCATGGCTTGCTCAGCTTGTTATTTTATAGAATCCAGGACCACCAGCCAAGGGATGGCACCACCCACAATGGACTGGGCCCTCGCCCATTGATCACTAATTAAGAAAATGCCTTACAGGCTTCAATCTTACAGAGGCATTTTCTTAATTGAGGTTCCCTCTTCTCAGAGAATTTATTCTGTCTCAAATTGACATAAAACTATCGCCCATAATTCAGCATGCAGAATATTTTTCCCTAAATATTTTAGTCTATGGCTGGTTGAATTTGTGGGTCTGTAACCCATGGATATCATGGCTAATCGGGTAGCTATCTGTATTGATATCTTTTAGTGGGGTTCATTTTTCTTTCATCCACTTCCATTTTGGCTGAAAGAGCCATGACCCTGTGGTTCACTCTAACATTGTATCTATGAGATAAAATATTTTTAATTGACAGAATCTCCCTACTGAAGTAAAAATGGGTAATTTCCTAGTAATTTTATTGCTGATACTCTGATATCTACATATTATGTTTCAGTTAGAGGACACTTGATACCACAAACTCCCGGGGACATCTATTTCTTTTTAAATGGAAATTCAAGATTCATATTATGCAGCCCCTTGTTTGCAGAGGAAATGCCTCTATTTTTTTGTTCATAATTCCGGAGTTTCTCATTGTGAGGATGCTTATGAATTGCACTAAACTTATATGCTCATCTCTTTCTGCTGAGGATAGACTAGGGCAGGAAAAACCTACTTATAAAGACGTAAGCAGCAGAAGAACTAAGAGTTTTCAAGTTCTGCCTAGGGACAGAGAGAAAGTAGGTGCCTGCAGTGGGCAGGTTGGCAGAAAGCCCCCACCCTGCCCTCCAGAGATACATTTCCAGGACAGGCATGCTGAGTTTCTGAGCTGGTCTTGTCTTTGCAACACTGGGCTTGGTGGTCCCGCTGCAGAGCTTTAGAAGAGAACTCAGGAGGAGGGCACACAGCAAGGCAAGAGGCTCCCCAACTCCCACCTCCAACCTAGCCTTCTGGGACTGGGGCTGGAATGAACCTGCCTGGCCTGCATCCATTCGTTCTGAACATTGCACTTTCTCATTAGGAAGCTCTCATTAGGAGACCTTCCTAAGAGGCAGCTCCTTTTAGGGATTCAGAAGCAAAGACAACATGGAGCCCATCAACAGCACAAGCCCCATCTGTCACTCCTTCTTGCTTCAGCCCTTAATGTCTCCCCAGACTCGGCGCCAAGCTGCTTGTGCTTTATCTTCCCAGAGCTTTGCTGCATTTATTTCGCTTCACTCCCTTGATTTCGTTATTCTCCTCATCTCTAAAATTACCAGTGAGCTGCTTTTTTTCCAGTTTAATTAGGTTTAAGCTCCTTTGTCCACAATCCTTCCTGCAAAACCACACTACCCAGACGTCCATCAAATCTGCTAGGCCTATTAGGTCTTGAATTCTTAGAAGATACCCTGTCACCCCCTCACACTGTCCAGCTGTGACTTCTTCAGGTTCTCACCTTAGAGCCCAAGCTCAGTAATCTTTCCATTGTCAACCTCAAAGGCATCTCTGTATTTTCTTCTGTCCAGAGCAGTTGCGTTAGACTAACACATTCAGTCTTTGGACAAAGAGCCCCTTGGTTTAGATGTTGACTGTGCAAATACTGTTTAATGTGTTGGTGGTTGGTGCTACTGGTGACTCTTCTGACATTTTACCACCCAGGTCACTGTTCTGTCTAAGCTCTATTGGCTTCTCTGGGCACACTTAGCTCATCCATCCAACATTAAGGTCCCCATCTCTTCCAGTTTCATGTTGTCCTCTCTTGAGCATCTATTATGAGGCAAAACAGAACAAAACAAAATAAAACAACCCCCACACCACCCCCAACCAAACCAAACCAAACCAAAACACCTTTGCCAAGGAAGTGAGGTTCTCTCCATTTTAAATTAAAGTCTGTTTACACCATTAAAATCTCTTTCTGGACACTCCAACCATGTGTCCAGTCTTGCAATGAGACTCTAGTGTTTTAGTGACATTTGTCTAAGTAGATGCTTAAGTAAGTCAATGTTTTTCATATTTGAGAATCACCATTTATTCTTTTACCTTTTAGTAAATACTTAACACTTTCTTAGGCACCCATTGTTAGGTTATGTAGGAGGCCTCTCATAAGATAGAGGTGCATGGAGAAAATATGGCCTTTCACTCAGTGAGCTGAGTGTATGGGTGCCAGAAGAGGTGAAGAACCATGGGTATATCAAAATAGCCTTCGGAGGCTTTGCTGCAGAGGTAGACCCTCTTCTAGATTATTCTTGGCAAACTACAAATTCATTTATGGCATTGTGTTTTATGCATGCTTATCAGAGCATAGTCAGATACACCTAGACGTTCCAGAGTGATTAGTCCAGCAGTTCTATTATCATCACCAGCATATTGCCTCTTCTTGCTCACATGCCAGGTAAAAGTTACGCAAGAGTGAGCTTTTCAGATACTCAAAGCATCAGCCTGTTCAAATGTATGACTTTTATAGGACATATGTCTTCCATGTATTCTCTTCCTATCTGCTACATGGCTAGTAGTCTAATATTTCCTTTGTGGCCTGTCTCATTGCATTGACTAATCATTTGTGATGCAGTTGTTTGAAGAGCACAGTACAAAGTTTGTTTGCTTCTGAGCCAAATATTTCCAGATAGCTATGGATTTTGAATCCCTGATTGTTAGGAATATTCTGTCTCTGTTTTTCTTATCAGCCACCAGGGGCTTCTTGCTGCCACCATCTTTTAAAGGTTTCTCACTTTGGAATGCCCTAGTATGTGGGAAAACATACCAGCAGGATTGTCAGAATGGTGTCTAGACTGTAGTTAGACTCTACATGTTTATGCTTTGTGTATACTTCCCTTAGTCCTAGCTTCATCCCCACACAAGGAAGCTCTAGATAAGCAGTGGTGGTTATGGTGCAATCCCTTTGAAGAGTGATCTATCTTCATTGTCTGCAAGGCTCCACATTGTGTCACATGGAGAGAGACTCTTTCAGCAAGATAGCTGAGGAAACCCTCTTTAGACTCACAGTCCTCATCAAGCACATTGCTGTTTTTTGTCACAGCAGTTCGGAGAACTTCTGCATGGCTCCTCTGGCAATTACACTATTCTCTGCAAGGTCCTGCCTTGTGTCTGGTAACTTTGCTAAAGCTTAGCCAAGTTCAGGCCTATCCATCCCACACTCTGCTCTCCTCATGCAATCACTATTCAGTGATCTCCAGTGGGGACCAAGCTCCTCATGTGATTGACCCGTCTTGAATCCTTCCTAGTCTATTTGTTTCTCCAGTGTCTTAGCTGAATTTCAGCTAAGTCTCCTTCTGAGTCCTTATAGCTTTTGATACTTTGCATTGTTGATCTCCATGCTTGCCTCAAGCTAATATATAAATATGTGATATGTAATATAAAATATATAAACATACAATATATAAGTATGATATATGATATAATATAATTAATATTTAAACATGTAATATATAATGTATATTATGTAATACATATTATATTATATATGATATATAATATATAATTTGCAGGCCCCTTATGATCCAGACATTCATGGCTGTCCTTGTAATCCTAGCACCAGTGGCAGAGCAGATATGCACCTGAGTCCCAGCTCTACCTTGTGCCTTCATCACCCCTGAGCCATTATTCCCACAAGCCTTGACTGAGTCATTTACATGCATTGTGAGAAGTAGCACCTGCTTCATGGGATTCTTATGACAATAGATTCCTGATTTGAACAGAATTAAAGACAATGGCACATTGTTTCCAGTTATGTTACCATTCCCATTTGTACCAGTAGTTAGTACTATTCCATAACATTGGATACTCATGTAAGCAAGCTGAATGAGAATAAATTGGCCTATGCCAATCAGTCAACCCTACAAACTTGCCTGTAAGTGAGTCTGTATTATAAACCTATAGACTTGCCTGTAAATGAGGAAAGTTACCAACAGAAAAACAATGGCTTCTAAGGTTTTCTAAAGGCTCTTCCCAGCTAGACCAGACAATACCTGGTCATCGAGGTAATAGTGGTGCCTGTTTTGGACGGCACCAACAGTTTGCTAGGATTGTTTAGAAATTCCTACATGCTTCTAGTATGCCATCTTTACATATGAAGGAGTAGGAGGACATTGGTACTTATTGGACTTGCAAATGTCAGGAGCAGTCCCTTAGAAACTTTGGAATATGGCTGTGGTGGTAAATCCTGTTGGGTTCTGGTCAATATATTTGGTGGTTAATATAAGCTGTGTGGTGAACTTTCAGTCTGAAGCATTTCTTCACAGTCAGAAACAGTTGGGATGTAGGAGACAAAGTTTCCATGCATCATAGAAGCACAAAGATGAAATAAGAGATTCTTGGAAAAGATTTGGTGACTCCTCTTGCTCTGATACTGGTGGCTAAGTGTAAATTCTCTGCATTAGAGTGACAGAGATTTGGATTTTAGTCTGTTCTCTGCCAGCTATGACTACAAGTATATCCCAGGTAGGATGAATCTCAAAGATGCTTTGGGTCTGTAACAAAGTTATAGTATGATGTGCATGGCATTTTTTGGTGAGAATTTGGCCCTCCTTTTCTCCCCTCCCCTCCCACTTCTCCTCAGATACGCTGGAACTCAGAGTCATGTATGTCAACACTAGGGTCAACTCAAACTCAAGATCCTGAGATGACCTCCTGGAAGCATGTTCTGTCTTTGCCAGTAGACTGCAGGGAAGGCAGAAGAGCGTGGGGATGAGATTCCAGAGCAGTTGGCCAAACTGCCTCCCCACAGGCTCCAGCTTCCTGCCATCCTGTGCTGCTGTGGAAGTTCGGGCCAAGTTCTCTTGCTACAGCAGAGGTGGGGAGCCTCAGGGAGGCCCCCAGGGTAGTAGTGAGTCCTAGACCAAGCAAGCTTTTCTTCCATCTGCATAGTCTTCCTGCCAGGATGGCTTTTTATCATGTTTGCCCAAGATTCCCATTACCTTCTAATTGCCTTTCCTGTGTAGTTTGGCTGCTATTTTCTTTCCCCTTTGGTGTTTACCCTGTCAAATATTTAAGGGCAGTTATCATGTCTCCTTAGCCAAGCTATACACATCCAAGGTCTTTTCATCTTTGCTCATAAATCTCGGCCTCGCAGCCCCTCAACACCTACCCCTACGTGCTGTGCACTATTTACTTTGGATCAGATCATGGAAGCACAAGAATTTTTCTCCTTAGAATTATTGGCACCAGTGTGCACTTTGTAAGTCTGCTGCAAACATACTCCCAGGGGGAATTAGGGAGACATGATTCAGTTTACTATGGTTTTAAGTACAGCCCAGGGCCTTTTAGCCCCCCTGATGATATCTCTTTAAAATTGAATTTGAGGCATGGGCAAAAGTCAACAATGACTAGTGTTTCCATTACTTTAAAGCTTATAAAGTATGAAGGGTGTTTTTGAAGCCTTAAAAAAAAAAAGCAAGTATAATAATAAAAGAGAAAAGACAAATGGTGCTGAGGTGAGCTGCAAGTCAAATGGGCTTCTAGCGGTTTCTATCCACCGGCCCCTCCTGAGTGTCTTTGAGTCTCATTATTGGGAACTTGGGCTTTTTCTATAAATGCTTTTACTCTTCAGCAAAACCTACTTCACTGATGAGAATTCAGCCAGAGGAAAATAAATGGATAAAATGATTTAAATGTTACATTGACTACTACTTGTTATTCTCCTCTGTGGCTAAGTATACAAGCTAAGGGTTCAATTTGTTGGGATGTGTAGGCTACCTGGCCTCAAGGGTCTCTCTCGGAATTTCAGCAGTCTTCTATCATTCATCAGTGTATATCTTTTGTGTGATGCCACTCCTGAAACTGGGCCAATAAGTGCATTTTTTAAAATTTTGCTCAATAAGAAGAAAAATTAAAAGTTACTTGCAACACCAAATGGGGAAATGTGTGTGTCAGATATACTGAGTGATGGCATATCACCTTTATGCCTTCAACAAAATACTCATTTAGAGACTTTTGTGCCATATGTGTGTGTATGTATGTGTATTGAAAGCAATTGAAAGTAGAGGGATAGAGAAAAACAAGTTCTAAGCTCCAGTCTTAGTCCTGTAGTAGGCTCCAGTGTCTCTCTGGCTATGCTGTTTGAGATGTCTATGACAGGTGCAAGTGGATAAGTATAAAAGATTCCTTTGGCCTTAAGCCCAGAGCAAGAGTGAGCTAGGAGGTGGAGATTGGGATGGATGGCCATAGTATTAGAAACAGTCTAGAGACAACACAGAGAGCCCAGGTAAACAGAATACCATTTTCCTCATATGTCTTGAGTCTTCAAACTGAAGTGCACAGATAGCTAGATTGTTTCATTCTCATCGTCTTCTCTGAAGGGTGGGGCCAGGAACCATGAGATTGGTAAATTGGAGCATTAAGGGGTCTTCAAAGACTATACTGGAAGAAACACATCCTAGCTGAGATCCTTAATAGTTAGCAGAGACTCGTGCTTCTGTGCTCTGGGATGAGGATGCCCAGTGTCCAGATCTGGAGGCTAGCAGCAATAGTACAGGCCGGTTTCCAAACACAGAAAGAACTCATGGATGCCACCTAAGCAAAGGTAGTGAACTAATGTTCTTCAAGCCATTGTACTTTCTGTCTTGTCTGTGTAAGTGGGCTGCCCTTCTCCGTCTCTGTCATGCTGTCTGGAAGTCAGAAACTGTCACAGCCTCCTTCCTCCTTGTTGAGAAATTCCCAAGCTCTGAGCCAACACAAGGGTTCAGGTTACTGCAAAGACACTGCTGATTCAGGGTTTTGTACTTAATGAATCTTTATTGGCACAGAGGTCTAACCTTGACACACACACTGAGTTACACTTTGGCACTGACTCACAGGTACTGCATTTCTGTCCCCATGAAGCTCTTTGTAGCTAATGTGAACTGGCTTGGAGGGAGGTACAGCCAGCAGGAACAAAAGGTACATGGAAGGGTAGCTTTAAAATGTGCATGTTTAGTGGTACATGTTAGTAAATACCCCATCAGAAATATTTTACACATTTTTAGAACAGTTTATTGAAAACAGGCCATAATAACTCTATTTAGTCTATATTGTGATATTAATTTCAAAAGCTGAATTCCCACATCAGTTGTTTTGTCAAACTCACTCTCAGGGATAAGAAGCATTCTTATTCTGAAACCTCAACCAGAAATTTCTTGCTACAATAGCTTCCGTGTCACTTTCCTTCTTTGGGTTTTTGGCAGGGCGAATTCTTCCTGGCAACTTTGCAAAGCCATAGTTGAAGAAAGATGGGGGTCTTTGTCCTTTTATCCCAGCTCTGTACACAGGACCTTTCTCTGTAAGAATCTTTCTACTGTGAGGAGACCTGTGGTTCATCTTGATGTGATGGGACCTGAATGTCAGTATCACAGTTCAGGCCATTGTGTGGGCCCTGTGAGTGCTGGGACAATGCCTCTTATTCATTGTTTTTACTACCAAGCTGCTGCCTCCTGTAGAGTTGCCACATACTGAGCATTAATTAAGCTGAAAGAGGAGTCATCCGGCAGAAACTTAGAAGAAAGCAATTGTTACCATAGGTCTGCAAGCATGTTAAAAGTCAGATGTTGACTCATGGGGTAAAACAGATATATTCTACAAAAGTTGACATAGATCAAAATAATAATCAGTTGTCACCTCTATTATGAACCAGATGTTGGTGATGTTGCAAAATGGTACAGCTATTATAGGAGACAGTTAACAAAATAATACCCTTTCCTACCATGTAGCCCAGCAATTGGACTTCTTGCCATTTACACATTGAAACTAGAAACTTATAATGTAAACACAGACATAGTTGTTTAATTGGTTATCTTCCCAAAAGCCAAAAACTTTGGAGCAACTTAGATGAATGGATAGATGAATTTTACAATATTCATGTAATGGAATGTTGCTCAGTTACAAATAGAGGCAAGTGGCCAGCCTATGAAGACAATTTCAACTGTAAGAAGCAAATTTGAAAAGGTTGCATGCTCTAAGAGTCCAGCCATATGCCCTTCTGAAAAAGGCAAAGCCATGGAGACAGTAGGAAGGATTGTTTCCTCTAAAATTTGAGGAGGACTGAATGGGAATACTTACAGAACAGTAAGGCTTCTGTTTGATACTGTAACACATTCCATTATACATCCCAAAACCCCGTGGACACGCCCCACCAGAATGAACCCTATTGGGAATGATAACATATGTCCCACTAACTAAACATATGTATTACACTAACACAGTGTGTTAATAATGAGGGTGGGGTGTGGGGAGAAGGCAGAGGTGAGGCAGTATAGTATAGTTTGTGTTTTTTCTATTCCTCTTCAGAGTTTCTGTTAAAACTGCTTCAAGAGATGAGAGACATTACATTAAAGACTAAGTTTGTCCTGCAGTAACATAAGGAAACAGTCACAAGGAAGGGATTGAGTGTATCTTTGTGCTGTTGGATTTACTTTAAAATATATCATTTACATCCCAACACAGAATTCATTAGGTTTCTTTGAGAAGCCAAATATATGGCCTTGTTTAAGTAAAGGAAACATTCTCCCTCTGTCTGAAAGGAGGACCAGTTGTGACATTTGGCATTAGCTTTCAGAGTTAAAATGAGTTTTGTGGGCAGCCCCGTCAATATCTCCATGGCCTAGTTCCATCCTCTGTAATATTAGAATACAATAACTGGGGATACTTATGATCAGAGGCCTGTGGAAGGATGAGGGGGCATCTCACAGCCCTAGAACAATCTTCCCACAGGAGAGATGCAGGCTCCCCTACTTTATCCAGACAAACCATCATGCTCTACCTTCCAACCCCATCCTATCTGTAATCCGTACCCTGGTACTCGAAAACCTGGGGTCAGGTTTTTAGAGTCAGAGATCAGGGGTCAGAGAAGCCCAAATATGAGCCACATGTGAATTTAAGTACCACCATTTACAATATAAGTGCCAAAATGTATCAGAGAACACCTCTATGCATTTCTTTACATGCTTTGTTGGGATAACACTACAGGGTTGCATGGTCTCAGCAACCAGGAATGTGTGGCTCACAAAGCCAAAGATATTTCCCAGTCACTCAGCCCTTAGGGAAGAACTGCCCAATCTTTGGTCTAGTTGGTTGATTGCATTGGTTTCAATCTGGATATGGTAAGAAGTTGCATGGTGTTTTTCTATTCCCTCTCCCGACACCGAGTACACACACATTTTTATGTACAGATAAAAGCAAAGATAAACATAAAATAATCTCAAATACCAATTATCTGAAATAGCACTGACTTGAATATTTTAATAAATGTGGCAGAGATTGGGATTGCCATCTGCCTTTTTAGGTCTCAACCCTGAGAGAACAAAAGACCTGCCTTCATTCCTAGGGTTAGGGTAGGGAACCTTACCGCATGGTGAGCCCCAGTTGGTAAGGGAATCAGAATATCACTTGCATCCTGAAAGTTGAGCCCTACAAGCTATCAATCACTGCCTTTGGCATGGCCATGGGCTATGTCATAACCCCATAGAGATTGGGCTGTAGTTCCTGGTTTAAGTTCACTTTCCTCTGTGCACTGTTGATATTGGCAGGGATTTTCAGCTCTCTCCCCTGGAAAGTAACTTTCTACACATATTTCTCAGGGCATATGTATTTATATACCATCTATAATGTAGGATCTTGTGAAAGGGTGTGTGGTTCCCTCACAGCATAGAGTGGAGCCGTTCAGCTCCATCACTTCCAGAAGATGGATTTCTACATTCCATAAAAGACTTGGACTACCTTGGTCTAGCACATGTTTTATTTGGTTTTTCTCTTTCTCATTCACATGAGTGCTAAACACTTTTTTAAAAAATGTATTTTAAGGATGGAGTCAATGTATTTGAAAGTCTAAGAGATTTAGTAAAAAAAAAACAAATTAAAGAAGATACATATAGATTGCCAGTATTTGTTACCTTCTCTGTACTGACAAGTGGTTTTTAAATCCATATTTTCAAATAGTTGCACATAAAATATCACCATCTGTTTCTTAGCTGTGAATCATACATAGGACAAATTTGATTGGACTTTTGAATATTTGTTTTAATGTGAGTATAAGTAACACCTAACAATGTCACTTATAAAATAATAGTCCTGAAAATGTGTGTACACTATTGTAGAATCTGCCCCATATATTGTAAGCATCTCATGCCTAAGAAGTTCTGAAGATACTATCCTGGTTAAATAAAGTATATTTGATGGGCAGTGTGTGTTTTCATGCTCCCATCTGCAATACCTAAGAATTATACATCATAGGTCCTGTTCAGCTTCCAAGATTCTGTTTCTGGTAATATCCCCTTAGTGGTTTTGTTGTTGTTGTTTTGTTTTGTTTTTTTTGTTGTTCTTGTTGTTTTTGAGAATCAGTTGATGCTGTTGATTTCAAGATGAGCAGGGAATAGAACTACAATCACATTTAATGATATCCATGATGTTTGTCAAATAATTGCATGAGGCATCTAAAGAAAGCATCATATTTAAAAGTGAGGGGAAGTAAGTGTGGTGTGTATGTGTGTGTGAGAGAGAGAGACAGAGAGAGAGACACACACACAGAGAGAGAGAGAGAGAGAGAGAGAGAGAGAGAGAGAGAGAGAGAGAGAGAGAGAGAGAGAAGAGAGGAGAGACAAATCTTGCTATGAACCAACTTGGAATTTGAGTCATTGTTTTTTTCCTGTGCAATACAAAGAATATTTGGTGCACCAGTTATGAGGATTATCAGACGAGAGATAAGCTAAGAGATAAAAGCAAGTTCCTGAAAATGACAGGCAGATTGATCTCTGTAGTATGTAGGAAATCTGTAGAAATTGATGAACAAGTGCATATACTTTACTTTCCATGTTAATAGGTCTATGTGGGCCCTGGAAACTAATCATCATCATGACCATAAAAACTGCTGTGAGTGGACAATTATGGCATGTATGTTTGGTTCTTCCCATTAATGATTTCACAGTGTGTTCAGCACATCCAGTGTTAGTATTCTGTTGCTTTATAATCAGTTACCTCTAAGATAGCAGCATAAAATAACACCTGTTCACTGTTATCAAATGTAATTCATGGGGCTGCTGTTTGAATGTGAAACTCCACAGACTCATATACTTTGACATGTGATTCTCTGCTAATAGTGTGGTTTTGGAGAGTTGTACTATCCTTGGGGCAGGAAGCTAGTAAGGATGATTCACTAGCCTAGACACTTGAGTGTATAGTCCCAGCCTACTTCTAGAACAAGCTATCTTACCCTTCTTCTTTTGTTTCATTTATTCTGTCAAATGCCTTTACACAAGGAGACTTAGTGGAGGAAGGAATTAATTGGCTTTCAATTCCAAGTTATGGTTTATAGGTACAGGAAAGTCTCAGAGATAGAGCTTGAGACAGTTGATCTGCTACATGGACAGTGAAGAGCAAAACTGAGAACACTCCATGCTGCCTCTTTGCCTTTAGCTAGCTGACTCTTAGACAGTCAGCCTAGCCTCCTTCCTTGACCAAGGGATACTACTGCTCACTGTGGCCGTGTCTTCCTGTATCAGCTGAGATTTATATTTGTTACTTTTCTGTTTCTATGATACAACACTGTAACCAAAAGTGACTTATGAAATAAGGAGTTTATTTAGCTCTGGTGCTAGAGGGGTAAGAGTCCACCATGGCCAAAAGACACAGCAGCAGCAAGCTGCAGGCTTGGTGGCAACAGCAGGAAGCTCAGAGCTCACATCTCAACCACACACATGAAGCAAATCGAGTGAACCAGAAGCGATATAAGGCTTAAATCACACATACAAGATGTCTGAGTTTTCTTCTCAGCATCTCACAAGACAGAAATCAAGACTGTAGGTAATGGCTACAATCTTGTCTGAGACTTGGGTCTCCTTACAGTCATTGGCAGAATGGAATCTCTTAAGGTTATAGCATCAGGGTTCCTGTTTTCTGGAGTGTTGTTGCCTGACCATTTGTTTCAGCTTGTAGAAGCCACCTTAAGGTCCTAGCCCTCAAAAGGGGCCAGCGTCTTGCATTGCAAAGTAGAGCAGAGGGTCTACCAGAATCCTCCATGTAGAATCAACCAGTAGTTGACCTACTGGTTTAAAACAACAGCTGAGGTCTTTGACAACATTTCCTAGTGAATTGACCTTGCATACATTTTTTAAAATTTATTCACTTAACATCCTAATCCCAACCCCCTCTTCCCAGTCCCTTCACATAGACCCTCCGCCTTCCCCTCTCCTCTGAGAAGGGGAAGGTTTCCCCCCACCACCTGGTATACCCACCCTGGCCCATCAAGTCACTAGACACATTCTTTCCTGCTGAGGCCAGTCAAGACAGCTCAGTTAGAGGAACAGGATCCACAGGCAGGCAATAGAATCAAAGACAGCTTCCATTCCAGTTGTTGGGGAACTAGTATGAAGACCAAGCCACATACCTGTTATATATGTGTGCAGGGAGCTTAGGTTCATTCCATGGCATACATTTTCTTGTTGGTCTAAGCCTAAAAATAGTATCCCAAGGATTGTAGGTCCCTGACAAATTAAGATCTTCACGAGCTCCAGCAGATACCATTATGCCATTTTTAGAGTTTATGAAGAAGCTGTCTTCCTGGCTTGACAGGCTGGTGAAGTTGTATTAAGGCTCATTTGGTGGTATGTCTCCAACCAGTAGCCAGCAGTGATGGTGCAGCTCCCAAGGTTAAGGAAGGTAGCCTTGGCTTCTTACCTTCTGCTTCTTTAACCAATGACCCCTTCTCTCAGCATCCTGTATGTGCCATTGTGGATTTGACTGTTGTCTCTCTCCTGGGATCACAAGTCCTTACTTATTGTAACCCCCAAGACTGAGCAATGTGTGCTAGCTCCAATTCTAAATCCTCTGCTGAGAGTGTGTACCTCAGGATCCAGGTCCATCAGATACCTATTCTCAAGAACACTACTGTCATGACAGTTCAGAACCTGGGCATGTTCTATAGCTCTCAGAGAGGAGGCTGTGTAGACTGGACAGATGCTACTGGGTATGTTTTAAACCATCCTTTGTATAGATCTCAAGAGGAAACATTAGCATTCTTTACATGGAGGGTGTGTTGATTAGCTCCCTAAAAAATAATTAGTGAAGACCTTTTTGACACTCTGTAGTTCAATTATTGTCTGGAATGTGGGCTTGTTTTCATTAAGGGGAAAAAGTATCAAAACAACAGGGAAATGCAATTTTATCTTCCTGAAAATTTCTCCCTTCAGAATAGAAAGACCTCGAGCAATATCTAATTATTCCTGTGCCTTTTAATTTGATAGCTTGAGAAATGTTTTGTGGTCTTTAAGAATGTCTATGGAAATTTCCTATCCCTGTCTCCGATCAAATTGTTTAAATGATGGACGGTGATTTTATATTGAGCTGTGATAATAGCATCTCATTTACTGCTCCTTAAGTGATTTTACCCACATCTTAACACATGTAGGTCAAGTTACTCCTTCAGACAAAAAAAAAAAAAAAAAAAAAAATAAGCATGAATAAAAAGAGATAGGAAGTGGAAGGAAGCCAATTATGCAATAGCTTTAGACTCTGAAGTGAGACAGTTGCGATTTGCAATATTGACTGCTTTCTCTTGATTATAGACATTCTTCAGCCATTTATTACAATATAAATCATAACCGATGGACCACACTTGTTCTAAACTAAAAAATAAATAAGTGTGAGGAAGTGGGATGAAAGGGAAGGTGAATAAAAAGTACGTCGTCAACTTCAATGAATCACTGGCAAGCAGATAATCCTATTTAGCTGTTTGAAGCATTGTATCTGATGAACATACTGCACTTCTATTAGACAAACTCAGATTTCTTCCTGTCTCCTGTGTCATGCATGTCCCTCCTTTTTTTTTTTTGTTCATAGGTTTAAGATACATTTTATGCTGTTTCTGTCAAGTAGGAGAAAATGGAGGGAAAATAAATCCCCAGCTGGCAGCAGTTGCTCAATTTTGTGATCTCAAATTGAGCAGTCCATGTATTCTGCCAGCTTATTCAATCACTGACTCCCACCAATCTTCTGATGAGCCCATGAGTGGTCCTCTCTCCTTCGAGGGAGGTGATCTCCACCTCAATGGCCCTGAGGTCATGTTTGCTGAATATTCAGTCACCAGATTTCTAGACTCAAAGGACAATCATGCAAGTCTCACACCTCAGAGGGCTTCTGTGATCATGAGGCTTCATTGTCAATGGGACACAATCCAGAATCACCAGGGAAGATATCGGCCATGAGGCTTCTTAGGTTACATTGACATGTGGTGCAATTGTTAGGTGGTGGTGGTGTTCTTCATTCTATTAATAGGTGTGAAAACGCCCAGCCTGAAAGCGGGTGGTGCCGTTTCCTGGATTTCCATTCTGAACTATAGAAGAGGAGGCAGGTGGTAAGCTGAGTGTAACAAGTTAGAGCATGCTTTCTGTGCTCTTGACTGTGGGCATGACTAAGTTCCTGCCCCCTTGGCTTCCTGGCTGTGATGGACTGCAACCTGGGACTGTAAGCAGAATAAACCCTTTCTTCCTTGAAGTTGCTCTTATATTTTATCATTTTAACAAGAAGTGAAACTTGGACGGCTCCTGTCCTAGTAGATATGTCTGTAATTCTCTAAAGTACCAGACAGAAGATGTGGCAACAAATGAGGGATGAACAGATAAAGAAGGGACCCATCAACTAATGCATTGAATGCATGACGGAGACTGGAGTCAGGTTTGTTCTTGTTTTTTTTTTTTCTCCATTCTTGCTTTCCCCCTCCCTTTCTCTTACCTCCTCAAACTCCAGAGGGTAGTCCAGGGAAAAGTGGGAAGAGGTGTTTATTATTAAACATGTAGAATTTCACATGGCAGTGGCTGTTTGTTTATGATGGTGAAGGAAGAGGAGCTTTCTACTCAGGGTAGAGTGAGTCTAGACCATTGGTTCTCAACCTGTGGGTTGCAGCTTTTTAGGGTTGAACAGCCCTTTGAGATATCCTACATATAAGATACTTACATCACAATTTATTACAGTGGCAAAATTACAGTTATGAAGTAGCAATGAATGTAATTTTATACTTGAGGGTCACCACAGCATGAAGGACTATGTTAAAGAGCCACAGTGTCGGGAAGGTTGAGAACCACTGCTCTAGATAGAAGTTTCATATGTGGAAGAAATGCTTGCTTGCTGTTGGTTTGATAATGGGCATTCAGTGTTCAGTGATCATGGCCTGGGACTGGCTTTTCTCATTTGTACATTATGTAGAAAATCTCTTAGAGGGAAAGGTGAGTTTGGGTTTCCTATTGAGAATGAACAGCCCTACCTGGGGCCAGAAAATAATTTACTTTAAAACTTTGAAAGCAAATTTAAAATACATTACCCTCTAGTAATAACATTCTTAAAACATTAGGATACAAAGATTAGGGGTTTAAGATTGGGTTCACAGAAGGTACCACACATATGCTAGATTATCATTTTGAAATGACATGAGCAATTTGTAGACTCTAAACTACTGAACAATGGGGAGAGAGAGAGTTGGAGAGCAAGAGAGAGAGGAAGGAGATAGACACATACACATACACAATACAGAGAGAGAGAAGAGAGAGAGAGAGAGAGCACACAGAGACAGAGACAGAGACAGAGAGAGACAGAGACAGAGAGACAGAGATGGCTTTGAGGAAGGTCTGTGATTTTCACCTCAGAAACTATCCTCAGCCTTTGTGTCTGCCACTATGGTTCCTATATCTTGGTAGCATTTTTCTTCTTTTCCCAGATGCCCCATGATACAACCCTGTGCACAGTCTGGATAGACACATGTCATCTCCCAGGACCTTGTAGCTGGGTGTGGGATTTTTCAAAAGAGGCTAGAGCTACAATCCGAGAGAAGTAACTTCATGCAAGAAGGATCCTAGGATGCTGCACATTCAAAGCAGAGAAACAGGAAGCGGGCAAACACACTTTGCAAGCAAATGCTGTGGCCTGCATCCAGGCACCTGCCAGGTGGCAGTTGTTAGGAATGGTAAAATGGCTATGGACTTAAGAAGTCATCCATCCCCAACTGCTTGCATTTGGCTAGCTGCCAAGTCTGATTCTCTTAGTATCACCTTACCTTTTCTGGTAATTTTCTGTGCCAACAGCTGTCCAGTCACATTGCCTAAAGGTTTTCAATTAAAAAAAAATAATGACAGTATTAACCAATGTTTCTAAGTAGCATCTACAGTTTCTTCAATATATTTATTTACTCAATCCTCCACCAAAGGAGACATTTCTTTAAAACTGATTATGTTCAAAAAAGGCAGATCACTCCTCTGAATGCCAGCTCTGCCCCCAACCTCCTTGCAGGTACCAGGCTGCTCTGGGCTTTGATCCTTAAATTTTCTCATTTTATTGTCTCTGAGGATGCTGCTGGACTCCCTTTGTGGCCTCCCTGGGAACCAAAGTGCAGAGAGAGGTGAGCTCTAGGATCCTTCCCTAAGCTATCCCCAGCCCTCTTCTCTAATCTTCCTTGTTCCTCTTCCACCCTGGTGAGCCTCGTTCTCAAAGTACACCTTGAGCTCTCCACCCTGGGCTATCACTCTTTTTCTTATCTTTCTCAACCCTTGGCAGCCTGAAAGTCAGTTCAGATCCCATCTCCTCTGTAAAGTTTCTCTTAACCTCAGGAGTCGGAGTCTCATCCAACTCATAAACCCCTAAGTAACAGAATCTCCTACCTGAAATCTGGCAAGGCACAGCATCAGGCATGGCTATCTATTATTGTTCAATATGACTGCAAATTCCTAGAGGGAGGCAACTGTTATCCTAGCTAACTGTTACTCTGTGCCTGGCTACATTTTTTCTACATAATAGATGCTCAGTAAAATGTAATAGATGACTGGTATCATTCCTCTAATGCCAGCTATTCTGAACTACAAAGATTTACAAAGTTTTTTTTTTTTTTTTTCATGATATAGCATAAAAGCAATGAAAAAACCTTTGGAAATAAAGTAGGGTATAAGTAAACAGTAATAGATTTTTAAAACTTTCTGAAATGCCATTGTAACTCTATCCTACTTCCCTCCCTTTACTGTGTACTTACTCAAGAAGTGGTAGCATTTTCAGTTAGTGTTGTTTCTGCTGGATACGGCCAATTCCAATTCTTGGACTCTAGGAGTTGCATATTCACAACATAATATATTTTTCCCTTTTCATGTAGGTGGTGTGTGTGTGTGTTTGTACATGTGTGGGCACATGTGTAGGAGTATGGATGCAAAGGTGTACATGTGCATGGAGAGGCCCAATGTTGAGGTCTGGAATAATTCTTGATTATACTTTGCATCTTATTTGGTGAAGTGGGGTCTGTCAATCAAACTCAGAGCTTAATGCCTATAGGACTGTCCTTGTTAGCTGGTTTAAGTATTCCCCTTCTTAGACTGTATTAATACCAGGTTACCCACCATGCCTACCTGGCAAGTACTTAGCCACACAGCCCTCTCCCCAGACCAGAACTGCATTCCTAAGGATAATTTAAATATATCTAACTTACTTATTCCCCAATATTTATTACTGTTTCTTGTCAGTTACTGCAAAGAACAGTATTTGGCTTCATTTTTGGAGGAATTTCCCATTGATGCTTAAGTAACTTTATTGCAATTTAATCTACATAGAATTCTTCGCCTATGAGTGAGGAACTCTGGATGTTAGTAGATTTACTAGGCTGTGTCTACTGCACTGTCACGTGGTGATGGGTACACGTGGTGTATTTCCACATCTCTGGGAAGCCTGTTCCTCATCCTGCCACCTGCTCTGTCATTATTCATTTGATTGTGGTGTATTATCCCAAAGGAAAACTGAGCCAAAGGGCTGGGAAAACTTTGTGCTCAGCAAATACAGAACTGAGAAGCGTTTCAATAATTTTTTTCAAATGCAGGGAGTTTCACAATACTATTATCTTTTCAGCTTTGAAATCAGCAACACTCTAAAAACTGAGGTGTTTTTTTTTTCCTAAAATTATTTGGTGGAAAAATCTGGCCCAAGTTGACATATGGATATGTTCAATATTTATTCCATCTAGTTAATGTGAATAATTGTATGTCCAGTACAGAGATACTATCACCTAGACCAGTGAGCTTGCTTAGCAAGTACAGGCACTTGCTGCCAAGCCTGATGCCCTGAATTCAATCCTCAAGACCCTTATGGTAAAAGGAGAGAATGGATTTGGGCAAGTTACTCTCTGATCTTTACATGTATAGTATGACCTGTGTGCGTCTGTATGTGTATGTATGTGTGTATGTGTACTAACAAATGAATGTAAACCACTCATACATAAATAAGTAAAAAAGAAAAGAAATATTAATACCTGGAAAAATGGCATAGTCAAGTCTTCACACAGGTTCAATCCTGTGCAAGCCCAGAGCTTCCCTGGGATGAGCTGGGATGAACATGGAACATGAGGACTCACTTAATCTTGCTAAATGCATATAGTCTTGTGCTAAGGTTGCATGCCCAGCTCCAAGAGATATGACACAAAGTTTAGTTTCACTTTTCCAGCGACCTGGAACATCCACTCTCCTGCCATTCCATACCAAGTCTCCTAGTTTGATACTCTCTGTGCTATTCACGCTATTCACGTTCACCTGGCATGACCTAAGGGCTCTCATCTTGTTGGAATCTGTGCCCCTTCTAACTGGAGATCCTGGAGTGGTGCTTCACTCTACAGATGCTTAATAGGTGTGTGTGTGTGTGTGTGTGTGTGTGTGTGTGTGTGTACATGTGTGTGTGTGTGCGCTGTGCCTGCCCCACCCTGTCTTCCTGAGATATGCACCTCTGGGCTGCAGCCTGACCTCCTGAGTGCTGCTGAGGAGCTGTCTTCTCCAACATGTCAGAAGTGAGGTGCATGGTCTGGACTTCTGTGTCCACCTCCTGTCACAATACACAGAAAATTCTTTAAGTTGTCACTAGGCCCTGAGGCGTAGTATCATTTGGCACTGGGAGATATCAACAATCCAGGCTTTTGACTGCCTTCTTTCTCTTCAAAGATCATTTGTCATCCATGTTCATCAGTGAGGAAGAGAGCTGACAGAACAACAGGTCATTACTTCTGAGTCACAGAGCGTGGAGTTTCCTAAAATCTGGCTCTCTGTCCCTCTGTTCACAGTAGTTACAGATGACTAATGTTTACAATAGCAGGCCTCCAGTCAAGATTTTCTGGCTTCAGACAATTTGGTGTATGAATGTACATGTGTTTGTGTATAGGCCAGCTGATGCAGCCGTTAGTGGCCCTGGCTCTATATTCCTCTATCCAATCAGAGGACCTCCATATGGGCACAGGCAAGCTTCCAGTAGTTTAAGAACGTGAGAACGCCTCAGTTCCATTTTTGGCCCTACAACTCATTTGCTCTGCTTTTTAGAGTCTGATTTTCATCTGAGCATAGGGATTTGGTATCTTCCCAGGGGTTTATGGGAAGTTGAAATTTCTCCATCATGGGCAAGGGGCTGACTTTTGTTCAACCCAGCTTCTAAATCTTCCTAGGTCTCTTTTGGTGACTTTATATTCCTCAGGAATGTCTAAGAAGCATGGAAATCTGAATATATTGCATATACTTAACTCAAGCTATCCATTGTTAATTAATAGCTATTTTGAACTCACTAAGTGAGGATTTTGGACTTAGCATTTCTCTGCATCCCTATCTTCTAGTAAAAGTAGGAGGTGGACTGCAGAGATTACATCATGACAATTCGTGCCAAAATTCAAGTTTTCTTTTCCTTGGTCACGGGAAGTTGCAAAGTTTAAGCTCTAGAGTGTGATCAAGTCACAGGGAATGCCAAGGACAGCATGGTATGCAAATGAAGCCTGCATAGACAACGGGGTGGGGAATTCAAGTTTGTGGTTTTGGTCTTTGGCATAAACTGAACTTCATCTTCTTTAATTAGCTTTGTCTTTTCTTCATTAAAAAAATTCTTCAAATCTTTTATTACTACTATATAGTCAAATATCTGCTCATTTCTTTGTCATTTTGAAATAAAGTTATAATTAATAGTTGACACAGGAGAAAGAAGTTAAGCTGAGAGAGTAAAGTCTGTGAATAAGTCTCTGTTAAAATTCCAGCCTGGCGTGTAATTTCAGTTCATTACCTGCGCATTAAAAGAGGGAGAGACAGCTTAGCCCTTAAGCTACCTTCTTATCCTTGGAAATTTAAAAATGCAAAATTTGCTTCCAGAGGGTGAAGATGTCATTTCTTGAATACAAAAGGAGCATGTGAGAATTTAAAAGGGAGAAATAACAAAAGTAAGTTTAGGCACATGCACTTCATGGAGTCCAGGCCTTGCTTGGCACAGTTTCCCACAGGCAGGTGACCAGCTACATGTGACTGTGACATCTACACGGTTTTCTTGGCTGCCACAGCTTTGATCGAGGCAGTGTGGGCAGGGTTCAGAGTCTTGGCTGCAGGGTTTCATTGTTACTTTGGAGAAGAAAGACTTTCTACCAGGGTTTCTGGATTTACCATCGTGTTATTAAATAAAACAAGAAATTTGTGGAAATTATTCAGGCACCATGATCCTGACAGTAATCTTTTTCTCTCACTCTCTCTCTCTCTGTTCCTCCTTGATTTCATTTGAAATGCATTCACCTTTAAGTGAGTGTGCTTAACTTCATCTCAGGGGGATTAAAGCCAGCTTGGTACAGTAACCTGCCAAAAATGAAGTAACTCCAGCCATCTCCCAAGGCCCTTGGTATATTGTAAAATGAAGAAGGGTCAAGCTTAGTTGAAAATTGTGCTTTTAAAAATATAGACTTAAGTAGGGAGTTAGCACTTTAAAAAAAAATACTGCCTACACAATAATGCTGAACTCTTCTGAAGAAAATAAAGGCTAGAGTAAAAAAGAAATTTCATGTGTATGTGTGTAATGATAGTAAGAACGGAAAATGAGATCATGATTTGAGGGGGAGTGAAGGAGGGGCATGGAGTGATTTGAGGGAGGGGAAATGATGTAATTATATTTCACTTTAAAAAAAATCTCAGTAGAAACACACACACATACACACACAGAGTCATTTAAGGTGTACCATGTGCTGGCAAGTCTAGGGAAGGGAGGACACATTAAGTCATTCCCTTCCAGTGCTGTGGCATTGCTTTGACATCTCTAATCCTTCAGGGGATGATGTGAAAGGTATCCTTAGGCCCGCGAATAGAAGCCCAAGCACAATAGCTTTGTGATCCCAGTAAGGATTCTGGAGGTAGCTGAGCTGGGTCTCCATGGAGCTTTCCAGGGTAGCTTTATCACTGCCTCTCTGCTTCTGCCCTAGCGCTATCCCCAGGATCCCTTCTGCCCATGTGCCCAGCCTTTCCCCTTTTCTCCTTCCATATTCCCTTTCCCCTTCTTTCCTTCATGTTTTCTTCCTGCCTCTTCCTCTCTCTCTCCCTCCTTTCTACCCTCTCTTGCGGTAGAATATTGCAGTAGTTATTTTAGTTTCCTCATCATTGTGACAAAATACTGGATGAAAGCAAGAAAGAAGGTTTGTTTTGCTTCATGGTTTGGGATGTGGTCGCCCGTGGTGTGGTCCCCCGTGGGGGATGATGCCACCCACATTTCATGGGGTCTTCCCCCTTAGTTAATCTAATATATCATTTCTTTACAGACATGTGCAGAGGAGTTTCCCTGGTAGTCCTAACTCCTATCAAGTTGACTGATGATAGACCATTGCAAGTGTGGATTTCACTTCCCAACTGCTATCCTATCCCTTGACTTCAGTGGCTTTCTGCTTTTCTGCCTACCCTTTCTCTAAACTGATTCTTATGTTTCCTCTGGTCCTCACCAGTCACATGATCAAAAAAAAAAATCTTTTCTATATTTTAGCAGGCAGGGGTTTTCACACTAAGAATGAAGGTCTCCTAGATAATTGGTGGAACTGAGGCCAGTGCTGGATACTTAGAGGCACAGTGAGCCACATTCTGGTCTCAGTCTTCTGCAACAGGACACTTGGATGGGTGACACGGGAAAGATATCAGCCTCCTGCAGTTGCTGCCATATTTAACAAACCTTTACCAGGAGAAAATGTTTTTTTTTTTTTTTTTCTTTCCAGTATCAAGTCTGCCAGAAACCTAACTAGGAGCCTCATTTGCCAAGGAGAGGTGTGGCTTATATGTTGGCGTGTTCAAAGCCAGGGGACATGACCAGGTTACAAAACAAACCAAGGGAAATGGGCCTTACATCAAAACATCCTCTTTGTTTTGTTTTACTATGGACCCTCATCTGCTCTTCTGTTTATTGGGTTTTTTTTTTGGGTTTTTTTTTTTTTTTTTTTTTTTTTTTTTTTTTTTTGCCAGCGTTGGTACCTCATGAGTTTTAAAGAGTAATTAAATTTTGAACTAATCTTTGGGGTTTAGGGGCAGTGAAACCTCCAGCTGTGCATAGTAGTGGTAATCCACATGGTTGGATTTAGAGTCTCCTGGAAGACAGACCCCAAAGATGTGTCTGGGAGAATATTTCTAAAGACGCTTAACTGAAGAGGAAGGGCCTAGGGTGAATCCATGACTGAATAAAAATGGAAAGGAAAAAAGAGGAAGGCAGGTGAGCACCCATAGCAATCTTTGTTTCCTGACTGTGGACACTTCCTGCTTCTACTGTCTCCTAAGCCATGGTGAACTGGGCCGTAACTGAGGACCAAAACAAACCCTTCCGCATTTACTATATTTTGTCACCATAATGAAAAAATTAACCAATATCCAGCTGCATGTCCCTTCAGCCTCAGCCACTGTCCTTGCTCCTTAGAACTCTCTTGCTGTCTTGGTACAGCACTCCTCTCTTTCCCTCTTCCCCTGCTGACTTCAACTCCCACTCCACAGCCCACAACAGACAGAGATCCTTGTCTGCTACTCCCTTACCTCCGCAGCTGACTTCCTCTGGTCTGGTCCTTTCACTCTGCCTCACCATCACATCTTTGAACTGCACCAGGAGCCACACCCTGCAGAGTTGCCTGCTCCCTGCTATGGATTTCCCCAGAACTGCAACCTCTCACAACCTCTCAGCACTTGGTTTTCCCTGTGTGTAAACTTGAGATGATCTAGGTGTTTTCCTTCAGGGGACAGTGGTGAGATTTACCTGGAGCTGTTTACTGGGGCTCTTAGGAGAGTTTGTTATGTGATCAGAAATTGTAAAGCTTGGTGTTGGTAAATTGTTAGTATGCTGTGCAGTTCTTCTAATCACACCACACTGGACATGTTTTCGTTTCTGTTGTCATTATGAATGTGGCAACATGAGTGTCATCATTATCAAGGCCATCAACCTCATCATCATCATCATCATCATCATCTTCATCATTACAGTAAAAGCAGCAGCAGCAAGAGCTAACATAAGTGTTCGTTTACTACATGCCAAGAACTTTGGCCCAGAATACTGTCATGGCACTGCTAGAGCCAAGATTTAAATTCACATTTTGTGACCCCAGGGCCACCTCTTGAGGTCAATACACGTTCCCCTCCACAAACTGAAATTGCCCGTGTAAACATTTGGATAAGGGTGGAAGGAGAAAGCAAAGGGGGGATTTAAATGCTCTCCTCACCCCCCCGACCCCCGTCTCAGATTTAATTAAATCCAGTTTTAGAAGCTGAAGTCTGAGTGATCATGGATGGTGTTCTGGGTGAAAGGACATGTGGACTTCCTAAGCATAGTGGATTTCATGGCTAGGGGCTGCCTGTCACACTTGATGGCCTATGCAGCATCTCATATGTACAGCTGTCAAAGGAGCTTGCTTTGTCTAACAGCTTAATCCCTGTGTCCCTGTCATTGGGAGGACATCAGTCAAAGCCTTCAATCTATTCCATTTTCAGGCTCACTGATCACAGATTCTAGCAGCGAAGCTGAAAAAGGGAGTGGAGGGCTCTTAAACGCAGCACAGAAGGAGCAGGTGCGCAGCCCTGTGCTGTTTGAACATGAGGTGTAGAGTCCTTTCCCTGGCAGCAGAATTAACTTTCACATAACCTCCATGTAACTGTGAACTTGTGGCCCTCCTCCAAGTTCTGTCTGTGTGAGAGCCAACCGTGGGAGGTGCAGACGCTGTGAAGATTCTTTGTTCCAGTCAAGCTGTTTTATGCTGGGAAATCTTGTCTCTTCTGTACCCCATCTTCATAGCATCTTGTGCCTGTGTGGAATCCTTTAAGAATGTTCTATGTGCACATTCCTATCATGTTCAAACAGTATGGTGCAGAGTGAAGATGATCTTGCTCCAGCTAACCAGAGAAAATAGCAGAAATGCAAAGCCATGCACATTCATACAGTGCCGAGCAACTCATGATTTAGATCCTTTGGGATCTGAGGCCTATTTTATAAAAAGAAGGCTGGAAGAGTCCAAGATCTGAGTCTTAGGGTCCCACTCAGTGATAGATGAAGTTCTCTGGTTACCAAGCAACTCATGATGTAGATCCTTGTACTTGAAATCGGAGGCCTGTTTTTAAAAAGAGGACCAGAAGAGTCCAAGATCTGAGTATTGGGGTCCCACTCATGATAGATGAGGTTCTGGTTATCTGAGATGTTCTTAAGAATTAACTTGTTTTTAAACTGTACCCTCACCTTGTTACCACGACCGTGACTATGACTTACCTGGTCTAAGACAGATGTTTCTATTGAGTTTGTGAGCTGGGCACAGGTTGTAGCACTCTGGTGTTGGGAGTTCTAGTCATCATCCTCAAGGAAGCCCAGAGAGAGCTGTAATGAAGAGTGGAGCCAGATTATACACTATGGAAAACAAATGTCCATTTTCAGCTCCTGCCTTCACCCATCCTTGACTACCCCCTTGGTAATGTATGGACAGTTCTAATATGAAGGATAATGGCACATGCACCACTGAACTCCAGATCTCTGGGAGTTGGAGGTAGGAGGATTACTGGTGTTTACTGGGCTACTATCTAAGTCACAGGTTCAGTGAAAGACTCCATTTCAAATGACTAAGATGGATTCAGTGTTCTCTTCTGGCCTCTACACATATATGTACAGGTTCATATGCCCTCATACACATTTCACATATTCCACACTATGCTCACACACATATACACAAAACAGAGTAGACTTTTCTAGTTTTCTATCTAAATAGCCTTGATGTTGATAGTCAGCCCTAAGACATTCCCAGGTGCTCATAGAAGCAGAAAGTCATTCTTTAAAATACTGTTTCTTTTAGAAAGAGTGTCTTGTGCTTGTGCTTAAGATTGTCGTCTCTTCCCACCTCCACCAGGCCCCTTTGGTTCTTGGGTAGCCCTTTGAGAAAAGTTTGGCTGCTCCCATCTTTCACAGCTTAGCAGATGTCACACTTGAGCAAATGTAGCCTGACATGCCGAATGAAATGGTCTTAGTCTGGAAATTGACCATGTTGATAACAGGTTATTAATTTAATCAGCCTCAAGTTGATAACAGGCACCTCCTGTGGAAACAAAGATAATTTGCTATTGATTGTGATCGTGTCTCCTGATAGAAACTCTGGGCTTATTGTGTCCTGTAAAAGGCCGGCACACACAGCCTTCTACAGTGTGAAGGAGACAGGAAAGGGAGGCGTGATAGAAGGATCATTGCACACACAGAGCACACTGGAGAGATGTGTCTGGTCCATTGTTCTGGTACCTGCTTCCTCTAGAAACCTTATAGCTGTGCTTTTATAATCCACTTTGAAATGTTTGCTATTTGTAAAGCAGAAGCAAGCTCTGCAGCTTCCAGGCAGAAGGTCATTTTATAGAAAATGTTCATTCATGTGCAACAAAGCTTATTTCTTCTACAGGAACAAAAAGAAATAATGAAGCCTTCTTAAAAGCTGTTTTTCTCCAAAGAGTGATCTTCTTGATAGTTGGTAAATTATCCTTGCCATTTCTATTGGAATTGAAAAGTAAAAACATTTGTATCAATAAAGACTATGGAATATTATTAGACTCTCAGATATGACTTCAGCTGCAGCCACAGCATGATGTTGGGAAGCCTTGATACCTGCCTTGTTTCTGCTTCTTGCCTTTGTCAATCTTTCTAGATTCTTCCCTTCATATTGGGGTAAGGCCTGTTGGTTGTTTAGCCATCATATGATCTTTATGTATATGTTTGACTAATATGGCTTTCCAAAATACTGTCTTACTCCCAAACTCCCATTGTCTGACACATTGGTTTAGTACTTATCTTTCTTCTAGGTACAGCTTGAATCTTGCTGTTCTGGGGACATGTCCTTGCCTTCCTGGTAACATTCTTGCCCCTTTATCTGTAAATAGCATTTTTCCCTAGCATTTCCTTGTGCCCCTTCTGTGAATCACCTCATAGTGTTTCTTAGTTTGCTGGTGACCAGCCCCAGATCCCACTATGGAGATAATTCTAATTACACTAATTATGGAAATAGCTTTAATTAACCTACTCTGTTCCAGAGAGCTGGGGAGTGCCTCTCAAGACCAGAGCAGAAATGATTTCAGAGTAGGAATCAAAATGTAAATTTGAATGTCTTACTTAGTGTTTTTCAATGTAATGGTCCGTTTTTGTGTTTGTGTGTTTATGTATGCATGTTGTACATCATGTGTCATATGTGATGTTTGTGTGTGGTACATGCACAGGAATATTCAGATGCTTACATCAGTTTGTGCTCATGCAGAGGTCAGAGCAGGACCATCAAGTCTATTTATCACTATTTGCCTGATTTCCTTGAGTCAGGTTCTCTCATTGAACCAGTAGCTCACTGTTTAGGGTATGCTGGTCAGCCAGTGCTTTCATAGGATCTGTCTGTCTCTGCTTTCTAATCCTGGGATTACATGTATGCATAGCTATGCCTCAATTTTTATGAGAGTACTAAGGATTTGAACTAAAGTTTTCAGGCTTGCAGAACAAATTCTCTTACCACTGAGCCATCTCCCCAGCCCTTGTAATAATTCTTGAATAAATTATGAGTCCTGATGTAAGATACAAGTGTTTCTTTCATCCAAGGACCAAATCAATCTCATTGTATTTAGGTTCCTGGAAATAACTTCTGATGTATTAACATACTCAAGGAAGGGTAGAGATATGTCATTTTATTTCTGGGATGTGTTGGATTTGAAGTACATGACTGTGAGAAACCTGAGTCTACAGACATGGTCTGCAGATTATGAACCATTCTCATGACATGTTCAAAGCCCTCTCATGTTATACTTTGCTGGTAATGTTAGTTCTGAGCATATACTGATGCACAAAAGCTGTAATTCTTTTTCCATCAAACCCTAAAACAATAACAAAACATCCTTGGCTGTTTTTCTTTCTTGGTTCTCTCTTGAAGATAAGCTGATGGGAACAAGACTTGGTCTTGAGAGATATTTAGGGTTGCTGTTTAATAATAAAATGTTTATCTATCTTAAGTCTAAGTCACTTTGCTGCTCTAGCTGACCTGCCAGTCTTGATTTTCCCTGAGACCAGAAACTTCTGTCTCTGGCATTTAGCACCTCATAGTAAAGCAGAGGGGAATTAAGTAATATAGGCTTTGTTCTATCTCAGCAGGAACTACTCAGCTTTAACTTCCAGCCTGCTAGTTAAAGTCACAGGAAGAAAACAGAACACTTTGAAAGTTGATTTTAATCTTTATTTCTAAGTTCTCTCTAAAGAGTTTCCTATGAAAGTTCTCTAAGAAAAGGGAATCTGGGCTAAGAAAAAGGGTTATAAAGGTGTCTCCACTCTTTGTCCTCAGCACTTATACATCTTTCAGAATACATGATCACATGGTATAAAGTTCACCACAAGTTTACACATAAATTCAAATCAAAAATCAAATAAAAAGTTTACAGCAGAGAATGTTTACATGCATATCCATTATGATTAATTATCTTGTTAAACATTATCTGTCACAAGCTGAACAGGTTCATGGAGAGTTAAAAACTAACTTTTGTGAGTAATTTATTAGTGAAGTTTTTTGTCGATAAACCCAGTCAACATTTTATCTTTTGTCCTGCACCTGTAGTAAATCATTAGCTCTCATTTTATGACCTTTGGTTAATGTTTTTTATGACCTCTTGGAATGTGCTCTAAATTGCAGAATGCCTGCTTACTATCTCAGAAGCAATTAACTCATAACACTGACAGACTAGCAGAGTTCTTATTGATGTTTTGATCATCAGAGAGGACTTATTAACAGTCTTATTACAAAAATTACTATTATAATTTTAGGAATTCTTAGAGGATCATTGTTAAGAATTAAGAAATCATCTATTTTTCTATATAACATCACTACAAGACAGTACATCTTTGTTGTTCTGCAGTAATCTGCTCAAAAGGTGGGCTAATACCTAGTTTATATATATAATATATCAATATATCAATCAGGAAGAGTATTAATAGTATGAATCTTTCCTAAAATGAAATTCTACTGGGCATTGCCTACAGAAGCAAATGTATCATTAATTGTACAGTCTATGTTGGAATAATCTCAGGAAGATCACCTGCTAGGTTCTCCTTGATGGCTCCTGGCAACCAGAGTCTAGGGAAAGAAAAAATGAACATGCCATTCTGAATGCAGTAGTGACTGTAATTCTGCCTCGATGATTTAATTCTCCCAACCTTGTCCATTTAGCTTATGCTGATAAGACAGTACAGACAAGTAGTAGCTGGCCCGATGTTAAGAACCACTCATTGGCTGCCTCTGTACCAATCCTCATTGTAGCCCCAAACCATGCTAATTATTATAGGTTCTTCTTTAGAGTCACTGTGTTTGAGGAAGAATTCATTTCTTAAATGGCATTACAACCTTCATATAAGTATTAAATGTATCATTGCACAATGTTAAACAAAACCTACTAAATATATGAACTGTTTTGAAATCTTTGTTAAACGTAAGTGTCACATTATAGCAGCTTTTACAGCACAGAGCTTTTAGTTTAACAGGGGGAATAAAAATAGTTCTTTGCTGTTCCATATGTTTTTTATATGACTCTTTTGCTTTAAGGGTTTTCATCTGTAATTTTCTCTCCCCAGCTCTGGGGATTTTTATGAACATTTATTCTTTTCACTTGTATACAATTTGTTCCTGCTGATTCCATCAGTGGGAGTCTGTAGTGAGTTCCTTCTGGGGTTAGAATCAAGGTTCTATTACCTTTCCCTCCTCTCTCATACTTTCTTTTCTTCCCTTGTTAAGCTAAAATTACCAAGGACAAAAGAAAAAATAGACCAACATCAACAAACCCATTTTTTTCTTCTTATCCAATTTTTACTGTGAATTGTCTGGTTCTGCCTTCATGGAAAGTTTGACTTCTGTGATATCTTTACCTCTGACCTTGATTTAAGCATTTGGGGAGGAAACGAGAGATTGTGCTATTGTAGAGATGCATACACATGGTCCTTGTCACAGGAAATGAGATGTTGGTCAATGAAATGCTTTAAAAATGTTTTAATGTTCCCATTGTCCCCTCAGCAGCTCTGCCTTCATTGCCACCGTAAATATTGTCCATGGTTCATGGTCTCTAGCATTTCTTACTTATAAAGATGGTCCTTGTTTATATTTGTTTCACTAAAATGGAGGAGTTATGTAGAAATATAAAAAGTAGTATAGTGTGGCTCGCCTCAGGAATTACTACCTCTTAGCCCGTAGGTGCTTTGTCTGGGGCTAGCATGCACATTCCACTATATTGTTACCAATTTTTATAGAGCAAAGAGCCTTTAACGAAGGGAAAATGCAAAGTTGTGGCCAAAGCTTCTGTTTTTCTTTACCACAAAGCTCAGGCTGGAGTCTTCAAAGCCTTTTTAAAATTTCCAGTATTCAATTTTAATTAAAAACCACATTCAATTCTATAATCCCATCTGCAGATTCAAAAGGGAAGCTCACATAAGAGAAAATTAACTTATTATTATTAAAAGTACACTGCCTTTCTAACAGATATAATAGAGAAGCTACTCTCCCCAGGCTCCATGGCCATTCCTTACATAAGAATATTAGCAAATTTAATAGATTTTTTCTTGCCTGCAAGTGATAATCAAACTTACTTTTTTAAAGCTGATCTCATTTGACTTGAGTGATAAGGATATTTGCTCAGGAAAAAGATACTATAGGCTATTGCCTTCTATGGCCACATACCAGAACTTGAAGTCAAAAGATCTTGACTTTGTTACGTGCATATTACTTTATTTTAATTTTATTAACAGTAAGAACTTCTTTCCTTCAGATTCAATGATGGGTAAACTTATGGTACATGATACACTTTGTAAATACCATTTCATATGGGGAGAGTCATGAGCTATTTGTTCTTCCTCCAAGGCCTGTAGTTTTCAACCTGCTGGTTCTAATGACTCTTGAGAGCAGCAGCAGAACATGTTCTTTGGGTCTGGTTCCCCTACATTCTCCCAGAAAATGTATGTCTGTCTTCCCTAGCCTTAGCAGACAGGTTGGGATAACCCTGCATTTGACTGTGGGCACAAAAGCATCCGTCTATTCTGGGTCTTGTCCTAAAACATTCGCCAGCTTCTCATGAGGCACCTGTGATAGGCTAGCTGCCTATTGACCTACTTCTCATGAGTAGTGTTTCCTAAACTTCTCCAGAAACAATAATGGGACAGTATTTCTGACAGTTACATTTTTAAAAGGCATGCAACAAATTAACTTGAAAATGATCATAAAGACTTTGACCAGAAGAATTAGATTCTCATGCCCTCTCTGTTGTCATCACATAAGGTATGTTCTGGTTCTTCTCAGCAGTATTGCAGTAAAACCTAGTTCTTTTCAGTTGTTACCTTCTGTGCCCCGTTCCTTGCATTTCAGTGTTATACAATATAGAAACACTATAAGCGATGTATAACATATGTATCATACACATACATGCAAGCATACATGAACAGAATATGTTAGACATGAAATACAGTCCATATTATATCACACAAGAATTAGTATGTTATATGAGATGCATGCATATGATACATTTATCTATACAGATACATTCATTCTTATGTAGATCAAATGTTATATATGAAATATTCTTCATATATTCTTTCAATTAATACATTTCTATTTTGTTTTCTTGTCAGGCTTAAACTACTTTATTACTTTATTCTATTCCAATTCTTTGCTATTTTCCAGTATCACCATTATGGTTATTGTGAAATTTTATTTTACTTTTGGTCATTTCATTACCCCTTTTCCCCAACCCACCCCCAGGTTCTCAGTGTGTTTAGGCACTATTTAAAAAAAATCTCTTAAAGATGTTTAAGAACATGAGTGCTCACAATGTATGAGTAGTTTTGGTAATGTAAATGTTCAGTCTTGCATAATATTTATCCATAAATCTCCACGTGGAACTGATTTCACAATGTGGGCTTAGCGATTCTAAACCTGATACAACGATTAAAAGAATAAAACTCACAGACCCAGCTTTATTCTATTACATCTTGTCACTCATCTGTCACAATTCCTAAAGATACATTTACAGATTGCAGACTGTGATCCTGGGGGATGACAAGCTACATTGACTGGGAAGATTGTGATCCAACTAAACCTTAGGGCAATGTATCCAGCCTCTCTTTATCCTTTCTTCATTTTCTGTTCTCGCTCCTTCCATCTTATGTCTCTCTTCTGTAAAGATTTTTATGCCTAAAAGTAAAAATGCATATGTACCTGGAAAGATGAATGAGGCCTGAGAAATCTTGGAGATTTGTGGGTAATATCCAAGGCTCCCAGGTAGACCTGAAATGAGCACTGTCCTCAGCCTGTGGCGCCTGGTCTCACAGCAATAGCAATGACACCTGGAGCAAGTTTTTGTTAGACATTCCTGGCCCTCTCAGAGCTTCTGTGTGGGAGAGTCCTGAGCAGGACCTGGGATTTTTCAATTCTAGCAAGTTTCCAGGTGAAACAATGCTGCTAAGGTGAGCACTACACTTTAAGAACTACCACTATATGGTCACATAAAATACTTATGTATTTTAAAAGAGGTATCTGAGACCCAGAGCAAGGCAAGGCTTCCCCAGCGTGTCCCAATGACAGTAGTATAGCTACAGGGATAGAGTGGAGATCAAGTGTTCTACTTCTGGTTCTTTTATGTTCTTTAGGGTCAGTTTTTGATTGCTTAGAGCAAAAGCCCCTGGTGACTTACTGGAGGAAGACTGGAAAATACAATTAATGCTCTTCCTAGATTCTTTTTTGTGAACAGCTGGCCTCTCTCTTCATGGCCCATGCAAAAAGAAGCCTTGGTAGTCTTTACCATTGCCCAAAATTACCCTGTACACTTTAGCCTCTTCATGTCCGTATCTAATTAATCATGGGATGTTTGTCTGTTGATTCCTGACATCTAAGAGATCACCACAAATGTAATTTTTCAAACTTGTCCTATTAAACTTTGGTTTTTTATCATATCTGTGCTGATTAGATTTATTTTTCAACTTGACACAAGCTGAAGCTTTCTGGAAGAGGGAATCTTAATTGAGGAATTCCCTACATCAGATTGCCTATGGGCAAATTTAAGGTAAATCTTCTTGATTAATGATTTATGTCAGAGGTCCCTGTCTTCTATGGGCAGAGCTACCTCTGGGCAAGTGGTCCAGGGAGGTATAAGAAAGCAAGTTGAGCAAGCCATGCTAAGCAAGTCATGAATCCTGTGGCACCTGTTTCAGTTTCTGCCCCCATGTCCCTGCCTCAAGTTCCTGCTCTGATCTTTCTTCATGGTGTATTGTAAGGTGTTAGAACAATAAATCTTTATTTTAGGAGACACGATTGGACAATGAAGGCAGAAACTAAAACTTGACTGTGGTAGAATGTTCTTCCATCTCATGGAAACAGCTATATATAACAAAAAGGTGACCCACTCTTTTCAGATGGGAATCACCCTAGTCTTTCCATACTGTATGGTGAAGTCTTTGTCATAGTCCTGATTCTGATTATTACCTTCTGTTTTCCAGCGTCTTGTGGAGGCTGCAGAGGAGGCACACCTGAAACATGAATTTGATGCTGACTTGCAGGTAACCAACTATAGTTTAAGTTAAATTCTTGGTGTGTTTTAGTGACTAAGGAGAAATGCTTTGAGAAGGTAATGCCAAGTTGGCATGGATGTGTCTCTTTCATGTTGGATGAAGATAGCAGTCCTCAGTTTGGTTCTACCAATGGCAATGATAGTAGATGTCACAGGCTTACACCTGTATACTGAATTTCAGTGAATTTTCCTGCTATGAGGGAAGAGTTATATCAGTAAGCTGACACTAAATTGTTAGGATTCTCAGTGGTAAAATGATAAAATGGTGATATCCAAAATTCTATTTTCACACTGCATTTTGAAATATGAGTGACTGAAAGCAAGGTTGTGATGGATTTAACCCTTGCTTGGGCCTTCCTTTTTGTTTAACTTCTTTGGTCTGTGGGGTAAATCATGGGTATTCTGTACTTTATGCCAAATATCCACTTATCATTGAGTACATATAATGCCCTGTCCTTTTGGGTATAGGTTACCTTACTCAGAATGATATTTTCTAGTTCCATCCATTTGCCTACAAAATTCACAATGTCCTTATTTTTAATAGCGGTATAGTATTCCATTGTGTAAACAAATCACATTTCTGTATCTATTCTTTGGTTGAGAGACATCTGGTTTGTTTAAAGTTTCTGCATATTACAAATAAAGCTGCTATGAACATAATGGAGCACAAATCGTTGGGGTATGGTGGAGCATCTTTTGGGTAACTGCCCAGGAACAGTATAGCTGGGTCTTCAGGTAGAACTATTTCCAGTTTTCTGAGAAACTGTCAGATTTATTTCCAGAGTGGTTGTACTAGTTTGTAATGCTACCAGCAACAGGGGAGTGTTCCCCTTTTTCCACATCCTCGCCAGCATGTGCTGTCACCTGAGTTTTTGAGCTTAGCCGTTCTGATTGTATAAGGTAGAATCTCAGGGTCATTTTGATTTGCATTTCCCTGGTGACTAAGGATGTTGACCATTTCTTTAAGTGCTTCTTGGTCATTTGAGATTCTTCTATTGAGAATTCTCAGTTTAGTTCTCTGCCCCATTTTTAAATTGAGTTATTTGGGTTTTGGAGTTTAACTTCTTGAGTTCTATATGTATTTGGGATATTAGCCCTCTGTCAGGTGTAGGGTTAGTGAAGATCTTTTCTTAATCTGTTAGTTGCCATTTTGTTTTATTGTTAGTGTTCTTTGCCTTAGAGAAGCTTTGCATTTCATTTGAGGTCCCATTTGTCAATTGAACTTAGGGCCTGGGCCATTGGGTGTTCTATTCAGAAAATTGTTTTCTGTACCAATGTGTTCAAGGCTCATTCCTGAGTTCTGTTCTATTACGTTTATTGTATCCAGTTTTATGCTGAGGTACTTGATTCACTTGGACTTGAGTTTTGTGCAGGATGATAAATATGGATCTATTTGCATTCTTCTACATGCAGATATCCAGTTAGACCAGCATCATTTGTTGAAGATGCTTTCTTCTTTTTTCATTCTATGGTTTTAGTTTCTTTGTCAAAAATCAATTGTCCATAGGTTGTGTTTTTATTTATGGGTCCTTGATTCTATTCTACTGATCAGTTGTCTGTGGGAAACACAAATCTTAAAGTGTCCAAAATGGCATTTCTAAAGCAGCTTTGGTCTGTGTCTTTAATGGCTACACTAAAATGGAGACACTGATAAAAGGTTAGCAAAAAGAATGTTTATAAATGCATGGTGAAGGTTAACAGAAACCACAATGTACATCAGGCCCTAGAAGCTTATAGGGAGAAGTGAGTTTCAGACCCTAGAATGAGTAACTATAGGGAAAGGGCATTTGATGGAGTAGTACAATTATTCACAGTGAGCAGGCAATGGTAGACTATGGTGCAAATAGACACCTATAGGTTTATCTTGATTTCTTCTTGTTCCATCTTTGAAGACTATAGCTGGTGGTGTAGCTAGTGGGGTTCAAACTCTGGAGTCATTGAGCAATTAGGAGAAATTTAAAGACTGGAAGGGCCAGAAAAAAAAATATCAAGGGCATAAACTGAGCATCTCTATTAGGGATAGCATAAAACATAAAGGCAAGCAGAAATATAGACATGTGTCTCCAGGCTTGGTGTGGAGAAGTGGTAGGGACAATTGCCAACACTAGGAAAGAATGGAAGCTGGCAGTTTTCTGAGCAAAATTGCAAGAGAAAGGGCAGAGTCTAGCAGGAAGGGGTAAGTTTGCAACAGAATAATAACGGTTGGAAATCAGAGCCATTTTTGAAAATCTAGTGTGTCTGTCTCTGATATTTACAGTCAGTTTTATTCTGAAATCTGTTCTCAATGAAGCATAGGTGGGCTGGCAGAGGGGAGGGGTCAGCCTGATTGCTCACAGAGATCATATATTCTTCAGGAGGGGAAAATGCTTGATTGATTGGGGGCATTTGTTGAGATGCTCTTTTGTAGTCTGTTTGAAGCTAGTGTTACCTTCCCAGACTGTGCTGGTTTCCTATCATAGCTGTAGAATAAAATTCTGGGGAGGCACCCCAACTCTCCTTGTCATATGCGGTGCTGTGAACACAAACAAAGCACTGAAATCTCTTAAGAAACAATCAAAACAGACATCAAGAATACTAGCCTCTAGCTTCTGTCCTCTGGGAGGTTCTGTATGTCTTTGTCCTTCACCCTTTCTTTATGTGAATGAAAAAATCTAGCAGAGGGTCCCACTGTCACCCAAATGTGAGAAGGTGTTGAAATTGTCTCTTGGTATTATGGGATGTCATTCACTGTCCAGACATCAGACCTCGCTGAAATCTCAGGGTCAGAACAAACACCGTTCTCTTTGATGGAAACCTGTGAAAGAGAGGCCTTTGATAACATAGATGTGTATCAGAGCATCTGTCCCTGCTCAGATGAAGGCTTCAAAGCTGCTGAAACTCTGATGCTATTAAGTGAAAGTCTGTTAACGACAGGGGTGTCAGCCCATGGCTATTAAGAGGTAGCAGGCCTGAGTATGGGCTTGGAGTTTATTGCTCTGATGGTCCATTAGAGCTGATCAATTGTTAATCTGGGTGCCGCTGACCTCCCTGTGACCCTGCCAGAGGATCATTGGATTGTTTTTATATAAAATATATATAAAAGAACCTCAGATACCATCTGCTCACCATGAAGTAACACCAGGAAGGACCTATACTGTTAGTACAGAGAGAAGTCTGTTTTCACATAGAAAAATATATCTAGTAGTTTTGTGACATTTCCTATTCTATAGTTTCATGTTTCAGAATGAAATCCCTGGACTCACTTTAGATAGTAACTTTGCATCTTTGTCTCATTTCAAACTGTAAAAGAGGAAACTTTTTTTTTGCTGGCACAATCAGTAAGAAATGGCCTCTTGCACATTATGTCGTTATTATCAGGGTTTTGTTTGCCTTTTAAATTCTTCTCACAGCTTCTCCTGAGGTTTAACTGTTCCCTTCTGGGCTGTGACCTTAGCATCTTTGGGCCCTCTCAAAGGATCAGTGTGGTACTGTATTGTTAGCACTTAAAAATTATATTGAGGCACGAGGCAAAAACACAGCATCTGATGTATACGAGAACAATTCAAAGTGCACAGCTCTCTAAAGAAGGCAGATCTGCCTGGCCTTCATGGGCTGGGTGACTTATGGATATAAATTTGCCCTTGGACTTCTACCTATTTATGACTGCCCATGGGTTCTAGATTGCCCTTCTCTTGGTTTCATTTTTATTTCCCCCAAATCTCCATTGGGGAAACTTTTGGGAAAAACTGATACACAGTGGCTATTTGAAAATGACAACTTCCATTTACCAAATTTTATGTTGTGCATTAATATAAGATTTTGTCAAAAGATTGATAATTGTGGTGAAAACAAAGGTTCCCACAAACCAACTTGCATGTTAGTGATCACATATATTTTACTATGATCATTCTCATAATTTTGATGACAAAACTCCTTATTCATGGAGGAGGGGTAGACGGCCCTAGAACTACCCAGCCTCCTGGTACATGGGTAACTTTCCAGAAAATTGATACACATTTCTAATAAACTCAGAATATCTCCTCCTCTCTCCTTCCATACCTCCTTTAACTCTCTCTGCCCCCCTTACTGCCCATTCTTTTAGAAGTTTTCCACTGGCAGTGAGGGAGAAGAAAAAAATCCTTTTGACAGTTTACTAAAAACCTGCTTATCTTTGAGCCACAAACATATTTTCCCTGAAAGCTGTCTCAAATAAGTGCCAATTGCACAGAACTGGTGCACGGAGGAGGAAAATGTGATTTGGAGTTGTGAATCCTACAGAAGCTTTTTCTCTTGCAAAGTTTTCTATAATACGTTTTCTTTGTTGTTTTGTAAGTAATAAGGGGGAATGCCCAGTGACATTCAGGGGGCTCACAGGTGTGAGGAGGGCGAGGAGGGCAAGAGATTAAGCTGGGGTGCAGTAGAATGTCCTCAGTGTTCTCTGTTCCTCACCCTACCCAAGTACCTGTCTTGCAAACACAGTGGACTGACTTCAAAATGGAGGCCAATGGTCTATGGTAGCAAGAAATCCCTGAGGTAGGATGTCTATGGGTTGTACCTGGATCACTTCCCTAATTTGCTCACTGCTGTTCAAATGGAGACATCTTGAGCTAGGAGCTGGGATGTTCTATGGTCCCAGTCCCAGCTGGGCAGTGATATACACCTGTGGATTTTTTTGTGCATTTGTAAAGGGATGTAGTTATACTATCCAGTTGATGTATCACGTGCTCATCCCTCTCACAGAAACTAACAACTATCCGACCCCAAGTCTCCAGTGGCTGACTCTGTATCACTATGCTATGGGACATGGACATGAGCTAGAGTGACAGTGACTATCCTTGTTCTTTATGGAACTCTACATCTTGTGAGAAAGACAAATGCCAAGCATGACATCATAAACAATTGTTAGATTTTAATCATGGTACATGACAGGACAGAACTTGAAGATATTATGGTGCAAGACAAGGCAACTTCCTCTAATGTGAGGGGAGTTTGTAACAAGTCTCCTGAGGTGGTGAGTTTGTAGTAAATAAAGATTGTAGGTTTAACTGTCTTAGTGTTTCTATTGCTGTGAAGAGACACCATGTCCAAAGAAACTCTTATAAATGCAAACAAACATTTAACTGAGGGTGGCTTACAGTTTCAGAGGTTTATTCAATTATTATCATGATGGGACTCATGACCATCCAGGCAGACATACATGGTGCTAGAGAAGTTGCTGGGAGTTCTGCATCTTGATCCACGGGCAGCAGAATGGGACTGTGAGGCACACTGGTTATAGCTTGAGCATGTGAGACCTCAAGGCCCGCTCCACAGTGACAACAAGGCCACACCTTCTACTAGTGCCACTCCCTATGGACCAGGCATTCAAATGCATGAATCTATGGGGGCTATGTCTGTTCAAACCACCACAAGCCTCACCATAATTAAAAGAAATCTGTCTAAACACAATCACTAACACTCAAATCTCCATAAGTGAAAGCCAGATTTACTTTATCTCCATTCTAGAAAATAATCTTTTCCACCTTAGGATTCTTTTTAAAACAACAATCTTAGGAAACCACTGTCTTGGACTGAGTCCCTACCCAAGGCTCAAATAGAGCAGGCTGAATGACAATGGAGTTACTCAAGCTAAGTGCCACACAGTTCATGTGAAGCTTTGAGGAAGCAGACATCACCTAAAGCAGACCAGTTTATCCCTGAAGAAAGCAGACTCCAGTCTCTCCATGTGAGCATAATAAATCCCAACCTTTTTACTCTTTACAGGAAGGCAACCTGGCTCCTACCCTACAGAGCCCAGCCCTGACCAATGGGAGCTCCCATCCTACTTTGCAGAATGGCAGACACCTGGATTCCCAAATTGCAACTAAAATGCTGATAGCTGATAATGAAATAACAAAATATATTCTTCTTTTGCCTTTTGACAACTGTAGAACTGAGACTTCCTCTTTTTCTCCTTAACATGCTTATTTTCTGTCCTTTGACTCTTCACACAGGAATTTAATTGTTGCTTAGGACATACTCAAAACTCAGTTTGCATTAAGTCCTGATCTAGGTTAAAGGCTTTTTTTTTTTTTTTTTTTTTTTCAAACTATGAGGCAGCTGTCTTTTTCTAGGAAAGTCTTGACTAGTAATGAGACATTTTAATAAGTGGCCAGTGTAATGGGGGCTGAAGCTGTCCAACCAACATCCAATGTGATCTCAGTGAGGGGAGGTTTGTTTTCCTTTGAATGTATTCATTCATTTATTCTCCCCACACCATAGCTCACTGGGCACCTGTTATATTCCAGATTCTGTGCCAAGCTCAGATGATAGCAGGAACCTGGTATAACAGGTGACAAAGAGCCAGGATTTCAGCCTTTACTGACAGCAAGTTGCATAAACTATAGACAACTGGACAAATGCTATTTTAAATACTCTCTCTCTCTCTCTCTCTCTCTCTCTCTCTCTCTCTCTCTCTCTCTCTTTCTCTCCCTTCCTCCCTCCCTCCCTCTGTGTGTGTGTATGATGTATGTGCATGTGTGCGAATATGTGTTAATATGTGTGATGGAAGTTATGTAGGCCACAGAGTACATGAGGTCAGGGAACCATCTCGGGTGTTGGTCTCCTACTTCTGCCTTGCTTGAGGCAGGGTCTGCTTTTTGTTTTTTTTCTGCTTTGTACACTAGGCTATCTGGTGAGTTTCTGGGGTTCTCCTGTCTCTGCCTTGCATCCTGAAGCAAGTGTATTGGGATTACAGACATTCATTACTGTGCCTGGCTTTACACGAGATCTTTGTATTCAAACCTCATATCCTCACCACCGTGTGACAAGTGCCAAATGCTCAGAATCATCCCCACAGCTCAGAACGATTCTTTGGGTCATGCACAGTCTAGATGCAGAGCAAGGAAAAGGTCATAAAACCTGGCAAGGTACACTTGATCAGGGGAGTTTCCTCTGCCTCCCTTACATCCATTTTCCTTCTACCTCCACAGGAAACCACTGTTCCAATCTGCAACATCATAGACCAATTTCGTGTGTGCTTAAGCTTTATAAAAAGTGAAAAATGATATAGTCTGGAGATCTAGTTTTTGTTCCTTGAACATAAAGCCTGAGATTTATCCACAGCGTACCTTCAATTTCTCCTTCTTTCCTAAATGGGAAGCCCCTTAAATGGAGCCACTGTTGCATTTCCTGTCTGCATTTTCATGGATTCAGTTTTCATCATTTTTTAGTTTGAAATGTTTTCTAATGAAAGCCTCCTTTGGCCTGAGGGAATTACGTGTTCAGGTATGAGTGTAGATTAGCCTGTGTCTTTGGTGCAGATAGACTCTTGATGAATTTGGAAACACTCTTACTGCACATTTACATATTACTGTGTTTTCTTAGTGAATTGAGTCTTGTGCCATTAGGAAATGTTCTTACTTGAGTTAGTATTCTGGGTTATATTGCCAGGGCTTTTTAGCACTTCATCCTTTTCTGTACTATAACCTCTGTGTTACAGTTCAGAGGGAGGGACACCTGCATCCCTGCATCATGGAGTTGAGTTTGGAGATTGGTTGTATTTGTTTTTTGTTTTTGATGTATTCTCACCTTCATTTTTAAAGGAGGGTTTTAATGGATAGCTTCATTTCTCTTTGAGCTCTGTAACATAGCATTCCATTCTCCTGTGAGTGATAGTGGGCTAGAGACTTGGTAGATCCGTGTCCTTTCTCTTTGTGTACACTGAGCATCTATATCCTGTTCCCTAGTATACACTGAGAGAGATTTTCCTACTGCGTTTGTGACACAGTGCACAGTGCGCTAAGTTGAGGATGCTCTTGGTTATGTATATCCTTTACCTGTAGTTCTTAACTGTTTGCTAAGATTTTGATATTATTCACATTTAGAAAGTCTTAACCTGTTCTTCTTTAGAATTTTACCAGACCCATTCTCTTTCTATTTCCTTGTAGAACTTAAAGGAAATTGTTGGCTCCTATCCTCCGGATTTTTGAGGTTGTTTCCAATCTTCATTTGCTCCATGTCCCTTCGTTAACTCATATCTGTCCTCTCCGTTCTGCATCACACTTGTCCCAGGAGTTTTGTTCCACGTGCTTGTGCTTTTCATGCCAAGAGTTTGTTAAATCATTTGTTTGTTTGTTTCATTTCCATTTCTTTATTGAAATTCCTCATCTCTGTGCTCAGTGTGTCAATATTTTCTTTTAATCTGGACATATCTACTACAGACACTTTAAATCCCTTTGGTGCTAATTCTGCTGTCTGGGTCAATTATTTTGAGTGATTTTTTTTTCTTTCAGTCACATCCCCTCTTCTTACACATTCAGTGTTTTTTGTTGGTTCTAGACATTGTAATAACATTATTGTTTGGTTTTTATGTATTTCCACATTGTAGCTTAGGATGATTTCTTTCATGTAGTATGTGTTCCCCAAGTCAAATTGTACCGAGTGAATTAAATTTGTGGTAAGAGAGTTGTTAAAGAAATGAGGCGAAAATGGTAAGCCCGTGCAGGGTAGGCCTTCAGGATGAGCTTCTATATGCACATGGCACATAACCAGTGAGAACATACAGATTTCACTGTTCCAAAAGCATTATGAAGACTATCTTCCATCTAAAAGAAAGACAAAATGTGTTTTAGTTACAGACTCTTGAAATGTAAACGCCACCAAAAGCTTAGGGTTTCTATGGTTTAAAAACACAAAGTGCAGTTCTCATGCAATGGCCTCTGGCCTCTTTTGGTTTGAAGGGCCATTTGATTTTGCAGTCTGGAGGGAAGGGGAAGGAACTGTTTCTCCTTTCCAGACTTTTTCTTTATTTAAATCTATGTACTGATCCCCTATGAGTGCCCTCTTACATCTTTCTTTGTTACTTATTGATTCATAAACATCAGCCCTCTTAATGCTGAAGCATCAAGAATGAACAACCCAGAAAACCCTATTGTTCATTTCTCTTCTGTTACAGTATTCTTTTATGTATCATTATCCTTTATGCTTTTGTCCATGGATAGCGGTGGTTATGTCTAAGTTGTTGCTGTAGAAAGTATTGTCCCTATTCCCAAGTCTCTTGCTTCTTTTGTAATCCTTTATTCCATGTTTTTTCTCATCCACCTTGATCCTGAGATATTTGTTTTAAACAAATGTTTAAGACATACTTATCTTAGGTATATTTTAGGCAAATGAACATCACTAGTCTAAAAGTTTATCAAATCTGAATAAGCAGGTACTTTTAAGTTTCAACTGTATTTTTATTTCCGTGGTGTGTTTATCATGTTTTAGATATCAGCCAGTCCAGGAAGGGGTATTTCAGAATGGGGGCTTTCTCTGATCATGTGAGAAAAAGTAGACTGTGGTTCTGCTTATGATAAGTCAGAGTCTCCTAGCAGGTTTCCAGGAACCTCTCTGTCTTTCATTAGGAAGGCTGAAGCAGACCCCAGACACTGCCTTAGTATTGTCCTTAGGAAATCCTTTGACATTTGTGTGAGTGCCCTCCAGCTACCGATTATGGTCTACAGAATTGACCAACAGCTATTGAATTTTCAAAATAAAAATTTTTAAAAATACATATTTATTCTGATTATTATCTTGTGTTTGGGAGGTGAGGGTGGCCATGCCACAGTGTGTACATGTGAGTCGGAGGATGAATTGTGAGAGTCAATTATCTCTTTCTACTGTTCATTCTGGGGGTCCAACTAAGGGGGTCGTTTGTACAGAAAACGCTTTTACTCTCTGAGCCGTCCCCCTGCCCTAAAGTAAGTCTTGATTCGGTACTAATCCGGAAAGTAGACAATTTAGAATAAAATATCCAGCTCTAGTAGAGTCAGTTGATAAAGCAAGCACTTTTACATAGCTTGGCTATCACACACCCATTCCCAGTTCCATCTATAATACAAGTGCCATCATATATATGGCTTGGAGCATTATAGATAATGCTCAAATTACAATTTCTTTTATGACTAACAATTTTGAATATTTTTCTTTGTTGACTGATACTAATAGAGTATAGCAGCTGTGCTAAAAATGATGGGCAACAGAAGCAGAAATATCAAGTACAGGCAATACTGTTCGTGCTTCCTAGACTTCATTATTTCTTTTCTCTTCTTTCTCTCTTCTCTCTCTCTTCTCTTCTCCTCTCTCTCTCTCCTCTCTCTCTTCTCTCTCTCTTCTTTCTTTGCAGTCCTATGATGCAGGGCAGTTAGGGACAGTGACTCACACAGGGAGATACTGCTGATCAACAGGACCGAGGTTGTGTGAGATCAGTGGGAGGAGCCAGAGTGGCACCTCAACTCTGACTCCAAGGACTAATAAACCATGTCGGTTCATAGAACCAATGTTATAACATGACCTTAATTTGCACTAGACGAATCTTACAAGGTAATACATTTAAGATGACATTTGTTGTGGATCATGTGAAAGAGCTATCAAATGATTCAAAAAGACTTTTCTAGAATTGTGTGTCCCTCTCAGTCTCATGGAGTCACCTGTCTCCTCCAGCAAAACATAAGAGTAGGCCCCCCGCAGACTAATCAGATGCCCAAGTGTGAAGTTTCAGTTAATACCCACAATGCAATGCAGTTACTGCAAGTCAAGTCTGACTGTGAACTGTTAGTTGTTAGTTGTCATCTTTTTCCATCAGAGAAAGTTGGTTCTTTCTTGAAATGAGTATCCTTTATCAGAGGCTGTAAGGTTCAAACATGTTCTCATACTCTTGTGTATTAGCAGCAACTGTCTAACGAAGCCATTGTCCTTTGTTGTTACTGTGAAAAATAGATGAATTTATTCATTTTTCTTATGAAAATGTTATTTCCTATTACTTAATATGCAGTTACAAATCATGACTATAGTTATGAGCAAGATAACTGATTTGCACTTGATAGGCATTATAGTTAATGAGCACTTTGCAGGTTACTGTGGGAAAGAAATGTGTGCTTTAGAGACAACATGCTGAAACTGGAAAGGAAAATAATTACAGGGTAAATGTGCTCTCCAACCCAGGCTTCTGATGTCAGGCAGTGTCCCACCACAGTACTTGGTCATTTAGATGTATAGGCTGTGGTCTGCAGTGTCTTACATGGGGTCCTTAAAGGGAGGCAGCCAGTCTTACTAATTGGATGTTTCACAGGTAAATGTGTGTTTTTCTCGTCCTGTCTTCACCTTAGTGTTAATTCCAGCATGATATCTCCTGACAGCTCCTCTCAGAGCTGCTGGTCATCACATCACAGAAAGTCCTCTGATATTCTTTCTTATCTATGGCAAAATAAAACAACAATGTTGGGGATAGGGAGAACATAGGGGCCCTTAAAATTCTGTAGCCATTAATGAAAGAGGAAAACAATTATTTTGTGACTTGGGGTCTTCAATCATTAGCCAAAAGTTGTGATTATGTTAAGTAACCTTGGACAAGCCCTGTGTCCCTTTAGATTTTATGTTTCCCCCACCCCTAGTAGAGAAGGGTTGGGACTAGTTTGATTTTCTTTTGTGATCTAGAATTAGTGTGTAAGGTTGTAGTGTGTGTGTGTGTCTGTGTGTTGTGTGTGTGTAGAAAAAGATAGCAATTGTTTTTCTTAAGGGAATATGTTTATTTCTTTAGGAATTCTAGTAACTTCTTCAGACACAGCATTGTGCTCGAGGGAACCAGTATTTGAAAATATACTATTTTCTGTGTTACTTTTCCATCCCACAATTACATATAAGCTTCTTATTTTACAATCCCAAAAGGGAAAACTTTAGGAAAAATTACTTGATTAGATCATGCACAGATCCTTATAAATACTTTTATTTTACAACTAATAATTCTTATGTGTAGCATAAAAATATTTGGGGTAATTTTAAGAACTTTACTGTGTAGCTAAATGGTGTGTTTGACTGAAATCTTAATTTTCTGTATGGCTAAAGACATTCAAAATCAAATTAACCTTTGTTCCGACTTGCTTGAAAATGATTATGCCATGAATATCAATGTGTTCTCAATCCGCCCACCCTCTGCACAGTTTCAGGTGGCTGAGAACACCCAATCACCATGACATTTTTATTTTCTCCTATTGTTGTAGAATTTAAAGCCCTTTGTCATCTCGTTCCAGCGGAGAGCAGGGACAGTTGGGAGGACATGACAGCCTGGGAGCAGTATTTTCTAAAACAGAGGCCAAGAGGAACAAGGGCTTGAGAACAGCTTGTTAAAATGCTTCTTAGCTATGAGAATTAAAAGAGGAAGCTTCCCATGTACTGTGTGCCAATCCACTTTGTGGACAGTGTAGATGGGAATTTGATTTAGCACAGAAATTCCTGGCTCATTTCTCTTTCAACGATGAGGGCAGGAGTCATGTCTCTACCTCTTGAACTCCAGGTATCTCCATCTCTGTGAATGGGACCACAGTTCTGTCCTTGTAAGGTGTGTGAGGCTTTGTGAGGTGTTTGGTTCATGTGAAGTGTCTGACAATCATCTGGGACAGCACAGCATCCTGGTGGGTAATGATTAGCATCCTAGAAAAATGAGCATGGCTATCATGATTTTTATTAGTACATGCGAAGACTGCTGTGTCTTTTAGGCAGGGACCACATCTGCTTTTGACATCATCACCAGTACTTAGGCATACAGTTGGTACACAAAAAGTATTTGAAGAAGAATGGAATGCTTGAAGAAAATGTGCTGGATGATTTTGAGTTAGATACTGGCTAGGAAAAGAGTCAAAGGCATTTTTCACCAGGGAGAAAGATGGTGATAGTGGAACAAATCTGGCTGTGACTTTCATAACATAGGTGTGGTCCAGGCTTAGAACCTGAGCTTCATTTAAGTCTACTGAGACCCTGGTGGGCCACATGATTGGGTCCTTATCATCAGAGAAGGGCTGTGGGCCCTCCTGGGTATATGGCAGGACACAGAGGAGAGACCTGAACAGTGTGCTGCCCGGTAACCTTTGGAACAAAAGGCAGCAAGCTCTTTAGGTTTGTTTGCTTGTTTTAAGCAAGACTTCCCTCCTTCCCTCCCTCCCTCTCACCTCTGTCTCCCAAGTGCTAGAAATGCAGGCATGCCTCACCAAACATGCACAGTTCTGAGAATTGAACCTAGGGCTCTATGAATGCTAGGTGAGAACTCTGTCAGCAGAGCCATACCGCCAGCACTATGTAGATTTTACTGCTAAAGAGTTTTTTTTCTAATGTGTATTGGTTCACATGTTCATGGAGCACCTGTGGAGGGCAGAAGAGGGTTTCAGATACCCTGGAACTATAGCTACTAACAGTAGCTATACTCATTTTGTGTACTGGGAATAGAACCTGGGTCCCCTGGAAGAGCAGATAGTGCTGTTTCCTATTGGGCCATCTCTCCAGCCCCATGGATCCTTACTGTATATCAGGGAAAAAAATATTCCATCAAGAGAACTTACCTAAGACACATTTGATATTCCTTTTCCTAGTCCATTAATGCCTTTAAGAGAAAAAATTCTTGGAGCCTCCCAGAGTACTTTGTCTCATTATTAAATGCTAGTCATTGATTATATTCTACACTTGCAAAAATTTCAGGGACCTTTTGAATCATGAGTGACATTTAGCTGTAGGGCAGTGGTCTGGGAACATGTTCTCTTGTTAAAAATTTCAGGATTGCCTCCACACTCTTAAAATCATCTTAGCAGACACTGATGTTTGGGGCCTGGGGATTTATTCTTCCTGTCTTTAAAGGCAACATTAACTGTCAGCTTAAAATCAGCAGCAGTCTCCTCGATTGGACTCTCCCTGTGGGACTGTATAGGTCTTACAGGCCCTACCCTTGACTGGGTTTGACCTTGAATCCCAACCACATCCCCAGCAGGACCACATCCAGCTTCCATAGAGAACGCAGTTTCTTCCTGGGGTATCTTAGTTCAGATCGCCAGGTGAGTGGCATTTGTGAGGCTGGGAGTATTTCATACTCATGCTGTGTGGGAGGCTAGGTAGTTTGATGGCCACTGCATTATGAACAACGAAACTATCACCTGCTAAATAAGTTTCCAAATCACTCAGGAGCGAGTAGCAGACCACAATTGGGAATTTCCTATTTTTTCTTTGATTTCATCCCAGGAAAAGTACTTGACCATGGTCTTCCAGAAAGCAGCCTTCCCTTATGAATATCTACTTGTCAGATCAGCCTTTTGTCTGGTACTATTGGGTGATTGGAAAGTGTAATGACTTCAGAAGGTAAGGGCAGAGGTATACAAGGTAGAGGTAGAGGACATGTCTGGGTGAGTGTGTGTCTGTGTGTGTGTGTGTGTGTGTGTGTGTGTGTGTATGTGTTCTATCCTCTCTATTTGGCTTCAGTTGTATTCCCTGTAGTGCTTCATGCTTTTGATCCCCGAAGTCAATTGTTCCAGCACACATCATACACTTTCCTGAAGGCTCTGCTGTCAGTTCAAGCAAGTGACACCCCAGTGCAGATAATGGTCCAGTGACTCGGTCATAGGTTAAAGGCAGCAGAAAGGTGATTGTTTGCATATTTCTATCAAAGGCATTAGGTTCTTACTATAGAGGGCCTTGCAGGCAAGTATATTTATTTGTGTGATGTGGTTTTGGCCTTAACTATAGGGGGAAAAAATTCTAAAATATCTCCTAGGACTCCTGACAATGGAAGGGAACAGCAATGAAGCAGCAAGTCCCACATTCTCGTCTCCTTTGTTTCTTCTATCTTCCCTTCTGTCTGCTAAGTTCATTTGCCTGAGGCAGGGCAGTTGGCATTAGCTGACCTACAGGACCTAAAGGGCCTGGTGTGGGGTCACCTGGAAGTGTTTGCTGATGGGATTCATGCTGTTGATGCAGCTACTTTCTGGGTGACTGAAACCAGACTGGAAATAGGAAAGGACCACTTGGATTGCTGATGAGGAGTCAGCGAAGGGAGAGGTGCTTGTGGATGGGGCTAATTTTCTTTCCTGGGAGAAGAAATCCATTCCTGCCACAGTGTTATCTTGAGGAGGGCCATGAACCAGTGTATGGGAGATAAGGATTTGATGAATAATACGATGAATACATGTGAGAATGGAGTTAAGCCACTAAATAGCATCATGCCCTGTGGATGAAAAGACATATGAGATGCTGCAGGAGGAGAGTCTCTCTTTACCTGGATTTCCAACCACGGGTGAGCAATCCATGTGTCCCACTGCAGGCCTCGGGATTCACCTCTACTTGAGTCTACTCACTCTTTTTGTTTCATGATTCACTTATAGTTTTAAGAGATTAGGCCTGCCTTATGCTTGTTATTTCATATGGCAGAGAAGACATGCTTTTAATTTATTCTTCGCTTCTAATTGTATGTGTGCGTGTCAGGGTTCACTGGCTAGAGAGAGAGCCAGCCCTGCTTTTGTAAGGCAGTTAATTGAACCTGGTAATGATTATTGTCAGCGGTCCCCAAAGGCTCTGCTGGCCCTCATACATCATCCCTCATACATCATAGGTGGTTTCAAGACCTATTGTGCTGGGACAACGTCGGCTTCCCGAAGGGAAAAGCCAGTAGCCAGCCACTGGCGCTCCTGCTCTGCAGAATCTCATTACAGTGATGTGAGCGACTGTTTCGGACTTTGCATAGGTCCTTGGCACCGGAGACTTGCAGAAAGTGTTTATGTTTTTGAAAAATTGAATTCTTTTGGCAATGTAGGCATCAAAGTCCGAGAGAATAGATGGTGCACTAGGACTTTGCCGCCCATATTGTCACAATAGCATGGGAGGCCTACTAAAAAAGCCGTTTCCAACTGGTCAGAAGAATGAAATTTGCCTCTGGGTGGAGACTTGTCACTGTCCTAACCTGGTCAATCATCAGATAATGGGACCAATCCCCATGAAGGCCGATTTACCTTAAGCCATGCTAAAGAGATGAGAGGAATTCCTTAGATGAAATAATATGCTTTTTCTTTCCCAAATCCCTGCTTTCTATGTAGTCCCTATGGAGTCAACTCAGAAAAATATACTAAGTTGCTCTTTTCCATCTCTCTGTCTTTTGTTAGCTGACAACTAAGCAAGCTTTCCCTGGTACTTTGAGCTCTTTAACTCTCTTCTCAAAGCCCTCCTCCTTTCCATGTGGCAGCCTATCTGTTATGTGGCTGCTTACATATGGGCCTGAATGTCTCTCTCTCCTTCATTTCCCTTCTCTGGACAGCTGCTGAGACTATAGCTTTCCTGCCCTGGGGTTTTAAACTCTAATAAAATCACCTTAAAGCTTTCTTCTGAGTTCATTCTTAAGGGCTTTTATTAAAAGGATTAAAAGCCCCAGGAGGGTCCCCAATTTCCCTGGTAACAATATCATTAAAACTATAGGAAAATATGAATTTTAGAATATTAACCTCCTGCAATACAGCAGTAGCAAACGGTCAAAGGACAAAATCAATGGACAGAACTGGAACTGCGTGGACAAAGAAAAGCTTGGTCTCTCTAGTAATCAGGAAATCGTCTATGAACGCAGTGTGGTGCCCTTATAAATCAGTTGGGAGAGCAACGATGATGACGATCTGATGACTGTAATGACGACTGATGTTAGTAAGGGCCCAGGGAGGCAGGAGTCCCCTTATAAAAACAATGTCTTATGCACACCAGGACACAGTAGTTTTAGAATTAGCAAAAGGCAAATGGCACAGGTCTGCCTATGTGAGAATATCTAAAGAGAAGTAGCTTATCCATGGAGGCTGACTCTAGACCGTACCCCAAGAGTAGAGAGGATCCACAGATGAGAGCTAAGACAAGGCTCTGAGCAGATTGGTATCCTTCAAAAGCAGGCTTTAGAACTAATTTTTACAGTTTGATATAATGCAAGTTAAGAAGAAAAATGATTATCTATACTTCCCATGAATATTTTATAGCGGTCTATTATCATGAAGCAAAAAAATGTTAGCAACATCTGGAGATGGCCTGGGGTTAGCAGTCCAAAGGGGATAGGAGCCTTATCTGGGCTGCTTAGATTTTTAGATGAATTACTTTGGGTAATCAAATTGAATTATATTAAAAAAATCTTTTAAGAGCACAAAGAAGACATGTATTAGGGGTAATTATTCAGTAGTGTCTGCAGATTGCAGTAGCCTCAGAGGGAAGGCAGAGATCAGAGCAGATGACAGCTGGGCCTGCAATGGCTCCTTTCATTCCTTTATCCAGCCCCAGGGTTCTGGGGAAGATCAAGTGAGACCCTGTGCATCCTCAGCCCGAGCTTCATGCCTGGAATAAGGCTGACATTGCCTTGCGCTGCATGGGTATTGCATGTGGGGACCACTGGTGTGCCTTGTGACCACAAGCTTCAGACATCGGAGATGAAAGTTTGTCGTCTCCCTTCTGCTCAGAGATGCCTCCTGGCATCGTGGACTCTTCTGAGACACTGACTTTAAAAAGGCCCCTACACTGGGAATCCCTTAGCCTGTCTAGAGCAGGGCTGCCGGTGTACCTGGGCTACAGCTCTACTCTGATGTTCACAGAAAAACCGGGCCCATCTCTTGTGTAAGGGACCTGGGTGGTTACACAGGCCCTATACTTACAAGAGCCCTGTGCCTGGTTTAATGTTTTCTCTCTGCCATCTTGAAACTCTTTATGACATCTGAACAAAGGGGTTAGGGGAAGAACCCTCTATTTTCATGAAGAGGAGAGAGGAAGTACCCATAGCTATTTTTTTCTCCTTAGAGGAGCCTCAGCTTAGAAACAGGAAAGTCAGAAGGATCTGATTCTGAAGCTTAGGTGACTGTGCACTAGCTGGATGAGTTATTTAAAGTTCTCTCCTCTATGGATTAAGGATTAGATACAAGAGAAATGTAAAACACTAGTTCAGAGTTGTTTAAGCAACTTCCTTGTTCTAGAGTTTTTCATAGGATTCCTATTTTCTCATCTAGGTAGGCCTGATCTAAACAGGTCTGAGGGTGTCAGAAATAGACTGCTTTGTCTTGATTTTAGAGGACGGCCAAGAACCCTTCTTGTAGCTCAAAGCACCTGCAAGGCCCCAGGATATCCCTGCAAGAAACCCATCCCTGTCCTTCAGCAACTCTGGGCACTTTATTAACAAGCAACATGAAGCGCCCTGGGGAGACTCCCAGAGCATCAATGTGTGATTCCGATGCCTTTTCATAGAGCCTTGTGAATGGTGATCAGATAGGTCCTTTGGTACCCAGATTTCATCATCAGTACCGTTCGTAGACCTGGAACTACCCACCTTACAGGTGCACACGTGTACTAGAAGTTGGTAGGTTTAGATGCAGACAGGTCTCTCTCTCTCTCTCTCTCTCTCTCTCTCTTCTCTCTCTCTCTTCTCTCTCTCTCTCTCTCTGTGTGTGTGTGTGTGTGTGTGTGTGCGCGCGCGCACGCGCGCGTGCGTATCCTCCTTAACTTTACAGGCAAGTGTTGATCTTGGTCTTTGGCTCACTCGAAAGAGAAACGATGGGAAGCACCTCTGCTCGCTAGGCTTGCTCCCCGGGGAGAGCCAGCGAATCATGTTTTATTAATACATACCATTATAGGATGCTTGCAAAGATTGCTTCAGGTGTCAACGTTGTGTTTAACACGTACTTGTCTTTTTCAGAATGACCTAGGATAGCAAGAGTGTTTCATAGCTTCATGTCATTTTGATGTCTCATCTTCTCATGTTCAGTACAAATTTGCTGTCCAGATTGGTTACAGTATTAGTTGTGCATGCCTTTCAGTGGGTTGGAATATTTAGAGATCAGTAATACAATGCTTTTGTACCTCATACTAAATGCAGTGCCATTTTCTCCTTTAAATATTTTGAATGTTTTAAATAATTTCTTCATTGACATTAATTATGAGGCACTTCCCCACTGAGCCATCCTTGCCTGGTGATATTTAGTGATAACATTTCGATATCGCTGGCTGCCTCTGTCATTAACCTATCATAAAAACCAGCCCCAGTTAGCAATCACAAGCTAAATCAGCGGAGGAGGAAGTACGTATATGCCACAAACAGAGGAAGAGAGGCTATGTCTTTCCTGAAGGAACAAGTGAATTTGTCAACTGTCAAATCTGATCTCAGTAGGTCTCTTTGTGTAAAATGCCTCCTTTGATATATTTTTTCCTTTTCCATTTTACAAAATAATGTGTAACCACAGTGGGTGATGATGTCTGTTTGCAAATTTTATCCTTTGATTTCTTTCATTCTGTTCAATCAGAAAAGCCATTTGAGACCGTGAGACAGGCCACTCTGCTGCTTCCTATGTTCTTGTTGGCTTTTGCATGGTGTTTTTTGTTTTCCAGCCTTTGTTATTCTTTTGCCTCTTCTTCTTCGCTCTCTGCCCTTTCTCACCTCAGCTTCCTTTTATTTCCTGTTCATTCTGGGTCACCACCACTGGTTTCAGAATGTGGAGTGTTCACTTGAGTGGCCGCTGCACTGGGCAAGGATGGAGTTGGTGTACTTCCTGCTTGGTTAGCTGATCTGCAGCGTGCTAGAAAGCCTCGTGGAAGCAGTTGTCAGTCCACACCCACGCCTAACAAGCTTGCTCAGAAATGAGAAAGCAGTTTTTAAATTAGCAAACATTTTGGCTATGCCTGGGTTTTGAGTCTCCCACACAGAAAACAGCCATCCATTTGGTTAAAAAGGAGCAGTGGAGGTTCTAAGATTACCTTAGGATGCTATTTAAAATAAAAACAATAAAGTGAAAGAGGTTGGGGATGAGATGGCTCAGCAACTGAGAGAGAGTATGTTTGGCTCCTGCACGGGATCTGGGTTTTCCTCCCAGCACTGACATGCTGGCTCATGACGATCTATAACTCCAGTCCCAGGGAATCTGAACAGGTACATATGTGGTTCCCGTCTATACATGGAGTCAAAGCTGTCACAAATAAACAGGGACATTTAAATAAACAACAACAGCAGCAAATTAAGTGGGATTACCTTTAAAAATAATAAAAGGGAAACTCTTTTTGGTGGCTTTTAGTCACAGCTAGTTTTCCTAGTCCGAGGATGAGTTATCAGATAAAACAAAGAACAAAATCATTGAATTTGAAATGTAAATTGTAAATAAGTTTTTAATATTCACATATTTTTTATATGTATCGTGTGTGTAGGGGGACATATCATGCCTTAACATGCATGTGGAGGTCACAGGACAATTTAAGAGTTGATTCTCTCTTTCTACCAGGTGAGTCTTTAAGATTCAACTCAGCTCAGGCTTGGTGGTGAGTACCTGACCTACTGAACTACTTCATCAGTCTTAAAATTTTAATTTAATATGAATTCTATGCCTTTATTTGCTGAATCTGGCAAGCCTGTTTGTATGTATAGTCAGGAATTTGGGATGTGTCCCCTTGCCACCAGGAAGCTCAGCCTCCAGACAAGACTCCAGGTTACTTACCTGGGCTGGGGGGCAGTTATTCAGTAAGTCTCAGTGGCCCAAAGGGCAGGTGTAGGGGGCATGTCTTCTGTTCTCAACAGTGGAAGAATACAAAGTCCTTGTCTACCCTCCCGCGCTCTCTGGCCTCCTGCATGGCACTGTGACCTCCCACAGCTTCTCTTTCAGGTCCATAGAGCCCCTTCAGCCATGCTAAGAGTCTCAGCCTCTCTTCTCCAGTGCTGGATGGTCCAGACAACAGGAGGCAGCCAGCTGTTTTTACTGTATCCAGCCCAAAACATGTCACACAGAAAAAACGTCAAGTCGTTTTGAAAAATGTCTGAGGTATAATAAGCCTGACAGGAGTGGAATAGCATTGGCCATAGTCACGTAATTACTACCTCAGTGTTTGTTTACCATGCAGCCCTTTCTTCTTACACTGGAATTAAATCAATCCAAGCAACAATGCGGCTTTATACAACCCAGGTCTCAGCGCCGACAATGCTTCTGCTTTCCCAGGTCCCTGGTGAGGGTGATCTTTGCCAGGTTGACTAAGCAACTTAACGGTTTCTTTCATATCCGTATCTTCAGACTAAACTCGAGCAGACTTATTAAATTAAACTAAATGGAGGTCACCTAGTTTTCTTCTGCAAGCAATAAAATGTTAAGATAGGGTGAGACACTGAGGTCTGAGATCTAATTTGAATTTAAGCTGCAGCCTGACACCATACCCCTGAGTTCCACTAGATGGCGCTGATGATTCACACCAATGCCATGGAGGTTTTTTTTTTTTTTTTTTTTTTTTTTTTTTTTTTTTTCCTTTTCTTTTTTTTTTTTAAGTGCTTAAAAAGGTTAAGTTACTTCCACATACTGCTTCCCTTTACCGTCTCATTTTTGATATTTTCTTGTGTTATTCAAATGGACATTATTTCTCCCCTCCAAGATCTTTCTACCTCTGTAAATTTGTAAATATACATAATTAAAAGGAGGAAGATTTAAAAAAAAAAAAGTCCATCTCTTATTTAAATGATCCATCTCTTTGTTGCTTCGTTCCATGATTTTTTTTTTTTAGGGTGGAACTCTTTAGGTTTTGTTTCCTTGACACATTTGGTCAGCCTGGCTTCACAAAACTTCTGCAGTTACTTTAGATTTCCTTCATCTGGCACAGTTGATTTTTCTCCCCAGATTTATGCCCATTTACTTTGGGAAAGGAAATACTATCCTTAGCATTTGAGTTTTGAGGATTTTTGTCCCCAACAGTGGGGATCAGATGCCTGTTAAGGTCCCAGCCATCCTCACTTAGAAGCAGACTAGCAGAAAGCTCTCCTGGTAGGAGGGGCGTTTCCATGTGGGTTTGTGGGGCAGGTCTTCTTTCATATACAGAATAAATTCTGGGCCAGACAATGACAACAAAAGCACAAAGACTGGCAGCTGTTACAGATTTCCACCCCTAATGAGCTACATTTTTCCCCTAGAGCATGGCTAATATGGGATGGGTCCCTCAGATTTTAAAAGGAATGTTAAAAGGGAGTAAGGTTAGCTTTAATCAAGTTAAAAAAAAAAAAAAATCCTAAAACTAATTTCCAGCCAAGCTCAAGACCCATGGAAAGTTCTCTTGTAAATATTACAACGGCAAGCGGTTTCCTTTATTTATTTTATTTTTTTTAGGATTCTTGGTTCTCAGAAAGCACACTACCTGATTGGCTGGGAGAGCAAGGACCTTCTGGAGGCAGGGTCTCTGCTAGACCTGGTATATGTTCTAGAGCTCATCTTTATGGGAGAGTCCAGCATAAGAGTGCCTCTGTGAGAGATGTTCCAGGCATCTCTGCTGCTGTGAGATTTAATTCACAGAAAGGAGACTCAAGCTTTCCTGGGGCTTCTAACCACATCATTGCGTGTCACCAACTGGATATCAAGTGGCAGTTTGTGGAGGAGCCCGAGTCCCCATTACCCTTGGCACCCTGCAGTATGAATTCCCCCTAAGATGGGAAGTAGTTATCTTACACAGTGCACCTGGATAGTCCTGCAGCGCTCCTTTGAGATACCTGTCAAGTAGTCATTGCTGGATTTCATTATGTTGCAGAAAAGGCAACAACCATGAAATAAAGATAGTGTTAGCAGGAGAAGGTTAGATTCTGCAGTTGTTGGAAAGATAAGGCCCAAGATTCCTGATTATATATGTTCTGTCATTCCATTAAGAATATCGGGCAATGAATGTCCTCTAAGTGTCTGCTTGACAGCTCTCAGGGTAGAGACTTTGGGGGGTGGGGGGGATCACATTGAAGTAGGAAAACACAAAACTTCTCCTGGCTTTCTCCACAGTATGATTAACTAATACTAAATGTATTGCAGCTGTACAACAACTTCCTGTGTCAGCTGAAGGGAAATGTGAAAAGATTTTCAAGCCCCAAGCAAATTTCACCATGAACTTAAATATGCAAGTTTGTGACCATTCACTAGGTATCTCTGTTGACTCTGACTATTCTCTGTAGATTTATCCAGAAATAATGTATGTGCATCTCCCTCCCCCCATGTGTGTGTGTGGTGTGTGTGTGTGTGTGTGTGTGTTCATGCTGTAATGTTAGGAAAATTACCAATACTTTATCTCCCTTTCAATGGAAGGGTTGGAAGTATTGGCATTGGTCAGGAATGCGAAATCATTCAGAGTTCTCTGCAGATATGAGGCTGTCAAGAAGGTTTAGTGGATCAAGCCCTTGCTGTCAAGCTTGAGTTAGATCCCTGGGACCCACATGGTGGGAGGAGAGGCCTGACTCTTGCACTTCTTTGACATGCTTGCACACACACACACACACACACACACTACAGTAAGTGAATCTGTGTAATAGAAATAAAGTAAACCCAAAGCATCCCAGTAGATTTTTCAGCATTAGTGAGTTATGATTCTTTGTTGTCAGAGCTGACGCTTGACATTTAAAAGTAATTGTCTTTGATTAAACTTCCCGGCACAACACAGGCAGAAGTTGGCTAAGTTCTAGACAGGATTTGGTTTCTTGAGGGGAACTGAGTGTTCTGGGTCCCTTGGTTATGCGCAGACCTACCCTCTAGTTAGGCTCAAAACCTAATGTTTACCATGCATTTGGTGTAGACCTGTGCTGATATCAGCTAAGCCTGTGCTTGCAGTGTTTATGGAGACCCTCGAAGAAGTTCCCTTTCTTCATTTGCTTATCAATATGGAAATTTGACTGACTTTAATTTAATGACTTTAATTCATTAATCTGATAACTAATGTATTTCTTTAAAATTTAGAGCTCTGTTAACACAGCTTAATGTGTATAGCCATATTAAAAACATAAATGTATCATATTGGCAGAATAGGAACTTACAGGACACATTGATAAAGTTGGCTGTTTAAGTATAATATATCCCTATAAGGCTTCTCAGTGAAATATGTTATTATTTAATAGCAAGATACACTGAGATCTCCTCTGACCTCCAGGTATGTATGCACATGTACAAGTGTACACACACATATACACGAATGCTTACCACACATACACACACACACACACAAGCACACTCTTTTCCCCGAGTGTGCATTTTCTCTTTAAACAAAAGCACTCAGTTTTGATGATGTGGCCCTGTCAGCAGACCCGATGGATGTGTCCCTTCCCATCCGGCTTGCTTCAGAGTCCAAGGCTTTAACAAACACTGTGTGAGGGATGTGAAGCTTTCAGAATATACCTACTGGGGCTGCTGTTTATACATGCTTTTTTCTTGCAAATCACTTCAGGCATTATTTTAAGAAAAAGTTGCCTGGATTCAATTTATTTTAATTAAAATATGAAGTAAGAAGAGAGAAAAGGTTAACACTTTGGGAAGGTACCTCCACTGTGTTGCCCAACTCTTGTCCTCCATGTTTGGGGGAAGACTGAGGATTACCAGAGTTTACTTGATGGCATGGCCTTTCAGATCGTATCTTTTGCCTGGGTCAAAGTAATTAGTAGTGGGATTCCTTTTATTTTGTTTTTTAATGTAATGTTTTAAATTGGGGTAAACTTACATATTTTAGTCAGAATATTATAGCTGATGTTTTGGCTCAAAGCAGAAGGAGGAGGAAGATGAGGAGAAGGAGGAGGAGGAGGGGGAGGAGGAGGAAAATGAGGAGGAGGAGGAGGAGGAGGAGGAAGATGATGATGATGAGGAGGAGGTTGAGGAGGAGGAAGATGAGGAGGAGGAGGTTGAGGAGGAGGAAGATGAGAGGAGGAGGGGGAGGAGGAGGAGGAGGAGGAAGGAGGGTCTCCCAGAGAAATAGATGAGGAAGTGACCCTCCATGGACTTAGCTTGGGCCTGGAGGTTGAGACTAGGAACTCATGAAGCTCACCGTCATCATTCATCCCTGATGTGACTTACTGAGTCTTAGCGCCCTCTCATGGCATCAACTTTGCTTTAAGAATCCAGAGGTTAGCTGTTGTCCTTGTGTTGATATGACTCCAAGTTTAGGTTGTGCCCGTAACTGAATAGATGCTCAGTTAACTATTAGGCAAATGAGAATGTTCTGGAAATGGTAACATTATCCTCTTTGGATATTTCTACTGGGAGTCTTTATTTAGTTATTTTTCCTTTTTGTCAAATATCCTTTGGTTTTTGTAAGGTTAAAGTTTTAGACTTAGAAAAGCCTGTTGCCCCTAGACCAAGGACTGTGGAAAGGTTGCCTAACTACTGAAAATCCTTTTTGGCCATACATACCCTTCAACAGTCAGCTAGTGATGAGGTAACTAATCCCCAGCCGTTCCTGGATTCTGGGGGCACAGACTCTATCTTCTGCCCCATAGTGCTGAGCAGCGGCTCTTTGAGAACTGTGCAAAGAGCTGATCTCCCATTGGCTGCCTCCCTGAACCAGACGTGCTCTCACTGGACGCCCACCAGGCAGTATTAGTATGACCCAGCACAGTATTGTCAGCGGGGTCCTGTGGTGAGGTGGGCCTCTACCAGGCCAGCACCAGTGACAGCCACAGAAGCACCAACAGCAAGACAGAACAAGACTGGACCAGTTGGGATAGTCAGTGTTTTCTCCCGCCCCATTGCCTGGCTCACACAGCTTCCTAGCATCGGTAGCAGTGCAGAGCAGTGCAGTGGTGAGGGACTGGCAACATTCTCCCTGGACTTTCAACCCATTCAGTAGCATTGGGGCAAACTGGCACGTTGTATGAGGCATAACATAGCTATGACACTCTGGTTTGGTCCGCTTCCATGCCCTCTCCCCACAATGTCTATGTGATGTCATTTGGTCAGCACTGTCGTGTTTGGGGATCTAAGTTCTCATTGAGCACATTCCCCAGGAGCAAATTTTCTGAACTGAGTCGTGCTGGTCACACAGCTCTTTGTCTCTCTGCCCCCCAACCCCTGGTCTCCTTTTAGAATGTATTCTCCATCTTAAATTGGTTTACAGGAACTAAGAGATAGCACTCACCTGGGTGCGTGCATGCATACCTGTACAAACATGCACAGGCACTCACATAGAATTATATACTATTTGATTGATTGGCTATAATTTTCCTGAGACTTCCCTAAGTAACAAAGGAATGCAGGAAGTAAGTCCTAGTCTCTGTCTGATGTTCAGGAGATTTATTCTGGCAGAGTTCTCATAAGTCAGACAGCAGGGGTAGGTTGGCATCATTGGCCAGTTACAGCCAGGGTACAATGGCTACCTTAATGGAAAGACCCTCAAGTGGAGATTCTTCTCAAGTGTGGTTATATGTGCATGTGTGGGGGGGGTGGTGGTGGTGGTGGTGGTGACTTCCCTCAGTTTTATGCATGGATTTCATCTGAGTTACCAGGCATTTCTTTAAGAAAGGAAGTTTAAGCTTTCCAAAGTGGGTTTTGTTTTAAGTTTCATGAATGCCCCTGTCTGTTGCCTCCTCTATAAAGCAATAAGAGGTTGTAGGCCCTATCATGCTAGTAACTCAGTAACCCAGACCACTGATGGAAACTCCCAAGCCAGGTTGTATACTAAGTGACACATAGTGTTGGTCATGTGATATATTTGAGTGGGCCTGATGCCTGTCATTCTTAATCTTTATTATCAATGTAATTGGATTTATAGTTGTCTAGGAGACGGGGAAAGTACAGCGATTCCTTCAGGGCTGGATGGAGAGGAAATGAAGACATTTCAGATTGTGAGAATCTGCCTTTTAAAAAAGACTAAACGAGCAGGAAGTTCATCTCTGAACAGAAAGTAAATACCAAAAGGACAGCTGGAAATCCATGAAAGTGAGAATATTCTAACAGATAGAAATAAGAGTTCTCTAGGAGCAGAGACCAAGACATTATAAAGAGAGAGTCTAAATTGGAGGTCTTCATTCCTTCGTCTCAGAGATTGGAGGACCCCACAAGAGAGGGGTGGAAAGATTGTAGAAGTCAGAGGGGACGGAGGACACAAGAAGAACATGGCTCACTGAATCAACTAAGCAGGGCTCACATGGGCTCACAGAGACTGAAGCAGAAGTGCAGGCCTGCATGGGTCTGCGCCAGGTCCCCTGTGTGTATGTTATGACTGATAGCTTGGTGGTTTTGTGGGATACCCAACAGTGGGAGCGGTGTGTCTCTGACCATTTTGCCTGATCTTGAGAATTTTTTTCTTCTATTGATTGCCTTGTCCACCCTGGATGTGAGGGCCTTTGCCTTGTCTTAATGTATCTTGTTTTATCCTGTTTTGCTGTCATTCTGTCTTTTGGAGGCCTGCTGTCTTCTGAAGAGGAAATGGAGACAGGAGTGGCTCTGGGGGAGAAGGGAGGAGAGAGGAGTGAATAGAGGGGAAACTGGTCAGGATGTGTCAGGATGTGCTGTATGAAATCTATTTTCAATTAAAGAAAGAAAAGAGAGAGAGAGAGAGAGAGAGAGAGAGAGAGAGAGAGAGAGAGAGAGAGAGAGAGAATATTAAAACAGTAGTCTTCAGACCAGGTGCTGTCCACAGGGATCTGAGGGGCTCTGGCCAGGCCCTAGTGGCCAAAGAGTTGCAGTTCTCTGAGGGGCAGCTGGAGTAAAGTGGGCTGCCGGCCTCCTCCACAGCTGCTGCACTGGAGTGGATGACAGGCAGTGAGATGCAGCAGGTAGTTAGGAGCCAAGGTTGGAGGACTGAGCAGGAAGTGGCTGCAGTCAGGTTAACACGCCTGATTGGTTGGGCCAGGTCAAGGTCCAGTGAGGAAAACTTCAGGAGAAAAAAACTCTTCCCTGGAGTGCTACGGCTCAATAAGACAGGCACCTCAGATGATCTTTGGTTTGTTTTCTATTGGCTTAGTCTGAGGTTAAAGTTGCCTCATCTGCCTGAGGAAGGGCTTCAGGTGTTGTCCCTGTGTGACTGATTGTCACAGTCCTCTCCATGGGGTGTCGTGGTCACATGTTCTAGGACAGGAATCTGGTCAGAAGGAGATTTAAATGCCTACTTTTCTCAATTATGAGACTTGCCAGGGCTCCTGAATCAGCTCGACCTTACCAGGTTTTGAATAATTCTTAACAAGTTGTATAAATATATGCACATTTATACAAAAGATTAACCTTTTGACTTTCTTGAGTTGTGGTCAGGCCAAAGCTATATAAGGCACTAGCATGGGGCTGGAAGAATGGCGCAGGAGTTAAGAATTCTTGTTGCTCTTGCAAAGGACTGGGGTTTGGTCCCAGCAGCTTCATTAAGTGTCTCACTACTGACTGTCTCACAACCAAGGAATCTGGTTCCCTCTTCTGTTTTTCATGGGCACCTTCATGCATACATGCACTTGAGCACACACACACACACACACACACACACACACGACCACCATACACACACATACACACTTCAACCACATACACACACACTACCCTTATAAATAAAAATAAATGCCTAAAATCCCACTAACATAAGACTCAATGCATGTGGAGGAAACCAGATAATTGTCCATATAGAGAGTCAGGGTAAAGGGACTGAAATGCAAATAAGGCTTGTATATGTCCCTAGATATGAAGGAGCAGCTCTGGCAGTAGACTGTGACACCAGACATGTTCATTTTAATATCTATAATCATCATCATTGTTGTCAACTGGCAACCCTTCACTCTGCTATTTTCCAAAGCGTGGTAGTGTGTCTAAGTTCCTGACAAAATACAAATGGTTATCTTGTGAGAAATCCTACACATGAAACATGACATGCTATACATAACATTCTGCATGCTGTGGCTTTTATTTGCTGGTTTGGAGACAGTCTCAGGACTATAGTTGAGCTATAATGTGCTGTGTAGCAATGGCTGATGGGACTTAAAATCCTCCTGCCTCTGCCTCCTGAGTACTTTGATTACAAGTATGTGCCACCATGCACAGTCTCCCAAATCTCTTTCATTTGATGTGTTTTTTCCAGTGATTTCTTGTAACGACTGTGTGAGATACAAATGCCCCATTTTCTGTTCTTTCACTGATAGTCATTTTCCCAGACTTTAGCACTTATAAAATATGCATAATGAATAGACTTGCTGGAGGCTCCCTGAGTATTTGTATATTTGTTTCTTAATTTTTCTAATTAAAACAACTCCCCTTGGGTATTTTACCCTATACTGTTTCCTTGGCTCATTCGAGCCCATCTGTTAAGTTAGATTCTCACAGACTCTGTTACTAGGAGATAGATTTTTTTGAACATGCAAACTCTAAATGAGTCAGAAGAGTTGTTTTCCTCTCTCACAATAGGCTGTTATCCAAGGGATTCACACCCTGTCATCCATTCCTTCCAGTCCCCATGACATTCAGGACATCATGTCATGATCTCTAAGTATTCCCAGTTACCTAAAGACCCCTTTCCTGAAGGATGTGTAGGGTGGGAAGCCATCACTCCTGACTGGGAGAGGGCAGGCAGGAGAGCTACAGCCAACTCTCAGTGGGGCTGAGGTTGGTGAACAGAAACTCATGTGTATGGATACAGTGTGCATGTGATGTCGGTAGAAGATTGTTTTAAGGAGGAATAGTAACACTAAATGGAATTGTCTGTTTTAAATAGTAGTGGTTGAATAATTCCATGGAATTTCTCTAAGAAAGAGCATGTTGTTGGCTGCACAGGAAGGGCTTCAGAGAGATTATGTCACTCCTGCCTCCTCCAGCTGGAGGCTTTGCCCGAGGAGCAGTTGTTGAGTTGTTGCATTCTGAATACCTACCTCTGTCTCTCTGTCTCTGTTTTTCTCTCTCTCTGTTTTTCTCTCTCTCTTTTCTCTCTTCTCTCTTTCTCTCTTTCTCTGTCTCTCTCTTAATTCAACTTCCTTGTAGGTTGCATAGTAAATGCATAGCAAATCACTTAAAAATAATATGTAAAATGATTTGGAAGGGGTTGTAAGTTCTAATCTGTGTCACAGTTTGTCTTAGGATGGGAAACCACCTTTTCTACATATACATAAAAGTCATGATGGTTTTTACAGCTAGCCATCTGCTTGAACGCCCTTGAACGCCTCCCCCCAAGACACTGCTTGGGATGACCCCACTGCATTTCCAGAGCACCTCCCCCAAGAGATGGAAAAGCTCTTTGAGAAATCAAAGTATAATTAATGCACATTTCTTTGCTTAAAAGAAAGACTGAATTGGATTACTATTAAATGCCTGGAAGGTGACCTGTCTTTTGTAGCAAGGGCATTTAGATGGCTAAATTATGATAAAGGGGCCATTGTGTTTGTCAGCTATTATCATTCTAAATTTGCATAAAAGTAATCATAATAGTGAGAGACATTAAGTGCATTAATTATCCATTAAAGGGGTAATTTAACAATCATTAAGTGGAGCACTAAAAGATTGGTGTTCATCTTGCAAATGATGTACTTGATCTAAGCTTTATATAACGGCAAAAAGATTAATCTGCCATGTTTTTACTTTAGTGCACTTCACATTTTGTTTTCACTTTCTAGTAGCTTCTGCTAAGAATTGAGTAGTGGAATGAATAAGCCTACATACTGGGCCCGTACTCTCACCTGTGCCCCAGCCCCTGATTCTACAGCAGTGAGGTAGGACATCATAGGAGCAGTATCAGGTCACTTCCTGTTTTGTTTCAAAATGTCTTTATTTCTTTTGCAGTTACGCAGAGATGCTTTTGTGAGAGTACCCAAGCTAGCTTGTGTGAGAGCAATTGATTCTTTTCCCATTACACTAGAGCTTGAGTGGCTGGAACCCAAGGACAGCAGAATAACCAAGCCTTGTGTGGGGAGCACAGAGTTCTTGGCAACCGAGACAGTCTCTCTCCATCCCTTTAGCATCTACTGCTTTCCTTTTAGCTTCTGTGCTACAGTCCAGCCTCCTCTGTCTTTCCAGTAATGTGACCCCTTCTGGAAGGCCCCAAGTGTCAACCTCACATTACTAAGGAGGGGGAAAGGTATCTGTGATTTCCTCAGGCACTATTCTCATTGACTAGCCCAAAGTCAGGTTACTACTGGCTTGCTCTGCAGGAAGGCAGTGACACAGGAGGTCAGTGGCTGGTAATTGCCTAAGGACCAATCATTTCACACCATGGGAGACCATGTGCACAGTAGACCAGTGCTCACCTTGTTCCTTGGATCCCATCCCCTTCACCATCACAGGGAAGTCTAAGGTATTTAGCCAGGGTATTGTTTATAAATAACATTGATGGTCATATTTATAGGCCAGGGCCTCTCTGATACCTTAACATCACCCTCTTCCCTTCCCTCCCTCTGTTTCTGTGACCTCAGCTGCCAACCTCACTTTCAGTTTTGTGAATCCTGGCAGCTGGCTTTCACCCTGGCCCTTTGCTTGTCTTTGCCTTGAACCTTGCGTATCTCTTGGCTCCTCATCTGGGTAATGGCCATCTGCTCCTCTGTTCTAGCAACAGTGACTCAACTTAGCTCAGGAGGACCTTGGTTCAGCCTTCAGGGGCAGAAAAGCCCTCATATATCTTGAGGAGTTGATAGGAAGGCCAAGTAGTTTCCCCTTTGCTGCATGAGATAACGCCGATGACAGTAGATGTATGTCTTTGGGACCTAGATGAGGCCAGTCTTCCTCAGAGAGCACAGCCTTACCATATTGAAACTCCTTGTTATCATTGTTGTTGTTGCTGCTGTTGATATGTCCCACGCATGCGCGTTATTAATGTATTTGTCTGTGCTTGCTTCGAGACCAGAGGTCAGCTAAGTGTGTGCTTGTCTATTGCCCTCCACCTTATTTTTTTTTAGATTGCCTCTCACTGAACTCAGAGCTTTCCATTTCAGCTAGTCTATCTATCCAGTGAGCCCCAAGGATCCCTCTTTGTCTGTATAACATCTCACACATCATCAGTACTGGGGTCACAGACATGTCAAGCTGGGGATAGAAACTCAGGTGCTTATGCCTACACAGCAAACCACTGGCTCTCTCCTCAGCCTCTGCTGCACTGCAAACTCCTAGATGACAGGGATGTGCATTTAAAAAAAATCCATTGTAATCATTCAGAGACATCCTTCTTCCATATTATAGAGGAACACAATCTATTTCAATTCATTAGGTAGTTCTAAGTGCCTTCTGTATACCAGGTATCATTCTTCTGAAAGATTATACTCTTGACTCAACAAGGGCTCAGGGAGGAGAGGGTTGAGGGGCAGGTTATTATGAAGGGGGATCTATCTAATAGAGATGGCAAAAGTCATAGACACTTACTTTCAAGTCTCTAATTATATATGGTTGTATACTAATGTTTGAACAAAAAAGACAGCAAAGATCTGTTTCCTTTGCCTGAATATACTGAGATTATTGGTATGAACATAAGTAATAAGGCCAGGATGACTGGCTCTGTAGAAAATTTCATGTGTTCATTCTAACTTCCTTATCCTTGCTCCCTTCTCCAGAGTTCTTCTATTTCTTTCCTTCTCAAAATGCCCATCTGATCTCTTCCTGACCAATCGGGCACAAGCAGAAGCTCCTGGGGAAGGCTTTTCTCCACTGGACATAGATGCTACATTTGGGGATGCAGTAGGCACTGTGTTATCATGAAGATGAAAGCCATAGACAAAAAAATGGTAAACTAAGAAGCTGGGAGAAAGTGGTACCTCTATGAGGTACCTCACTGCTGTAATTAGCCCTTGAAAGGCCCTTTGAATGATATCCACACTTGAATATTGTTGTGGTTTTTTTATTGTGTGTATGTGTCTTTATGAGATTGATGTGTATATAGTTCATGTGCATATTTAAGGGTGTAGGTAGATAGGCACCTGTGTGCATGTCTACAGTCCTGCTCTATCATTTCTGTCTTACTCCCTTGACATGTGGCCTCTTACTGAACCTAGGCTGGCAGCCAGTAATCCCAAGTGATTCACTTGTCTCTGACTGCTCCCTTACAGAACTGTGGTTATAGCCATACATGTAGCCATAATCAGTTTTCTATGTGAATGCTGGGATTTGAACTCAGATCCTCATGATGCTTGAACAGCAAATGCTCTTACCCATTGATTCATTATATATATATATATATATATATATATATATATTATGTGTGTGTGTGTGTGTGTGTGTGTGTGTGTGTGTGTGTGTGTGTGTATAAAATCATTATTTGTGAAGAAAAATGAAACTCTTGTCTGTTTGAAGCATAGCAGAGAGCCCTTTCTGCCCCTTGTAGTTGAGTACACTATCAATAGAGTACCACCCACCATAGCAACACCACCCTTAATCTGTGGAGTGGTCCATTCTTCTTGCTTCATGTCACCAAATGCAGTTTCTCTCAGAGCCAACATTTACTCATCCATTCATCTTGAATGAATACAATCAACTATCTATACGTACATTGAATGTTATAAAGGGCAGCAATGAGCTAGGTCCTCTGAGAAATGAGTCCTGACTTTCCTATTTCCAGCCACTTCATGAACTTCTGTTTAGATGAGTATGGCCTTTGGGCTGTGAAGCCTGTCCTACTATTTGATAGCTTCTTTGGAATTTGAATGTAGTCCATCTCTCCTGTGCCAGTCTTGCCTAGAGAAATAGTTATCAATACCTATGCAGGAAAAGAACTTGGGCTAGATCCTAGTGTTACAGTGTGTATGAAGTGCCTGGAGCACAGGAGATGCTCAGTTAAAGTAGAGAAGGGGGCAAAGGGGAAACATTCGTTACTTTTCTGTTGCTGTGATAGACAAAGAGCCAATTGTAGAAGAAATGATTTATTTTGGCTCATGGTTCCAGAGGGGATGTGGTCCATCATGGCAGAGAAGGTAGAGCAGCAGTAGTATGAGGCTGGCAATCACCTTCCTTTTACATATAGAAAGCCTAGAGGGAAAGGATAGGACATGTGTTCAGGCTGTGAAACTTCAAAACCTACCTCCTGTGATCTAGTTCCTTCAGTAAAGCTCCACTTCCTGAAGGCTAACCTTCTCAAACTGCTACCTGGAGACCAAGTGTTCAGATGCATGAGTCTCTGGGGAGCTTTCCCTTTCAAACCACAACAGAAGATCAGGGCTGGAGGATGCCTTTTAAATAAAGCTCTTTATATTCACGAGAGAGAATAAATGCAAACTGAAGACCACAAGACAGCCATCTACCAGAAACATCTAGAGAAATCAGAAAAGGCCAGTTTTTCAAGCTTGCTATTTTTTCTGCCTTCTCCTGACCTTGTTTAGTTTTATCACACAAAGCACTTGTATCTGTCTATGATGAGGTAGTAGGGATGGGCAGATACAACTGAGAGTCATAGTTCACTTGGGGAAGCATCTTACATCACAGTGAATTTGTTTTGAAGCTCATGATTGACAGCCCTGAGGTTGTGTATATTAGGTTTCCATATAAAGTAACCCTATCCCATCATTGCCTATTAAGTCTCTTTTTAATGTGTATGTACTGCATGTGCATGTGGATGGAGGCCAAAAGACAACCTTGCGTAGTGAGTGCCATCCACCTTTGTTGCTGTTTTTAGACAGGCTGTTCCACCGGTCTGGAACTCGCCATGTAGGCTAGGCTGACTGCGAGCCTGAGAATACATCTGTCTCTACCTTCTCTGTGCACTTATCATGTCTTGACTGGCTTGGTGTTAGGGCTAAAACTTATGTCTGAATATTTTCATGGCAAGCACTTTAACCCCTAACTCCCCAGCACCGAGACTGTCAAATATCTAAAGCTTCTTTGATAGTAAGAGTAAGGAAGGGAGGGATGGGAAGGGATGCCTGCCTGCCTGCCCTCACCTGACATGCCTTCCTAGTATCTCTTTGGAGACATAGAGACAGCTTCTTGGCACAGTCCTCATCCTCAAACATGCTACCAGGGCGTCAGCATACTTTCCACATAGGTCGGCTGCATTGTGCTGAACTGTCTTAAGCATCCTCTGCCATGTCTTTCTTTAATACAGGCACATAAAGAGTACTGGGAAGGAAGATAACTTTAACTGTTTCTTCCTTTGTTCTTGATTGTGGGTCACAGATAAAAGGGACCACAAAGTCATCTTTGCTTCCTGGAGCTCTATTGAAAACAAGTCTCCAGAGGAGTAGGATACAGATCTGGTTTGATTTACACCATCTCTCTTTACTTCTGTATTCCCCTGTCTTGACATCCAAGATTTCCAGGGCACCCTGAAATGGGGTGAAGAAAGAAGGCAGTAGTATTTGTGTGGTTCCCACCAAACTGCTTCTTGGTTCATAGTGGTATGTTCAGGGCCCCTTACCTTTGTCATCAGAGTGCCCTAGGAGAAGCAACTGCTTAATCTCTTGGATTATCTATATTCACCAAAGCTGCCCCAGCATATAGGCAGTGTCAGTAGCTTATACGAATTGAAAGAATGATGTAGAAGGTGGTCATAAAGAATCCCAAGAGTGTGGACCACTTGTGCTGCCTGAATAATGGCCTTAGCTCTGAGTCCCATCTATCCATCACATCCATCCATCCATCCATCCATCCATCCATGCTGCTGCAACCTGCCTTTAATATCTTCAAGTGCTCAAGTTTTGAATGTTTAGGTCAAGAATTTTCAGAGGAGAAAATGTCCATGAAGATGAAAGACCATAGTTCATGCAGAAGGGCCTTCTGGGGCCTCCAGGAGGCCTTACTTAGACCAGGCCTCACAGGCTGCAAGGGACAGAGAAATAAGTCAAGAATCCAAGAATTTGGATCCATAATTGGGCTCCAATTTGTTACCAATTTGTTAAAGTGGCAGGCCAGCTAACCCCAGGGATCCTCCTGTTTCTGCCTCCCTAGGGGAGGGATTACAGGCATATGTCACCTTGATTACCTTTTTGTGTGGGTGCCGGGGATCTGAACTCAGGTCCTCATTTATACAGGAAGTCACTTAACCACTTCCCCAGTACTTTGCTTTTGTCTTTTTGTGCACACGTTTGCAGTCTCTCCTTAAGGAAGATTGCTTGCCCTCCAGATTATATTTGTAGTACAGTCCTCATGATAAGGCTGTACTGTTGATATTTTAAATGTATGAAGCTCTCCGAGGACTGACCTGGGTGACTGGTGTGTCCTCTCCGCAGTATTGATCACAGAATCTGACATCTTAATTTGAGATACCCTCATGGTCCCTCTGACAGGCCAGAGATGCAGAGAGCTCTCCATGAGGTGTTTTCCACACTCAAAGTCCTTCAAAGTCAGCTCTGGGAAGAAGACTGGAGGAATGCTTGTCAAAGAGAACACCTACATCTTAGTTATTTCCCCTTGAACCAAGAAGCCCATCCTTATTCTCAAATCCCTTGTAAGTGCCATTAGTGTCCTTTGATCTGAGTCAGACAACTGCTCCAAGACCTAAGCTATTCTAATTCAAAATAGATGAAAACCACCACATGAATGGCATCTGCTGGTGTTTGCTTTCCTAAGATATATTTTGAGGAAAGACAAACCAAGAAATTGTATGTTGATGGGTGAATATATTAATGAGAATAATTTTATCAAGGATATTAAAATTGAGCAAGTATGAAAAGAAGCAAAAAAAAGAGAAACCTTGGCAATTTATCTGAAGAGAATGTCAATAATTTCAATGCTATTTTGGGTCTTGTTCAAATCAAAGAGCCTCAAATGACTGTGAGAAGAAGTTTCCAGAAAATGAACTATTTCCAGTGTTTTTTTTTTTTTTTTGTCAGTCAAATGTCATATACACAAGAATTGAAGGCCAGACCACATGATTTAGTCTCATGTGGTATAAAGAGGCCTTTGCGGCCTGGGAGCCATACAGACTTCTTGCTTATTTGGCTTCTTGTTGGCCCTGAATGAAGGCAGGAGGGACACCCATCTGTTGTTGCTGCAGATGTGTAGGAAAGATGAATTAGGCCACAGTTCCAAGTTTCCAAGTTACCCTCAGGGCAAATGTAGGCCAGAAAGGCCGCCGACCTCCCTGATCTTTAGAAAATAATGCTTTGGTGGTAGTGGAAGAATGTTATGTGGATTCATCTTTCCTGTAATAGCACACATTACTGTGCATCACACCCTTGGTCTTCTTTACAATGGTATTTCTGATTCATCCAGAAAGTGGCTAATTATCTTCTTGAATCTTGGTGATAGACCAAACTCTACTATGATTCTTCTGGGAGAGAATTCCGAAATAATTATCCCTCACTGAATTTAACAGTTGAAAAAGCTTTGGATGTCAATATCAGCTTGATTTCTAAGCGACAGAAAACTTAACACAAAGTGGCTTAGTCCCAAGGGAACATGTGAAAAGGTTCTCAAAGGGTGATGTAGCTTCAGCAGGGAATGAACATGGGGCTGAGATGAAGCCATAAGAACACTAGAACCTCACTTTGTTTCTCAATGTGGACTGAAGAACAGTGCTCTCCAGGAACCTTCCCGGTCACTAGCAGCATTTTGGGAGAGCTTCGGCATCCAGCCTTGTGAACTGAGCAGCTACAGTTTTTTAGCCTCTCTAGTCTGATGGCACCATCGTTGGACTAACAAGACTGTGTCTTCTAAAAACGTTCTAAAAGCCAATCTAAAAACGTTCTCTATTATATATTAATATTTCTGTTGTATTGGTTCTATTATTTTAGAGAACCTGACAGCCTTATGGAATTCTTGGGTCAAGAGCCTTCTCTGCAGCTGCTGCAGCTGCTGCAGCTGCCACAGATTGTATTCTAGGCCATTTGAAATAGTATCATGGTATGAGGACCCTGACTTCCTCTCAAATATCTTGTTTCATCTTCTCGACCAACTACATTTCCAAATAAAAGTAGGAGGACCGTGCTGAAAGGACTATGCCTACAAATGCCACTTCTAGAGACGGACCAATGACTTCCAAGTAGAATAAAGAGTTCACAAACCTCATGTCCTCACAAATGTGTTCTGTTTTCATTTCTTTAATCACCATGGACCATAGATCATCCTTGACACCTCTGGTATGTTTGTGAATAAGTAAATTCTGCTGTTTTATTGTCTAGAACCTGGACTTGTGATAGGAATGTCACTTCTGTATAATTTTCTCATCATGGTGGTTTATTCCTCTTGCTCTGAAGCTGGTTTGGTAGACGAGCCATAATAGTTTATGCTGATATGGGTCTACTCTCAGTTTTATGTATCTTAATATGTCAGTCTGACCTGAGGGGATGTAAATGACGAGTACAGCAGCCATATGAGGCTTTATCCTGAATTTATGTAGAGTGGTCAGCCTCATTCAGTCAGCTCTCAGTGAAAAGCAATACCAAACTGCATTTAAATGTTATAAACTATCATTTTTGATTTTCGTTTTGGTTTATGTATGCCATGTCAGACTAGCATGGGAGGGTAAAGCAACATGCAGCAGCCAGTATGTTTTCTATTACTAATCACACTTAGTTAATATGCCTTAGAAGGTAGATGTGAAAAGCACAGGAGGCAGAGAGCTCTGACTTCTTTAAACAGGATTAGCATAGTGGGAAAATCACTCACTGTCAAATACAAAAGAATTAGCCAAGAACACAACTCATTTCCATGTGTAGCTGGATACAGAGCACAAGGTACATTCCCTCAATGCAAAGAACATAACTGCTTCATGTTTCCAATGTAAAGGATTTTATAGTTTGATGTTGCAACTATTTTTTCACTTTTTGTTTCTATATATTAGGGAAAGTTATAGTCTTCATGGCAAGCCATTATGTATTCTAAGTAAGTATATATACTCAAGTTTTATCTCCTGAGTATTTTATCTATAAATGGAATAATTGGAGCCAGCTGTTGTTTGTGGAAGGGACACTTACTATAATATTTACTTATATAATTTATTTCTCCTACTTTATAAACTAGACCAATCTACAAATAAGATTTATACTTTCCAGATTACCACTGATTGGTTCTGCAAAGCAGTGTGACATTCTACATATATTAGTCCCCTAGAGTTTTCATCGCAAAACACCACAAATCCAGGGCTTAAAACAACAAGATTTGTCTCATAGAATGACGATTTGTATTTGTGGGGCACAATTCAGTCCATAGTAATCTTTCTTCTTCCCATTAATGCTTTCCTCACACTCAAAATACATCTAATTGCATCTTAGCATTGCCCCCAAATGCTAACCCATTCCAGTATTGCTCTCAGCAAAACTCTCATTTTACTATAACCAACTCAAAAAAACCCCAAATTTCAAATCTTTAAGCAGGTCTTGGTAACACTCATGGGAAGGTTTCCTGCAACAGAATGCCTTAGCACTGGAAGATCTGAAAAACAAGTTATCTTTTTCTCATAATACATTAGAAGGATGGACAAAGGTTAGGAATTCAGACTCCACAGTGGACAAGTAGAGGAATGACAAGTGTCTATGTTCCAAACAAGTTGATAGTCTACTAGTGCGGATTTCACGGAGTTTCAAGGGGTGAGAGCAATTATGGCTTGCCAGCTGTACCTTCTATATATCAAACAGCAATACCTACCCTCCCAGATTGACTGTGCTGGCCTTTAAATCTGTAGCTCTGCACTCATTATGTTTTCTTATTATTCTGCTTTCATCTCTATATTGGGTGTAACTGAGTCTGCTGATAGAATTGTCCTGAAAAGCTCGATGAATCTTCTGGTAATATGAAGAGACCTAAGTAGTTAGAAAGGCTGTGTGTATATTTCTCTCTTGTTGGCATGTATTGTCTGTTTGTTTATCATCTATCTATCTATCTATCTATCTATCTATCTATCTATCTATCTATCTATCTTCCTTCTTTCCTTTCTTCCCCTTTCTCTACCCCTCTTAATTTTACTTAGAATCACAAGAAGAAACCAGGCTGTAACTTCTGTTCTTTGCATTAGCATCATTGCTATTGTCTTTTTTCTGCTTCTTTCAAAAATCCTAGGTTTTCCCCATGCTGTGTCTCCAAATTTTTCCCTTCTCTGCCTATCATCCACTTCCAAGGGCCCTGCTACATGGCCAAACATTTGCTCCAGCAGCATTTCACTTCCTGCTGCAAGATCGGTGTGCATTTACCAGTGCTGTTGACACAAAGTACTGTGAACTGGTGGCTTAAAACAACAGAAATTTGTTATTTCATGGTTCTGGAGTACATCCCAGGCTGAAATTGAGATGTCAGCAAGGCCTCATTCCCTCTGACCCCTGCATAAGAACAGCCTTCCCTGCTTCTGGCTTCTGCTGGTTGTTGGCAGTTCTTGATGTACCTTGGTTTATAGCTCTGTAACACTTATTTTATGCCTCTCCACATGCCCTCTTCCTTCTGTTTCTCCCTATGTCTCTGAATCTTCTTTACTTGTAAGAACAACATTTCTGTTGGATTTAGGGTCTATTATAGTCGATCGTGGCCTTGTAGTGATTACAGCTGTAAAAACTCAATATCTAAAAATCTAAAATACCTAAAAATGCTCATAATCACAAAATTAGAATTTCAGCATATTTTTGAGGGGCACATATTTCAATCCATAACACTATCCCTTTCAAAGTTTTTAGTTTCCATATTTATATAACCATTTATGGTTGCAGGTGACAGGAAACAGTTAAAATTAACTCAAGAAAAATGAGTTACATTTACAATATGGTCAAGGGTTGTTGAAACTGCTCTTATCCTCTGTCTCCTCTTCTCCTCCATATCTTTTATCCTCTGTGTTAGTCAGGTAAGTCACATCCACATAACAGACTGAACCAGTTCCGTACTTACTGCATCTTAAATAAAAAGCATATCTGTTGTCATAATACTTGGACAAAAGTCCTTACTGTTCCTAGTTTCAGATGTCTGAGAGTACCTGTCTCCTCAAGTTAGGTAAATGGTTTTGTGCATGCTTCCCATGTGAGTGATGTGTTCACACCTGGATCTAGTGATACAAATGCTACCCAGCCCCTGTGTTTAGACATCATAGACAGGCAAGGAGGGAGGGTCTTCTGTGTGGGCCAGCATGCATGGAGGGTCATAAGTTATGTACACATGGGGAGAAGGGATCGGAGCAATGGCTATCTCATGACAATTGGGATTGGCTATGAACCTGGCCTAAGCTGTTATTAGAGACAGCCTTAGCTTCTTCATCAGTAAAATGTTATTTAATAAGGTATGCTATTGAAACATATTTTTGAAGGCTTGGTGAGCTATATTTCACACAAGTAATATTCACTAATTTTAAGTGCAATTTGATGAGTTCTGACAGAGGTATTTGGTTCTGCAACCACCAACACGATTATTGTACAGAACATTTCCTTTACTGCTCAATGTTCTTTCTCACCCCTTTGTGGTCAGCCCCCTTATCCCAAACCTCACTCCTGGCAATGTTTGTAGCTTTACAAAAGCTATTTTTGCCATATTCCATTACAGTATTTGGTATTAAAATCTGGGGCTAGTGCTAAAGACTAACAACATGTTCTAAGTAAATAATATGATTTTTTTATTAATATGATGGCCTTGATAAAGCCTGTACCTTGCCATCCATCTCAGTCAGTTGCATGTGGTCCCTCCAAACTTCAAAGCTATCGTGGCATTGGGTCCTTTGACTTGTCCTTTTTACTGGCCTGTGAAAATACTCCATCTTCAGAGTTCACCTCATTGAGTCTGACTCACATCTATGGGTTTTCATCTCAACTAAGTTGAGACTTTACTTCTAGCTACAAAGTATTTACAGTAACATTTGATGGAAGAATCAGGGGACAGGGAGCTTAGCTGGAGCCATACTTAAGGGATAGGATGACAGGGAAGTTCCCTAGACATATTTTTATAAAAATTGGATGAAGGAGAAGACTGAAGACTATATAATGAAAATAAACCTTAAATTGATGATTTTTATAGTATTAATTTGAGGATTGTCTCTGTATGATATCATTGTTATGCTGGTTACACCAGTCACTTTTATGAAGAAGACCACAGACCAACAGAGGAAAGAAAATCAAAACACTAATTATGATGATGATGTTGCTTTAAATTTTTTTTTGGAAGAAAGGAAAATTACCAATCTGAGCCAACTTTTTCCTCTTGATGGCTGGTGCTGCTCAGTAACATTATAAATGTTATTCGTATATAGTGTTTATTTCTTTGTGGGACCTAGGCAACAAACCTATTTTTTTCCAAGAAAAAATAATGATTTAGACATGTGGAAAAGTTTAAAAGAAGAAGGTTAGTGTGACTGATATAGAATAGCTGAAGAGCAGCGGCCTGCCTTGCTATAATGTGATTTCTGGGCTGTGTTGAATTTTCTTAGTCCCCAACATAATCATAAGCATATCTAGAAAAGTGGGTATCCTTCAAAAGTTTGAGGCAGCTAGTGGGGATTGTGTAGACAACCCAGTGCGAGAGACTTCATCCATCATCATGGGGTGTTGTCTTTGGTTGGGAAACAAGGGTCATTTTGAGAGGTAAGCTCGGCGAGTTCTGGTGAATTCTGCTCCACTGTGGCTTGTAGCCTATTTGCTGCAAATACCACAGAGCTCTCAGTACTGAAAATCAATGGTAATGAACTTCTAAATTTAAAGGCAATTTTTTTGTGTGTGCATCATCTTTTGAGTGTCAGAATGAGGGCAGTGTTTTTTGGATAGTAAATGAGCAGAAGTAAGGGCCTTAGCAAGCCTGAAGCTACCATTATTGGTCTGTCTCCAGAAAAAGAAGTAGAAAGCATAGCAGTGAATGGGGTCTGAATGAGGCTCTAACCCATTGGGGCTGACAAGAGGCACCAACTCTGTAGACACTTTCTGACAGTCCCCTAGTCCTCTTGTAACATGCACTAAAAGTATTAGTATCTGGCTGTGAAAGGTTTGCTGAACTATCAGTGCTGCCTGGACACACACGTACTTGTGGAAAGGGAGAAAGAGAGGCTCAAGGATGATGACGTGAAGTTCTGGAGTCACCCTCACTGCATTTCAAACTTTGGCTTGAATGAGATGCAGGCAAGCATTTTGAGAGCATTTTGAGCAAGCTTCCTTGTGTCTCTAACCAATTGTTTGCATCTCAGAACAGGGTGATAGTAATGACACTCCTGAGGCCTTTGGGTGGGAGTGGGAAATAATGCATAAAGGCTCTTGAGTGGGGAACCTGGTGGGAAGAACTTAGCACATGCTAACTAAAGTTATAACTGAAGAAAGAACAAGGAAAGACTAAGAGAAATAGGAAGAAGAGAGGAGGAACAGGCCCTTACCACAGACCAATAATCCCAGCTAACTGGGAGATCAAGACAGGATGACTCAAAGTTCAAGGTGTGTTTGGGCTACAGAGTGAGTTCAAAGTTAGCCTGGCCAACTTAGCCAAACTATGTGTCAACATATAAAAAACATAAGTCTGGAGGGGTATATTTCACTGGTAGAGCACTGCCTAGCATGAGTAAGACCCTGGATTCAGTTCCTATTTACTTGTACCACCACAACCAGCATACATACATACATGCACATATGTATACACACACACACACACACACACACACACACACACACACACACACACAAAAGGGGCTGTGGAAACAGAATATCAGAGTATCCAGGTAGAAGGAAGATAGTCTGGGTCTCTAGAATTGTTTTCATTAGAAGAATAATTTAAACCTAAAATTAATTTCTTCAGTGAGTGTGTGTGTGTGTGTGTGTACACTGTGTATGTATATGTATGATGTATATGTATGTGTGTGGTTGTGTGTGTGTTCATGTATATGAGTGCTCTGTATTATACATGTGGAGGTCATAAGGACAACCTGGGTTGTTGGTCCTTGTCTTATACTTTGTTTGATCAAGGCCTCTTTGTCATTTTCTCCTGAGCTATATATACCAAGCTAGCTGGCTTATGAGTTACCAGTGATTCTTCTATCTCTGCCTCCTCTCTTAGAGTAGGATTATAGACAGGTATATGCTTACTCCATGCTTGACTTTGAAAAGGTTTCAAGGATTTCGACTCAGGTCTTCACACTTGCAAAATAAGTGCCACTAAGCCATCTTCCAGTCCTAATTGCTTCATCTCACATATGGGATTGGGCTTCTGAATGGATACTGTACTTCATCCATTCCTTTGGAATGCCGAGTTTCCCTGTCCCCTGGTTAAAGATACAAAGAAGAGCAACAGAAGCTTCTAGCCTGCCTCTGCAATATGGTAGTGGTCCTCAGAGATCCCAGGAAGTGTCCTTTAGCCACAAGTCTTTATAGCTTCAGATTCTATCTATACAGAGGATGTTGGCACTATGGTTTATATCCTGTATTTACAGGCAAACTTGTGTAGTGAAGCAAGTTGAGGGGCACTGAAGTCCTCCCAGGTGGAGACTGTCTTGAAGGAGCCTCAGCAGAACACTAGGGAAGTGCATCTGTTAGCATGAGCTCCAGGGCTGATCTCTTACTATCCCCTCCTGTCATTCCCTCCAGGAGCTGCAAAGGAAAACAACTGCTCACTGATTGGCAAAGAGTTTTCATGTAATCCAGGACAGAAAAGCTCCAGGGTTTGCTAGTGATCTGGTTTTTGAGCAGGAAAATAATTGACTCACATTACCAAGCAAAACTGCAATGGTGTGGAACAGCTCTATTGCAGTGAGCAGAAATGAGAATAAAGGACCATTTGGCTTCCAGTTAGTGGTCCTGAAGTTCATTCATTTAGAACATATAAAGAAATATTCAGAAAAGAAATACTCATATGATGTCCATCTGTTTCTATCAGTTCTTTGCAGGGTCCCAGGAGGGCTATTCTCCGCCAACTTCATCCACTACTCTACCTGTTACCCAGCCTTCTGGTTAGCCTTGCTGAGAGTCAGATGAGAGAAAAGAGGCTCCTTTGTTTATATAAATAAACTCCTTTCTTAGATTTGTTTTCATCTCTGGCTTTACTGAGGATTGATTGACACCTGAAAATTGTAGATATTTAAAGTGCAGAGAGTAATATTTTGACATGCATATGCATTGTGAAATGATTACCGCAATTAAGTCACTCAATGTGTCCATCAACCCATGGTTTCCATTTATATGTGTGCTGTAAAGACACTTGATATCTCTCCAGGTATTATTCAAGTGAGTAATATCTGTTTTCACCGGACCCTTGCTGCACAAATAGGTCTCTACAAGTCACTCCTTTTGTAACCAGAAGCCAATCACTTTTGACCAACTCCTGCCCTTTTCTCCTAGCCCTGGTTCTGGAAACCATGATTCTCTCTCTGTTACTCTTTATGAAACTTTGTATTAGATTCCACATATAAATGAGGTCGTGTACTATCTGGTTTTCTGTGTCTAGTTTATTAAGCATAGTGCCCTCCAGGTTCACTCATCTTAAGTGGCAGAATTTCCCTCTTTTTAAAGTTGAGTTATATCTTTTGAAAAATGTATATTTTTTTATCTACTCACCTGATCAACAAAAACAAACAAACAAACAAACAAACAAAACACTGTTTCTACATGTAAGCAACCATGCTTACATGCATACGTCATTTTATCACTTAGATATATGCCCAGAGCAGTGGGATTCCCAGTGACATAGTAATTATAATTTGAACTGTCTCTCTTGGTGTCCTCCATGTATCTCCACATTACTTCCCATTAGGTTTGCACTTCTTACCTTCCTACCCACCATACTCAGGGGTTCTCTCTGTGATCATTTTGTTCATATGGATGATCCTTTTGTCTTGTTAGTGACCACCGAATCAGGTGTGAGGAGATTCTTCATTTTGGTTTTAATTTGCATTGGCCTTGCCCTTACTAATGTTGAGTCAACTTTCATATACCTGTTCTCTCTGTGTATATCTCCTTTTTTAAAAAATCAGTTTATTCACTTCCTTTACCCAATTTTACATCAAGTTGTTTTCTTGCTATTGAGTTATATGGATTCTTTTGTATGTTTTGTGCATTAAACATTTATTGACTAGAATTGGAGGCAGTTTGCAAATAATTTGAACTTCAGTGATTTTTAGTCTCTTAAAACTGTAAGTACATGTTTATATAGCGACATGGATAACTCATCCAGTACTGGTTGTAAAGAAGCAATAGACAGCATGGTGGCCTAGCATCCAGACCCATGCATTAGTAGCAGAGAGAAGGGAGAGTCTGTTGGTGATGGTCTGTAGGTACCAGTCTAGGGCTTTGCTCTTGTTAGTTATGATGAGAATATTTGTTGACCAGAAAATACTGTCAAGACAAATTTGGCTTCTGTGAATGACACCAAGAGCTAGTACTCTTAGGGGATTAGCTCTGATGGATTAGGGACCTGAGAGTACTTTTCCATCTCACAGGAAAAGAACTCACCTCAAGTTTTAAGATGAGAAACTAAGGCCTTAAGTGAGTCAGTAGCTGAACAAGACTATCACAATACCCTGCATGCAACTGGACAATCTGAAGCCTGACTCCAGGGCCTGCATGATTTCTACTATGCCAGCCTACCCCCCATTGTAATGTATTTAAGATGAGCTCAATGTAGCTTGTCAGATGGATCAGATAGCAAGCCTGAAGACTTCCTACAGGCTTTCTCGCTCGTCTTCTGTCTTCTCTTCTCTCTCTCTCTCTCTCTCTCTCTCTCTCTCTCTCTCTCCCACACACACACACACACACACACACACAATTAATTAAACATAATAATATAAAAAGACAATGTGTCTATTCTGTCTTCCTTCTTACTTCTTTCCTATGTTTCTCCTCTGTTACATAAAACAGAAAGCTGTAGCTCCTGACTGACTGGACCCATCCTTGCTTCCTACACTAGTAGATGCAGGCAGTGCTACAGTAGTTTGTCTCACTGTTGGCTTTCTTGTGCACCATCACATCAGGAGTGGCACATTCTGGGTAAGGCATTCTCAGGGATGTTAAACAAACTGGAACACAGTTATTCCTCCTTCAGTCAACTGCCCTGACAAGCTCAGAAAGAAAGTCTACAGACAGTATTGAAATGACTTCCATGAATTTGCATTTCTTGCTAATCTCTCCACATTCAGAGCAAGCCACTGTGTCTGGCTAGACATTAATATTCTTGTTTATTTCTATTACATTTTGGTGATTTCTTTCTATTTTATAGCCCTGGGATATAGGTCTGCTCATTTCCCCTTTCTGATACAAACACACTCTCTCTCTCTCTCTCTCTCTCTCTCTCTCTTCTCTCTCTCCTCTCTCTCTAAGGAATTTAAACTTAAAATAGCATCATAATGAAAGTATTAATTAATGAGCAGAGCAGGTGATCTAATTAAGCATAAATTGCTCACTGTACAAGAAAGACTGGCATTTGGGAAACCTCAACTATAGGTCTTTTTGGAAATTTAAAATATCTTTTAATTTTAAAATATCTTTTAAAAAGTGTACAGCTTGATATTCATGTGGGTCCTCTAACAAGTGGAATGGATTGTTTCAATCTCTGTTCCCTGCCATTGGATCCTCTTCCCCCTACCTGGACTGCCTGATTGAGCCTCAGTGGGAGAGGATGTGCCTAGTCTTGCTGGGACTAGATGCCCCAGCATGGGGTGGTACTCAAGAGGGGCTTCCCTTCTCTGAAGAGAAGGGCAAGAGGCAAGGGCAATGTAGGGAGGGATTTTGTAAGGTAGGGCTGGGGAAGAGAGAGGGAGGGACTGTGGTCAGAATGTCAAGTGAATAAAAAATAATGAAGAAAGAAAGAAAAGCCATTACCTTGTTACTAAATAAATAAATAAATAAATAAATAATAATAAAGTCCTGAACTGTGCTATGGCTCAGTTTTCCTCTCTTCTCAGAGATATTGGAACTCCAATGGAAAGAAAACAAATATTAATTAGTCTGTGTTTTCTGCAGCTACCCATGGGGCTGTCATTGACAGACACTATTTAAGAGAGTTCCATTGAAAGCATTTGTGTAATCACTATTATTAACCCTCACCAAGTGCACACAGCAAAAATTCGAATGTGTTTAAAGATCTTATAGTGATATACGCTCAGAAGGCAGCTGTTAGCAAAGCTTGCATTGTATTTAGTCCACAAAACAAGACTGTTTTCAGAATCTGGAAAGTCCACTTCTGCTTATGTGTGGTCTTGGCCTGCAGGGGTTAATCCAGGAGAATTTCCTCTGCAGCTAAGTGCTTACTTTTACACACCCTGTATCTATACAAACTCATAAGAGTTGAGTCTTTAGGGTTCAAAACTTCTTCCTAAATGCTTAAGCTACACACAATGGAACTGGTGTTGCTGACCCTCTGAACATCTTTTGTTTGCCACCATGCGTCTAGGAGAGACTCTGACAATAACATAGCTGTTCACAGAGAGCCACCTGAACTGGAAAGTCATAGTACAAAGTCTTTCTGCTTCTCAGGCCATCTCCTCTCAAATTTCATGCACTGGCCCATCACCACCACCATTGCTACTTAGTTCCCAAGTAATAGCAAATATGTATTTTGGTTGCTGAATGTCTTGGAATAGCAAAAGGCATAAAAGCAGGAAGCCATGAACAAACAAGTTAGAGGATATAAAATATGCATGAAATATTTAATCGGAAACATGAACCTTTCAGTAATTTAATGATTATGACTGGCCAAGTTGGGCTGTCTCCTGGTTTCTAGGAATATTTTATTTTCTTCTCTCTCTCTATGTGTGTGGGTTCTTTTGAAGGAAAATATGAACTTGTACTTATATATACAAGAATGATACAGATAGTTTTCAATGTCTGAAAAGCCTGGGGACACACCCCTCAGTCCAAAATGTATGGATAGATGAGGGAGTCCATAAGGTCATCTGGTGGAAACTCCTTGTTACAAGCTGTAAAAATCATGGTATAGAATGTTAAAGACACATAGGTAACATAAAATAATCATTAGAAAATATCACTCCTTCTGACTCATGAAGCTGATGACCCTAGATGTCCCTGAGTTGAGGCACTTTCAGATTCTGGGTATGGTGATTTCTCTGTTGGGGAGATTGAACAAGGTGTCAAGATGCTTACCTTTGTTGGTCTCCCAGACTCAATTTCCTGTAGGTGAACAGTACAACTTCCATCATTCCAGGAAGGGGACATAGGGTCCAAATCTGAAAGAGTAGTCTGTGGATCAGTCACCTTTGGATAATGACCACAGGAGGAACATGCAATGAGAACTCACAGGAGTATTTTATTTCCAAAGCACCGGGACATCTACCAGCTTCATCTCAAATCTCTGCTCCTCTCTGATGTTTCCTTTACACAGCCAGAGTTGAATTGTATTTCCAGTGCGTTCCTGGGATGCGTGCAGAATTTGTTGGAAACCTCAAGCAGATGGAGAGGTTGTGTGATCTCCATTACCACCCTCTGGAAAGCCTGTGGCTAATATTCCACCATGGCCCCGGAGTCTTGAGTGGCTTCTTGGTGACCTGCCTTCTGTGGCTTCCTGGGGAGAGATCAAAGACTTGGAAATGGCCCAAGCATGTCAAAAGCTTGGTCCTGTGCTTGGCGCCTCTGTAGTGATTTGTTCTTGCAAACCCAGCCTTTATATCTTTTTCCAAAAATTGTACACAGCACATTCGTGCTCTGGCGCTGTTGAAAAACAGATAGTCATTCTCAGCTTATTCCACCCATGACTACAGGCAACTCTCTTTCTAGATGAGCTTTTTGGATTTCATTTGCTTAGCCCTTATGAAGGGAATACATTTGGATTAAATGTGTGGCTGTTTGGGAGAAAGAAGTTATTCTTTGAGGGGTTAAGCAATGTCTGTGTTAGTTTATGATGCATTCAAACATCTTCAACACCATGTTGCTGTCTTAGCCTTTTCAGTTTATAAAAATTTTTCATTAAGTAATGTTAATACATGTGTGGGGACTTTTAAAATGTTTGTGTGTGTGTGTGTTGTGTGGTGTACACATCAATTCCTTTGGGTTGTGATAAACATGGTTTCCCTTTGCAAGATAACACTTGGAAGAAATAGAAATCAATAATCAATGTAAGGAAGAACTGGAAAACCCAAGAAATGCCTTTGCCGTATTTGATGACTTCTGTCATATTTCTTACTCACAATTAGAGCAGAATCAAGACATCATGAGTAAAACTGATACTGTGGACTCAGTTATTTGGGAGCAGGCAAGGGGGAGTGCAAACTATGAGAGTCTTTGTACATTAAAATTTTTATTATTGGATTCTTATTTCTAAATGATGCTGAATGGAACTGTTTCTAAACTCTTGTATGTTAATATGCTATCAGCTTCCACTTCCATGACACTTAGTTAGCCTACTCTTTATTACCCCTTATAGGCATTGATGATTTGACAATTGGAGCTTTTAAACTAATGGAGGGCTTTCCACAAGTAGAATGCCATCGTTACTAGCAGGCAATGAGAACTGAATGGGAGTGGGAAGGGTTTGAACCAATCTCAGAACACATTCTTTTACAAAGCCCAATACCCATAATTTGTGTTTATTTTCAATTTTCTCAGATTTGAATAAATTAGGGCAGAGATTTATACCATTTGTCTTCTTTTCACATGTATAGTCAGCTTCCAGAATATCATTAATCAGGCTAACTCTGTACCCTCTGAAGATGGCACCCCTCTCTCTCTCTCTCTCTCTCTCTCTCTCCTCTCTCCACACACACACACACACACACACAGGAACTCTCTCTTTCTCTCTGTCTCTGTCTCACATATACCACACAGAGGAAACTCTCTCTTTCTCTCTGTCTCTCTCTCTGACACACACACACACACACACACACACACACACACACACACACCCCCACCACACTTACTTCTTGCTCCTGTCAATGTATTGCAATCCTGAAATGTTCCACAGTGGTCTCCTGCCTATACATGACTCAGGGATTCAGGTGCCTTCTATATTATAGGTATGACATCTGGAAATATATAGCTTTTGGAATTCCTGTCACATCCAGCTCCTGTGTGTTCATACTCTCATTGACTCTCAGTGACCTGCCATTTTCTCATCAGAGTAAGTGATTCAGCCATGATAGCCCTAAGCAATGGAATAATACAGAATCCTAGCAAATTATCTTCATTACGACTTTGTTGGGGTGGGGCAATGTGTGCATTCTGTGTATTGTGTGCACAGGTACATACACGGAGGCTGGAAATCACCTTTGTTTGTCTTCTCTGATTGTTGTCTAACCTATTTGTGAGACAGGTTCGCTCACTGAATCTGAAGCTTGTCAGTTAAGCCAGACTGGTTAGCCAGTGAGCTCCAGGGATGTGCTTGTGTTTTTCCCTCTGTACTGGGATTCCAGATCTGGACCACTGTGCACAGCTTTTAGGGGAGTACTGGGGATTTGAACTTGAATCCTCATACTTGTTGTCGAAATTTTTCTGTTTGAGCCATTTCCCCAGCTCCCTTAGCATAATGTTCAATAATATTAGCATTGTTTGAATAACACTGAACTTATTGTGTGTGGAAAAGGAAATAATATTTTCTAGATCTTGTGAATTTCTAGATATTCTTTATACCTTAGGTAGTTTTCTGCTACTGCAGTAAAATGCCCAAGTTAGTGAACTAAGAGGAAAGATTTATTTTGGCTCATAGTATGAACGTTTCAATCCGTGATTGATTGGCCTCATTGCTTTTGAGCCCATGTTGAGGCAGAAGGTAATGATGGGAGTGTGTGACAAAAGAAGCATGTTATGTCATGGTGACAAGGAGGGGCAGAGAAGGAAAAAAAGACACAGGTCCCACTTCCCATTTCAACTGCATATTCCCAACCATCCCATTTCTCCTGTTGGACCCACCTTTTGAAATTGTATTTTCTAATGTACTGCAATTTGGAGACCTAGCCTTTAACACTCAGGTCTTTGGGATGCAAACACCTAAATTATAGCATCTTGTATGTCTAGAAGAGCTTGCCTTTTCCCCATTCATTTCCCTTTATAATCTGTAGCACCACTGGCAATTTGGTACCTTGCCACAGGTATACTAGTGGTAATTGCATCACTAGTGGTTGAGCTACAACTCTTTCTTCTTTTTCTCTCCTTCTCCTTCTCCTTCTCCTTCTCCTTCTCCTTCTCCTTCTCCTTCTCCTTCTCCTTCTCCTTCTCCTTCTCCTTCTCCTTCTCCTCTCCTTCTCCTTCTCCTTCCTTCTTCCTCTTCTGTTTTAATCAGAGAGGAAGTTTGATGTTTAAATTAGTGATAAAACCATATTAGTATAATTTGTTACCTTAGCAACTGGAAACAGGCATTATGTCCTTCTGTGATGTACATCCTGTGGCCCTGATTGTCTCTTTCTCTAATTAACATCTTGTGAGTAACATAAAGTAATTCACCAGAGCAACTGGACCACAAGGATATTAAGTACTAAAACATTCTAAATTGCAGTCATCATCATGATAATGAGGCCACATATCCAGTATCTATTTTTTAATTGCTTCTTAACTCTTCTAAGTGGTAATGGCAAAGTTAGCATGGTATGGGAACAAGGGCTGATTTATTTCTTAAATTACACTTTGTGAAGAAATCTTTTCTTAATATATTGGAAATGGTCTGAGTCACTTTGAAGAAGAACTTAGCTAGATAATGTTAAATACAGGTCACTATTATTAATATGTAATACTATAGTCATAGATTTGCTTTATAGTCAGAGGGTTGAACTACTCACAGTGCCTTGTTGCCAAAGCCCAACCTTATCCTTCCGTAACATGCTACTCATTAGAGATTCAAATCCATGGATAGACCAAGGAAGTCTACTTGCTGGCCTGTGAAGCAGCTCGTTATAGGATGGTTAATTGTATAAATTGGTTTTCTGATTTGTGTGCAGAGGTTGTGTCCTGAGCTTCAGTTGTTAAAGTTCTTAAATGCAATTCATTCAGTTGTTCCAACTGATGATTTTATATTTGGCTATTATCTCAGAAGGTGCTTATAAAAATCCCTTTGTATAGGCCAATGAATTGGCTTAGTGGGTGCTTGCCACCAAGACTGACAACTTGAGTTCAATCCCAGAGACGCACATGGTAGAAAGCAATAATCCACAATTTGCTCTCTAACCTCCATATGTAGTGAGTATACTCTTATGCTCATTCACTTGTTACTGCTTTCTCTCCTCTCTCCTCCTCTCCCTCCCCTCCCTCCCCCTCCTCCTCCCTCCTTCCCTCCCTCCCCCTCCCTCCCTCCCTCCTCCCTCTACATACATACCCCCTACAACCCCCCACAAATACACACATACACATGCATCCCAAAACATGTGATAAAAGTTTTCTTTATAATATAGCTAGTAGACAATTTTTTGGGGTCTCAGACGGTTTAACAATCATATACCCTCATAGGAATCATACCCCTTCTATATCAGATGTATGGGCTCCAAGTATCATCTTTGTACAACTTGATCCCATTCCTCTTCATAAAATATCCTACCCTCTCCCCTTACTTAAGTTTAGAAAATTGCATAAAAATTGGGATAAGGTGAAGCCAGTCTTAGAACAAAGGGACACAAATGTAGACACATCCTGGGTATTTCTTTTTGTTCTTTTGCTCTGTGATGGTTTCTGAGAAGAGGAAGGTCCTTTTGTGAGCAAAATATTAACAGCCCAAAACAGCAGTGGGGCATCTTGGCCCTTGGATAATGAATATGAGATGCTTAGTTTCCTATCGTTCATAGCATTCCTTGGGAAAGAATGTAATAGGGTGATGTGAGTCAGATGCTCTTGCATGAAGTATGCCTGACAGGTTTGAGTAAAACCTGTACTAAGGAGAATTAGAGGCTCTTACTGAAAGCAGGGAGTTGCTATCACGACCAAAGTAACCTTCTCCACATAGTCTTTCCTTCTGCCTCAGCAGGATTTTTTTCCTTAGATGTCAATCATGTCTTTTCCTTCTAAATCAAGGCATGAGTTTACTTTTCAGATAACCTTACCTACACTCTGATCAGAAGAAAAAATGTTAACTTATAAACATAGGTGCAGCATATCTCACAGAGTCTCTTCATGGATGCTTCTGCTTAGATAGGTGGCATGAAAGATAATTGCATCAAAACTGTGTGTGTGTGTGTGTGTGTGTGTGCGTTTATGTGTCCGTCTGTCTGTCTGTTGTTCATATGTTCATTTGTGTATGAGTGATGTGAAAGCAATTTTGATGTTGGGTGACCTAAGAGCAGTAGAAGCCCTGAAGGTTGAATACAGAGCTGGCCCACTTTCTCAGTCTTTTAGGTGCTCAGTTTACTAAGATGAGAATGGAAGATCTAAATGGGGCTGAGAACCAGGAGAGGGATGGCGCTGACCTAGGTTAGTTTTGCAGGGCAGTTAATTAACAGAGTCAACTTGACAAGATACAGGATGTAAGGTACATCTTCTCCAGAGAATATCAGTGGCAGGGCATGGAAACTTGCTTTAAGGCTAGGACTTGCTTTAATTGTGACTAGCACCATCCCATGTGCTAGGCACCCAGACCCAATAAAAGTGGGGAAGGAGAAAGTTAGCATGACTTCTGGCTTCCCCTCTCCTTCCTTCCTGCCTGCCACATAGAGAGCTCCTCTGTCAGGCCCTTTCCTCAGTGATTTCTTACTCAATATACCCTGTATTCTCAAACCACCCCTCCCCTTTGTCATTCATCAGCTCTACCAACACAATGATTGTCTCAACCTGTTTAAGCCTTAGTAGTTAGAAGCTTAGGAAACTTCCACTATACAACCTGTTTGAGCCACAGTAAAGGCAATATATATTTGAACCAATACCATGATCTGGTATACAATATGTACCTTTTATTTTTTCTTTATTTATTCCTCAAGTTAAATCCATCATAACAGGGGTGGTTGCTAACTCATTCAATAGGTAGGGTTAGCAGAGTTTGTGGCATAGCACAGAGCTGGATTTGAATTCAGCATGTTGGAGTAAAACATTCCACCTTGAGGGTCTCAAGATTGAATGCTAAGTAGCCAGCAGAAGGCAGCTGCCCAAGGTCTGTCTAAGCAGCTGGTTAATGGAGGCCATTAATAGTCGGACATGACTGCTCTCAGCCTGCAGATTCCAGATGGCAAGAAGAGGGATATTCATTATCTGCTTTCTTAAAGGAACTCTGACACTTGGGAAATTATAAGTGAGTTAATGTAATGTTAATACTCAGACATACCTGGAACAGATCATTTACAAATCAATTTTCACCCATGAAGAGAAAATGAGATTGTTGAGCAGCAACCAAATGGCACTAGATTTTTGAGAGAAGCTGGGCTTAGAAGCTGTATGTGTCACTTACACACAGGCTCTGCATGCCTGGAGAATTGGATGTTGGCTGGTTCATTTGGGACTAATCTTCCTATTAATTTTTATTTTCTAATCTAAGTTATAAAATGCTGGCTATCATCCCAGAGCTAGAAAGGGCTGGGAGACAAGCTGGAGAGGGGAGAACCCAAACACACCGAGAGCTGCTTGTTGGCACGGTGCCCACTGCTTCTGTACATGGTATCCCTTCCTATCCATCTTTAGAAAGATCTGAAGGAGTGTCACCCACTCAGCTCTACAGAAAACAAAGCTGAGTCATAAGTCTGTCAGTGTGTCTTAGAAAGCTAACATGGTCCCCGTGCACTCAGCTCCCAAGCTCTGTTCTCAGGGCCAGATAGCCTGTGGTTTAGCATCTTGAATGGCACACTGTGTGAAATCCATACTCAAGGAAGCTCTGCAGAGGAATCAGGCATCTTGGGGATTCATCCCTAGCTAGATAAAAATATGAAAATGTCTCTCTGAGTTGTCTATTGCTCATGTCTATTAGGGCCTTGGGTATGGGCTTTGTAGTAGGAAATTCAGGGGAGGGCTTTGGGGAAGGCCAAATGCTTCAGACATCCAGGGAATTATGTCTACAAGTCCTAAGGAGAACAGCCTTCAAAACATATCCTTTAGGGATTTCTAGTGTTGTGAATACCATAAAGGAAAGGAAGAAGCAGGTGGGGTGGAGCTTGTTACCATGGATATCCATTGTCAAGTCCTTACCTCTCCTAGCTCTGCTGGGTGCTTTAATAGCAGCTTGGCACAAGGCCATCAAGGAAGTTATAGTTACCCCATCTTACAGATGGGAAGATTGACTCAAACCCAGGCAATATATAAATACCCAATTATCCTGTACATGACTATCCTGTCATTCCATGTGTCTGTCTGTCTCTTTACTTTCTCTGGAGATGCCTGCCTATGGTCACTTACTGAAAGAGTACTCAACTAGGTGTTCAGGATCTCTCCTCCAGGCTAGGTTTCATGATTTGCACATGTCAGGTTCAGAGATGAGTCAGGGTGGAGGGATGTACAGGCCCACCTCTCTGGGAGGTTACAGGACACTGTGGCGTGCAAGCACATGAAGTAACCAAAAGATTTTAAGGGCAGAATAAAATTCCCAGGGCAAACTGTGTACAGCATTCATTTGCTGCCCACAAAACAGGTGCTTGAGTTCTGTTTTGTGATTTACTGAGCAGGAAGAAGTAGCAGCCACCATCCAAAGCACCATGGCTCAGCCTGGGCTGCATACTGGCTGGGTCTCTTGGGAGGGCTGAAAGAATCCCAGTGCTTGGACCCTGTCCAGGAACACAATTTAATTGTGCTGAGGTTCAGCCCATGTGGAGTTGTACTGCGTTGGGATATCTTGCTGGGAGAGAGTAGGTTCCTATCACACAGAAAGAACAAAGAAGGAATCTAGACGAGGGACAAGAAAAGGAGGGTTTGCAGACTGTCCTCTGCCAGCTGCTTGCTTGTGTAAATAAAGTTTTATTGGAATACAGTCACACCCCTTTGTTTATGCCTTGCACTTGGCTGCCTTCACTAAAATAGCCAAATTGTATGTTGCAACATAGACTGTTTGGTCTGCAAAACCTAAAATATTTACTCTCTAGATTGCCAGCCCCTAAACCAGGGAGTGATGAGTTTCAAGGCTGTGGGTGGCAGGAGAAGGCTGGGTTGTCTTTCAGAGGAGGACTGAAGTTCCTCTGGAGGAGACGCTGTCTCAGAAGCTTCAGTTGTCTGCAGCCTTCCCATCTGGGAGAGCAGACAAGCAGAACCTGCTTCACTTATCAGACTTGTAGCACCTACAGCTGGACCTGGACACCACCCTATCAGGACTGAAAGTAGCCATGCTCTATGTCAGTGACAGTTTAGAGGAGGACCTCTGTAGGACATAGGAATAGACAACTGGACCTCAGTCCTCTTCATCTGATGGTGAGAATGCAGAGCATCAGCCTTGCTTACTTCTTCAGTCACCTCATCCCTCTTCCCTGGAACTCACTCCTCTGTCTAGAATAGTTGCAGATACCACCAAGTGGTATGAGTTTGGCCACCCTGATTCCCTGTCTTTAGTCCACATGGATCCTTCTGAGTAGCTTCCTGACATCATGGGGATGCACAAAGCTGACCAAAGAACAGTGCCTATGCAATATAGGAGACACCTGGTAACCAAGTGGATGCTGAAGCTGTCATCTAGTCCACAGCCACCAAGTTATCCTTGATGTCACAATGCTGGAGCTGAGAATACCATGGTATATGGACACAGATACGCTCTTATAGCATGGAACTGGTTCCATGAGAACTTGTGTACTGATTAAAAGATAGCATATGTGCACACATCTCTCTCTCTTTCTCTCTCTCTCTCTCTCTCCCTCCATCGTCCTCCCCCTCTCTCTCTCACACACACATATGTAAAGTGAGTTCTATGATGCTCAGATGAATAGCAGCATGCCAGACAAATCTAAAGAATGTTTCACTTGACACCTTGCCCAACATAGCCCAGTTTAATGTATGCACTGTTCATTCGCCAATGAGTTGAAGGCTCTGAGAAGCCTTGTGAGGAATGGCCCTAGTTAAACTCAATGAAGGGCCAGAGAGATGGCTCCATGCATAAATACACATGCCGCAATGGTGATGACTGGGTTGGATCTCTGATATCCACAGTGATTCTTAAACTTCCTGGTGCTGCAACCCCTTAATACAGTTCCTCCTGTTGTGGTGACCCCCAACCATGACATTACTTCTGTTGCTACTTCTAACTGTAATTTTGCTGTTGTTATGAATTGCATCCCAGCTCCCTGAGGAATAATTCTTATGATAAGGAAGACTTCTCAAAGTCAATACAAATGGACATGTGGGCTAGGGCAGGACAAGCTCAACCCACAGTTGTCCTTGATAAAAGATGATTCCCTGGTGAGCAAAGTTGGTTATATCTCCCTCCTCACTTCCTTTGCATCTTGAATTGTGAGATTTACCAAATTACATGGCAGTTTAGAAGCTGCCTCCAGGATGTGTAAGCCACAGCTGCATTGTCATTTAGGGAGTAGACCACAGCTTTGTTTTTGGGATGACACTATCAGTCCCATGGGAGTAGAGAGGTAAGAGTTTAAGCTTGAGAACACATGGCAGTCTGAGAACCCATGGCAGGCTGTGAAGCATGCGGGTTTGTGGGAGATGCCTAGAAAGCAGAGACCTCATAAAAAGCTCCATGACCCTGATGATTAAGGTATTTCTGTCTCAGGAGTAAGATATGACTACTTGTATTTATGGTACTTATCAAGTAAACTATGCTTTAAAAAATAAAAAAAAAGAGGGTATTAATTGAAATTCTGGTCTATACAGTTTATGAACTGGGGACTAGAAAGATGGCTACTTGGTTAAGGCTCTTGCAGTGTAAGCACAAGGACAGAGTTCAGGTCCAGGATGCATGTAAAAGCTAGGCAGACGTGATAGCTTACCTGTAATCCCAGCACTACTGAGGCTGAGATGTCAGGTCTCCGAGCAAAGTAACTAGCTAGACTAATAAAATCCTTTGGGTTCATAATTTAAAAATAATTAAAAGATGTTGTGGCTGTATTTATTAGGTATCCATTCCATTAATTTCTATTTAATGAAATGTGGGTTTTGTTTTGGTTTTTTGTTTGTTTGCTTTTGCATTGAATCCAATGAATACTGAGAAATGAATACACCTGTGTGGCCCACACTATAGAAAAGGAAGGATTCTCAGTAACCCCAGCCCTGCCTCACAACTGCACAGTAACCTTGCCTGCTCTAGAACTTTCAATGAGTGGACTCTCATACGTGTATTCATAATGCACCTGAGCTTTATTCCTGTTCTCAGTGTATCAGTAATTTGTTTCAAATGGTAACCCATCTCATCGTATGACCATATCAAAGGTTTGTTTATCCCTTCATCCCTTGGGGTATCTTGGCTATTTCTGTTTTGGGGCTGTGATGAAAGGGGGTTTTGTGAGCATCCACACAAGTATTTTTCTTGTGGGCGTATGTTCTCCTTCCCCAAGGCTGGAACTGCTGGGTCACAGGGTGGTATATGTTTTACTTTGTGAAAATGGCACAAAACATTTCCCCAAAATATTCATGGCATTTTATATTTTCACAAGCAACTACATGAGATTTCTGATTACTGTGTATCAGAGGCAACGTTTTAATGCCAGAGTTCTTTATTTTAGCTATCCCTTGGGTATGAAATGGCATGTGATCTGGATTTTATTTCTCACTTCCCTGATGGCTAATGATGTTGAACATATTTTAGCCTGCACATTGGCTGTTTATTCCTTCTCTCATAACATGTGCCCATATTGTGATTGGAATTTTAAGTGACTCATGTAAGTTCAGTAATATTGTTGGTGCAAGTCACTGGTGGGGCTTCTGAACAGCTCTTGCTTAGCAGTGGCTTTCTTGCCTATTTTATAATAGTGATTTAATTAGTAGAAATTTTGAATTTTTATAAAGTTCCCTAAATTATTTTTGATTAGTGCTTCTGCATCCAGGAATCAGTGCCTAACAGTAGGCATATAGATTTAATTTAATATGTATTATAGCTTGGGAGTGAAATGGCCTCCTAAGAGGCTCCAATCATTGAGAAATGACTAGGCCACAGTGGCTGTGAACTAATCAGTATTAATTGAGTGATTGGTGTATAATTTGTTTATGACATATGGAGTGGGAATGTAATGGGTTCAATGGGAAGTGTTCAAGTCATGACGGTCCTTTAGTTAGTTGTCAGCAGTCACTCCTGAATCCACGATTTTCAGGGAAACTTTAGAGTGATGGCTCCTAACAATTCGTTTTGGACTTTGATGATCAGTCAACCTTTGTCCTTTTTTTATCAGGACTATAGGTGATGACCATATGCCTAACATAGATACATGAAATACAGTAGTTGATTTGTTTTTTAACTTTAGTTTGTTATAATAATACTGCTTAGGTAAATCATTTTACTAGAAGACCTCCTAAAATACAGTAAGTAAGTCCTGACTACAAGTTTATTAATTCCATGACATGTGTTAAGATTTCAGAGGTGCATTTGCATATCACAACCCAAGACTAAAGTCAATCTAAGTCTGCCCTGGCGTATTACATCCCAGTGATTGTTGTCTTAGATTTCAGTGGCCTGTTCTCTGTGTCATCCTGACGATTTTGTTGGCCTGTTTTTCACTGCAAGAAACCCTTGGATGGCTCACTTCGACGATTTTTGGCTATAATCCTGTTTGATGTTGTCATTTCCTTGCGAATTAGAATGATTTTTACTCATTAATTGCCTTCTAAGGAGCTTCACTTATCATTTTACTTCAGATAATTCTTGTTTTTTTCTACTTTCTGTTTGCATTTTTAAGATGATATCTCATTATGCCCCAATTGGATGCTCACCTCTAGCTCACGATAATACTGTGTGTTCTCGTCTGCGTCTTTTATGCATACCATCCCATCGTTGCTCTTTTAAATCTTTATTGTTTTTTTAATTTTTAAAATTTTCCAATTTTTTATGTTTTATTTGTCAAAGTTTTGTCTTGGTTTATTTGTTTGCCAATTTGGACATTTTGTGTCTGGTATTTGTTTGTTTGTTTTGTGTTGTTTTTTGTTTTTTGGTTTTTTTTTCCTTAGTTTTTGAATCATTTTACTGTGTGCCCTCAAGTCCTTGAAGTTTCTGTGCCGCTGCCTCATAAGCTTAGAGAATGCTCGTGCCCACCATCACCTGATGCTGCTTAATGATGTTGCGACTCTTACATCCCATGTCTGAACTAGTATTTTTCTTTAATCCTGTGACAAGACGTGCTTGGCTGGAAAATATATGCTGGCAAAATGTAGTCCCAATGTCTGTCGTGGATGTTTGCAGCAAACACCCTCATCTGTAAGACAAGCAGATATGTTGTATTCTTCCTGGATGACATATCTATTATACAAACGCCAATTCAATTCTGTCTACACTGTTGCTCATTTCATCTGTATTGTTACTCTGCTTTTGCAGGCGAAGCCAGTGATAACTGACAAAGCCCTGATGAGTGTAGCATAGTGGTGGGCTTATCTGTTTCTCTTTGTAGTTCCACTGGTGTGCTGTGTGTGTTTCAATTGCCTGTTGTTAGTTGAGTGCAGATTGAGCACATTGAAGGTTGTTACGTCTTCTCTGAGTGTTTCTTCCTCATGATTAAGTTGTGCGTCCGTGGCGTCTTTTCTCTGCTCGGTTTTCTTTTTCTCAAGTTTTCATTGTCTAAAGTTAAGGCAGCAGCTCCAGCTTCTTTCTCATTGCTGCCTCTGTGGTGTATTTTTCTTTCCCAACACTTCTAAAATACTCCCATGTTTATGCTTAAAGTGGATGTCGGTGGGATAAAATCTAGTCAAGTCCTGCTTTAGTTTGCTCTGTTGGTTTCTTTCTTTCCGGTGGGTCGTGGCCTCTCCCATGTTTATAGATACATTGTTTTTATTGTCCTTGTTCCTAACTTTATGTTTTTCTTTTTTGATCTTTTCTAGTTTTAACTGAATATCTCATATGACTTAGTTTTCTTTCTTGGCTTATGTAATATTTTACTTTTAAATCATTCTGGTAGTTTCCTTCGAGTTTATAACATAATTTTACAACTTTCAATTTTAGGTGTGAAACTTCAATTTTAAAAAGTACAATATTTTTTTTTTTCTTGATAATTTCATAAAATGTATTCTGATCATATTCATCCACGCTTCTCCCAGCTCCACCCAGCTCGTCCCACCACATCTCCCTTTCAACTTTGTATTTTTCATTTTTATTTATTTATTTTTTTTACTGCCTAATTAATGCTGTCCATATCTGCCTGAAAATGTTCAATTTGAACTTTGAGGCCTCTTTAAATAACCTTATACTACTCCATCAGAAGTAAAAATACCTCATGAGTGAGTAGCTTAGTGCATTTGTACCCCTGTAAAAGAACACCCGAGACTGGATGATTAATAGAAACAGAAGTGTATTTTCTCCATGTTTTGGAGGCTAGATGGTCAAATGAATGGTGCCAGTATGTTTGGTGCTTTGTGATGTCTGCTTTCTTCTTCCAAGCTGAGGCTACATCCTCTGTCAAAGAAAACCACTATTTTCATGTGGCAGGAGGCAGCACAGCAAATGGTATGAGTTCCCCTCTCCAGCCCTTATATCTAGGTACCAAATCTCATCATAGGGGATGCTCATGATACAGATGTCTGTTACTATCACACTGACTAAAACTGAACTTTGTAGGAAACATCTTCAAACCATAGCATAGAGCATTCTCCACTCCTTCCCCACAAACCCCTGCTCTCTCACAGCTGAAGTAATTCCTTCTCCCTATCCACAAACCATTATCCGCCAATAACTTATTGCCGTCATTATTTTGAACAAGTTTTACATGTTATATCAGTTAAGATTTACAGAGAACAATTTGTATCTTCATGTATTCTTTATGTGAATACTTTTTGTACTTTCTGCTCTGCATACTTTACCTTTCCTTCTATGAAAAGCCTTGGACTTTTTGCAAGGCAGGTGTATTAATGACAAATTCCCTCCCACTTCCAAATGACCTGGTCTCCCCATTTCTTGCTCACGTGTGTAGAAGGATAAGTATGTTTGCATACATAATTCCACCTTGATGGTTTTGAGTTTCTTTGGATACTTTAAACAGTATACTTTGTTTGCCTCTTGCTTTCATGATTTATACGTGTGATGTAACAGTCTTGGTTCCTATATTAGTTGATATTCCAGTGGTTTTCAACCTTCCTAATGCTGCTGCCCTTTAGTACAGTTTCCATTGTGCTGATCCCAGCCATAAAATTATTTTTGTTGGTACTTTATAATTATAATTTTGCTACTATTATGAATCATAAATTTTTTTGGAGATAAAGGCTTGTCAAAGGGGTCATGACAGACAGGCTGAGAACCACTGCTCTAAAGGACCAGAACTACTAAAATGAATCTATGTCTTAAAAGGGGACGTCTTACAGTAGCTTACAGACTGTGACTTGGCTACGCCAACAATGGATCTTTCCCAATGCAAAGGCCAAGAAATGATAGTAGGTCACTTCCCAACACTGCATGCCTTAGCTGGTCTTCAGTGTATGTTGGAATCCCAAAGAAGCAGGTTCTAATACCAACAGGACAGATGAACTTGCCAGGGAAAGTGAAGGCAAGCAGGCCAAAAGCAAAAGTCTCCATCTTTTATGTCCCTTATGTGGACTGTCACCAGAAAAATGTGGCCCAAATTTACAGTGAGTCTTTCCCCCTCAAAAGATGCAATTAAAAAAATTCTCTCACAGGTGCAGTTCTTGGGTTTTACTTGTTTCTAGACAGAGTTGAGTTGACAACCACAGTTAGCCAATGCAGTTAGTTCTGTAGAGATGAAACATTCCCCTGCCTCTAGCATCTCTCAAGAATTATCCTTGATTTTCTGGAGTTTAAATATGAAAAGTTCCAGCATAGAGTTTTATATTTCTTATGCTTCATGTTCTCTGAGGTATCTGGGTCTGTGGTTTGGTGTTCATCACTAATTTTAGAAAATACTCAGCCTTTAACACTTCAAGTGTTCCCTCAACCCTTTCTACATCATTTCCCTCCCTTCTGCATATACATACTTCATGTTTTGCAATTGTCCCATAGATTTAGAATATTTTAGTTTAGTTTCCCCTTTGGTTTTCAAGTGAAGGAATTTCCATTGATATGCTTTCAAGACCACTTATTATTTCTTTAGCTGTGTACAGTCTCATTATCCATAAAGCTTTATCCCCGTAGGTTTGTTTCAGTGTTGTAATTTTCTCATTTTATATGGATTCTCCTGTAGACGAGCCATTACCCTGCTTCTGTACTGCTCACATGGTTTTCTCCATTAATGCCCTCGTCATTATAATTCTTTTACAATCCTGATCTGTAAACTCCAACCAAACATACCCCTTGGGTGTCTTTCCATATTGTACAATAGATAACAGTGCACATTCTGGGGGTAGGTAGATCACCAGTGTTTGAATCCCAGTCTGTTTATTAGCATTATAGTTTTTGACAGGGTGCACACACTTTGTGTACTCAGTTTCCTCATTTGCAAAGTTCAGATTCTCATAGACATTTATCTCATGGAATTTGAAATTCTAATGAGTTAACCCCTGAAGGCCTTAGAATAATTTTCACAATGAAGTCAGGATTCTGTAGATGTGAGATGGTAACGACAAAGCCTTTGGTGGGAAGCACTAGTACCCTTGTAACAGAGAGTCCTTTTCTTTGCTGTCCTTTCTGATGGAGACACCGCCTCTAGATCTTTTCTCAGTTGATATTCTCATCTCATCATGCCCCTTGGGAAAATTGCCATAACAGTGAAGTCTTCCCTAAGAATTCTGTATTTAAAAATTCTGTATAAACTAATAAATAAATAAACAAAAAATAAATTCTGTAAAACAAATTTTATTCTTCCTCTTTTACTACTAACTCTGTACTTCCTTTTCCCCTACAACTGTGGTGATCTGATGTAGCATATTTTCTTATTTATTGATTTTTAAACCACATTGAACTTAAATGTGTAAGCTACCTTAGGACATGTGTTCTATTTTCAAGGAAAAAACGTTTTAAAGCAATTTTCTGTGTATGAAGATAAAGCATTCTTCAAGAAGATTGAATAACACTGGAAAATGGTTCTACAATGCTGCAGCACCCATGCAAATGTAGCAAAGACTTAAGACTGACTCCATGAGCAGATGGGCATCCCAGGAGTAAGCAGCAGCACATCGTGTGTGCCCATGTCTGCCTTGAAGTCTCAACCCTAATCCCTAAATCCCTGGCCTCTAATATCTTCTGAATTTCTCTTTCAGTATGAATACTTCAATGCTGTGCTGATCAACGAGAGGGACAAAGATGGGAACTTTTTGGAATTGGGAAAGGAATTCATCTTAGCCCCCAATGACCATTTTAATAATTTGCCTGTGAACATCAGTCTCAGTGATGTCCAAGTGCCCACGAACATGTACAACAAAGGTAAGACTTCCTGCTCCTGCTTCCATTAGAGGGTGAAGAGCTTAGGGACTGAGAAACACACCCTTAGTACATCAACACGTCGAATACTCAAGTATCTTCTGGGTGGGCTAACCATGTGCCTGTTCTGCCTGAAAACTCTCAACTACTATTTCCCTCCTTCATGTTAATGTGCAGTGCAGAAGTCAGCAGGCTTTTTCTGTAAGGATCTTTGGCTCTGCCTGTCTTGCAGTCTCTGTTACAACTGGTTAGCTATTTCTGTACATTGAGAGCATGGCTGTATTTCTTTAACACTTATCTGCAAAATCACCTTTTATCTGAAAAATCAAACGTGCTTACTAACTCAGTTTGTCCTTTCTGTTTCCTGCTTTCTTCCTTGATGGTATTTAAGGATTGGGAGTTTCTGGGGTTGCTGTGGGACTAGCTACAGGCTGTTCTCTTTCCTTACAGTATAGAGAAGTATTGGCAAAACAAGGTTCTATGTGTCCCAGCTTGACTCCCTCATGTCCATTCTGAACATGGACATTGAAGTTATTTGTCCAACCTTCCCTTCAGCCCATTTGAATTGGTAATTCAATGGCCATTGACTGGCATCCGGGTACACTGGCTAATCTCCGGTTCTACCTGCTTCTAGTGGTGATCCCAGATGTACTTCCCTTTTTCTTGGGAGCACAGTTCCTCCCTCTGTGATGGGACTAATAATTGTGTCCAAGGTGGCACACCCTTGTAATTCTAGCACTTGGAGGGAGAAGAAGCAGGAATGCATCCTCCATTTAAGAGCAGCCTGGGATACATAGTCAAGGGGATACAATGATGTGTGTGTGGCTTTATGCATGTGAGAGATATGCTTGCAATGTACAGAAATAGCTAAGCAGTTGTAACAAAGACTGCAAGGCAGGCAGAGTCAATTTGAGAAATCACATACATATTAAATGAGCTGCTGATTTACTCTAAATCCCTAGTAAGGGACTTGGTCAACCATAAGTTTCCAATCCTGTACCCCAAGGACATTTTTTTTGTCTCTAGTCTTATGGTTGGACACTCAATGATGCCCTTTCCTGGTTTGCCTGATACTCAGTCTTCAGAGTCAGGGCAGGTGGCTCTCATTTCATTAACTATTTTGACCATTACTAGAGATCTCAGAGTGAACTGCCAAAGAATCTGCAGTCTGTCGTGGAACTGGTGTGGTGATGGGATAACAGGAAAACTGTATTAACAAGATAGCAAGCATCTCTGCAAAGCCAGAGGACAGTGAAGCCAAGGGAGCACAATTCCCTTGCTCAGATTGTTAGGGAATGAAAAGATATTCTTTCTCAGTCCCCTCTCTGGAAACTGATAGCAGTGTAAAGTGCCTTGGAGGAATTGTGGCTGGCCCTGTCTGGGCTTGCTAGGGCACAAAGAGAGCCTCGCCTTGGCGTTCAGCATTGTGCAGTAGAGGTTAGTCCCCAGGATGTTGGTAATAGTGGATGGAGACTTAAATGACACTGCCTTTTTGTGCGGTGTAGCTGGTGGAAAAAGCCATTTCTAGCATTAAATATGCTCAGAAAAGAAGATGAAACATGAAGATGATTTAATAGAGTCATTTCAGACATGAAACAATCCAGAATGATCTTTTAAAACATGACAGTGACTTCAAGGTTGCATGAACTGTTAGCACCATGACAGAGATTTAATTGCTCTTGGGATTAAAAGGCATAATTGTACTTTCGATGGTAAAGAACTCACATTGTCATCAGTCACACAGGCTTTACAATGGCATCATGAAGTTTGCTAGCAGAATTCTAACAGTCTGAGAGTTTGAACTATAGGAGTTTAATAACTAGATTTAAGCCATCCTTGGCCATTCCTCATGGGATCTGCCTGTCATTTCCTATCCAGGTTCACCTGTCACCCTTCCAGGCTGTGGGAAGTGAGCCAGGGTCAGCCAGGGGCTATATCTTGTCCCAGTCAAGCAGGGAGTAACTGCCCATAGGAGAGAGAGGGGAGGACTTTAAGAAAATTCTTGACTTTACTCTAATTCAAACCAGCCTCCCAAAGTTTCTTTTCAAGCTGTAGAAATATATATCATATTTAGAAGTCTCCACTATAGATCTAGTTTCTGACATGTACACAAAACACATGCTCTGGGCGTGGTCACTGACTCTGCTGTCCCTGGGTGGAAATCTTGCTTTTAGAAAAGGAAACCAGTCCAGGGTTCTTCTCTGGCAGTTTGGACCCCATGAGCACACAGCATTATTTGATCCTTCTTAGTTGCTTCTGTGTGCTTGGTTGTTGGGTGGAATTTCCAGCTGTACATCAAAGCAGCAGATAACCCCAAAGCTCTCCCATGTGCTTTCTGCCTCTACTGCAACCAGTCCAATGCTTCCCTCTATGGATCCTGCTCTGTGTTTCTATTGTCTCAGCTACAGAAGATACTGCAGCTTCACAAGCCGAGGCAGAAGTGCAAGTCCCACAGAGGCTTAAAAAAGCTGTTTTTTCTCACCTCTTTAGACAATCCTTTGAGGATCTTTGGGCTTCTGATATAGCAGTCTTTATAAAATATTCTTGGCAGATGGTTAGGGGCTGTGAGTCTTGGAGATGAGAAAGACTAGGCTGAGGCCTTTAGAGCTGTAAGTGACACTTCCAGAAATGAAGTACAGAGCAGGCACTTTTGGGAGACCACCAGTGATTTGGCAGTGGACCAGACAAACCTACAATTTTGGTTGCATACTTTTGAGGCATGTCCAACCTTTGACATTGCAACACAAGGTAATTTACAAAAAAATACATCCAAGAAATCCACAATTGGCTTATAAAGGCAATCACAAATTAATTGTACAGTGTTTCAATACGTTTCTGCTTTTGTGTGAGTTACATTCATAGGCATCTTGGAGCACATGAGGCTTGGGGGTTACGAGTAGGGCCACCTTAAGAATATGAAAGCATGTGAGATTTATATGTACATGCCATGTATAGATGTATACATGTGTGTACATGTTAGGCATTATAAAGGGGTAGTGCACAGTATGTGTGTGGTCCATGTTGTGTGTGAAAGAAAATGCCCTGTTCTCCAAGTTGACTCCATCATTTCTATTTCTCTCATCTGCCCACCCAGGTGATAATAGGTAATTCCTATTACCCTTGCCTTCCCAACCCTGTTTCTCCAAATGCCTTCCCTTCAAAAGCAGCTCAAATGCAGCCTCTTTTGCTCTTCTAGACCTTAGTAGCATACATGCTTTGCTCTAGGTAGTGTATATGCCTTGTTATGCCTGGCTTTGTCCTAGGCATGTGTTGCTTCTGTTCATTCATTCTGTCCTTGGACTTTTCTGAGGGCAGGAAGCCAACAGAGTCAGTCTAGTGTCCCTTTGTCTTGAGTTTCCTTTCAGGTTATTTGCTGAGATTTGCTCACCTAGTCAGCCAGCATTTTATGTTGTTCCATGGGCTTTGCAAGCAATAGAGACATACTCCAGCTGATTCAAATGCAAAAGAAACTAAAAAGGCATTGGGTGGCTTACAACCTTTCTATTAAAGAGAGAAGGCAGCTTTGAATAAGGCTGATTGGAGTAGGAGCTACAGGGGGCCTTGAGGATCTGCCTGTTGAGAATCTTGTGTCTCATGGCTTATCCCACCACCATACCTATGACTATATACAAGTATGTGCCTCATTTTCTTCAACCATGAGTGGTATTGGATAAGTAATGACATGCCTGATGCTGAAGAGGCTTTGTTAAAAAGTAAGCATAGGCAAGGATGCCTGGCACATGGTGGCCATATAGTATGAATACTGTGGATTAAAAATATGTGTCCTCAAAATTCATAGTTAATATCTCACCAGAATGGTGACTAGCATTAGAGAGTAGGTCTTTTTGGGAGTACAAAGGTACTAAACTCTAAAACCAAGGAAGTTTCTACTTAAGAGGACTAAGGAATTGAGCAAGGGAGGTTGGGCTCCAGAAGCTTCTGGTATAGTCCAAGAAATAGATCCATGGAGTCTCAGAAGTCTTGTCAGGCCATGGGAGGATGGGAGAGCCATCAGAAACTCATGGAAGTCATGAGGCTAGGCATTATACAGTTGGCATCTTGGCCAAGAAGAGTTGAGCAGTGAGCCTTGGGATATGCTCACTCTGAAGAAGACTAGGAAGGAAGAAGATTCTGGATTCTGCTTGGAGAACATACAGGGAAGAGGAGTGTGCATGGCTTGGGACTGGAGGGCTGTGGTGGGGAGCCCAGGGCCTGGAGTCCCAATGCACAAGTATATTAAGAATGATGAGCTTATGAGGTAGGATCCCAGTGCAATACCCAGGATATGGTACACTGGCAAATTCTTGCTGCAAGGAACACATGAGGAAAGAGAGCAACTGAAAACAGGCTTGTACTTATTCCATGCATGGAAGAGGAGAAGGCTCAGAAAGTACCTAATTTTGCTGATTTCTCTCATTGCTCACTCATGGAGGGGGATGGCAGAGGGGCATTACCCTAGCAGAGGTTATGACTTGTAAGTCAAGGTTTTGACTTGTAAGTCAAAGGTTTTGACTTGTAAGTCAAAAGATGTATCTTAGGAGATACATCTACTAGACTTCTGAGATGAGTACCAATCAGGCCAAGAATGGACTGCCAGGCTGTGCTGTGCTTAGCGGACCTGCAAAATGGAAGTAGCTTCTGGAAGAGCCATCGCCAGTTTTGCAGAGCTGAGGAAATGGTTTGTCTGCTACAGTACAGGAGGTTCGCTTAGACAACTCAGAGACAGAGCCAAGGTCTAACAAGGCAGACTGTGGGTTCCTGCTAAGGAAATGTGTGTGTGTGTGTGTGTGTGTGTGTGTGTGTGTGTGTGTGTGTTGTAGGGCAGGCAGGCTCTCTGGTTTTGCATCTGTCATCTGTCTCAACCTATTTTTCAAATGTTGAGTTTGATAAAATGCAAAATGCATTTTGCCAAGCACTTTCCCCCTTAATTACATGTGTATATTTTGAAGAAAATTTAATCCATATGTTTCTGATTTGTTTACACAGAAATCATTAAAATGTTGTTTACGAAGAGCCATTTGATGTGCAAGAAGCCTTCACAAACCCTTTAAAAAGCTGTTTAAAGTTCCTTGCTTTCTTTTTTTTTCTCTTCATATGTGAGTGGGGGCAACACAGGGGGAAGAGGAGGTTGCGCTAAGCACTAGGGACTGACCTGGTAATGTTAGAAATAAATTCCAACTCTAATGGTTTGTTTCTCCTTGGGATTCTGAACTGAAGCCTGTGGAGGCTTGGCTCCTGCTTTCCTGTCTGTCTACTGGCTCCTCTAGAGTATGTAAGTGAAGACTATAGAATCAAATTCTGGGTCAATATCAGAGACTTCATACTAAAGCAAAGCTTTGCCTCTAAAGAAAACAATCAAGACATCCCTCTTCCCAGTCCAGTAGCTGCCTGGTTACTATAGTCCTTAGGAAGGCCCCAGGAACTACCTACCTCTGACAAAACCTATGTTGTGAGTAGAGGGGTTCAAGTTCAAAGGATAACTCTTTCACACTTCTGACTTTATGTGCATGCACAGGGACATAGGGTGATGTGTGTACACATCCACTTATACGTTTGTATTGTTTGGGAGTGATATTCATGGAAGAAGGCTATCACAGGGCCCTTTGTATATCTCAGCACTACAAGCTTGCATTTGGCTTAGAGATTGTACACAAGTGGATGAGGAAGGTGACTGCATGCATACATGTCAGCTTCCCTTGGAGGCACATGGCCCCTTCTGCTTCTTGCTGTCCATATGGCATGGTCAGTTTATGAGTATGATTTCTCCTAGTGTCTCTGTGACAGCAAGTCCTTGGGTTATAGGCTGCAAAGGGACAACATTTTTCCAGGGAAATCTTTCTACCTCTTCTTTCTAGCAATGGGTCCAAAGACACTATATGAGCTAAAACTTGGTGAAATCCCTCTAGCTACCAATTGTGACAGGTAGAAAATGAGTTTATGTCTTTATCCAAGCATTCTGTGACACCATTCCTATATCACTGGGCTACATCCACTCCAGCCACTGCCGTATGCTATGGTAGGATTGTTTCCAAAATCACCAAGGAGGCTTTGGATGGATGGTGAGACTTGACTATCAGTACTGTTCATGAGCAATAGTTTGGGGGACTTGGAAAACTCTCAGGGCCTCTGTTTTCTGGTCTGCAAGGTTGACATCTTTTATAGCATTGGAGTAGGTGGGGTTGTAGCATTCAACATAGTGGCTAGCACAGAGACACCTAGTATGTATTGTTTGGTTGGTTGGTTTAGAGTAATTCCTTTTAACCTCACCCAATAGTAACTTTATTTTATAATTAACCTTTTTATACAATATCATGTTTTCCCTTCTTCAGGTTCTTCCAGATTCTCCCTGCCTTTATACTTACCCAACTTGATGTTTTCTTTGTCTCTTCTTTCAAAACAGAAGAAAAACCAAGAAACAAACAAACAAATAAAAACAAAATAGGAAGAAACAAAAAGAAAAAACTCACAAAACCAAAAATCAAAATAGATAAAAAACAATAAGAACTCCCCAAAACAAAAACAAAATAAAACAAAACAAAACCAAAACCAAACCAACCAAACAAAAAAACCCCTAACCAAACAACAATAAAAACAGCCAAAGCATCAAAATGAAACAAAAACTTCACAAAAATACTGTTGGGTATATTTTGTTCTGGCCAACTACTCTTGAGCACAGGGCCTGCTCTGGTGTGTTGATATACCTAATGACATGTCATGGAAGAAAACTGATTTTTTTCCTTGCCAATGGGAATCAATTACAAATAATTTATTGGCTACAGGTGGGGCACATGTATCTAGTTCCTCATCTCAGTGTTGAAATCCAATGTAGCTTGAACATGTGAAGGTCTTGTGTGTGCTTCCAAAGTCTCTGTGAATTCATATGCACACTAATCCTGTTGTATGTGGAAGACACCTTTTCCTAGAAGTCACCCATCACCTTTGGTTCTTACAATCTTTATACCTCCCCTTCCCTGCAGATCCCTGCACCTCCTCAGGGGTTGGGGTGGGGGAACAGAGTGATGAAGACATCCCACTAAGAATAAGTGCTCCAAAGTCTCTTGATCTCTGTACATTGTCCAGCTGTAGGTCTCTGTTAATTTCCATCTACTGCAAAAGGAAGCTTCTCTGATGTGGGCTGAGTGAGGGACTGAACTATGGGTATACTATTATGTCATCAGGAGTAAATTTATTGCTATATTCTTTCAGCAAAAGTAATAGTATTAGGTTTTCTCCTAGGCCCATGATCTACCAGTCCCAAGTTCTGACTATTTTAGCAATGGTAGGCATTGGTATCATTTCATGGTGTTGGCCTTCAATTTAATCCAAAAAACAGTTGCTGACTCCCATACCATTTGTGTACAATTGCACCAGTATATCTTATAGGCAGATTTCTGTTGAGGTCAAAGGGTTTGTAGCTGGTTGATATTGATGATTACCATTTTTTCTCAAGCAGCTGTAGAGTCCCTTCCAGTACCATGAAGGCTAGTCAGTGGGTATGATGCTTTCTTGAATCTACATTCCAATCTAGACTACAGATATCTGAAGAAGGCACATGCTCCTACATTAACCTGTTCAAACCTGAAGAGGATGCTCACCTCTAGGCACAGATAGAGCATTCTGTCATCACTGATGGCAGGCTAAAGTATAAACACTTGTGAAATGTGAGTCTAGACCACTGCCTTTTTAACAGGATAACTTTTCCACCATGTCTTGGATTCCGTGACTCCAATTTTCCTAAATAGCCTTTACTTCAGGTCCTCATCTATCTGTGTTGCTTTCTCCCTTCCCTTTGACTCTGGACAGAACTATCCTTTACTAAGAGCCTAGCCTCAGAGTTACTTCTTTGCCTATGGCCGTTGCGGCTTGCGAGAGTCATCCTCTAACCCCTCATCTATGTGCCCCAAGAGTTCTGAGCCCTTCTCTCTCCTTTTCTATGCATCATCTTATATTCAGGTTATTTTACATGAGTATCATTCCTTTAACTTGAGGTATAGAACTGTCTCTTCATCTCTTTGGGGATATATCCAAGGACCAAGAATGATCAGCGTTTTCTACAGAAAACACTGGAATAAACAGAATCCTCTAGTGGTTTTTGCCTGTTTGTTTGTCCTTTGTGCCATCTGTGTGCAAGTTTTACTTTTCTTTGACTGCTTAGGAAGTTAGCAGTTTGTAAGTGTGTGCCTAGTGTGGTGATACTGCTCTCTGGATTCTTTAGTTCATCTTCTTAATCTCCCTCTTTTGGAAATATGGAAATCAAATGTAGTTTTGCTGCTGGATGGAAGCCAGGCCTAGGCTAGAGAAACTCTTAAGAGGAGGTCAGAGTGGGGAAGAATCATGGCCACAGAACAATGATTGACGGTGTTTTCATCCATTCTCCTGCCCTGACCCTGGCATTCATGAAACATGACAGTAACTATTGAGAGTAATTGATTTATTTTACTTCTTTAAAAATGACTTTAAAATTCAAACTTATTTCTTGATAATCACATTCTTGGGCACTTACCATCTGGACTGTTTTGAATTGGAGGAGAGAAATGGAGATTCTTTTAATGTCCTGGAAATGGCAGCCATGGGTGTTCCAGCTCTGGTGACTGGTGGGAAAGTAGATTAAGAATCCTCTCCCCATTTCAGTTCATTGTATTACCACATTAGCCCTTGTGCCCGTAAAAGAGGCACTACTTTGCTAAGGAAATACAGATTGGCCTCAGATTTAAGAAGCAGTGGAGAAGGTATATATGCAAGGGAGCTATATATAAGTGGGAGAAGAGATCCTTGGTCCCATTAAGGCTGGACATGGGGGGGTGATATTCGAGGGTGGGCAGGTGAGGTACGGGGGAGGGTGGGTGGGAATACACCAACGTGGAGGCAGGAGGATGGGGGAAGGGATAGTGAGTTCCTGGGAGGGAGGGGGGGAAATGGGGTAAGGAGAGAATATCTGAAATGTAAAAAAATTTCCAATAAAAAAAAAAAAAGAAGCAGTGGAGAGAGGCAGGAATTCCTTTGGATGTGCCCCAGGGTTTCTTGGTACTGATGGTCACAGTGCTTAGCCTTGGAGTTTGCCCTTGGCCTGGGAGTATGTATGATATTTCCTCCCTGTGACTCAGTGCACTATTCTCACAGAGGGCTCAGACCCTACTCTAGTTTGTGCATGTGACAGGCATTATGGCAGCACCTAGCTCTGTGAGTGGTTGTGGGGGTTGAAATGTGCCTTAAGCACTGAGCCCTATGGTGTGGCATGGTAAAGGTTTATAACAGTCATGATTGTTAGTATCATTGTAAGAAGGGTGGCAGTGAAGTCCCTGGTGACATGGCTCATACCTTGGGATGTCTATGATGGAGCCAAGTGGCATTTTTTTCCCACCTATATCTCTGAGACTTATCACTTCAGTTGTACTTCATGAAACTCCTCAAATAGAAAATAACACAAGGCCAGAGTTGCAGGTGTTAAAGGCTGATGTCCCTTCCTTTGGTGGCCCTTTTCCCACTGCATATGTAACCTGCCTTCACTCATCTTGCTTGGACTTAGAGAAGCTCTTTGTGTAAAAGTCAACATGGCTGTCACCACTGTTACTGTCAATCACAAGGTTCATGTCTTGAAGTAGTAATGATTACTTTCTTCTTGTTTGGGACTCAGGTCTCCCACAAGAGTCTAGGGATTCCAGCTGTTGTATGTGGCACTAGACTTGCAGGGACATTAAAGAAGTCTTTTGTCCCCTTCTATTTTTCTTCACAAATACAAGCTAATATAAACTTCTGTCCAAAACACAGTGTCTACCAACTGTCCTTGTAGATATGGCCACCAGTAATTTTCTTCCTTTAAGTAACGCAAAATGTTTATTGTGTGCCAGGCACATGATTTAATACATTATTCTACATACTACTCTGCAATGTAGGAACTATTGTTCTTAGTTTCCAGGTGAGAAAATTGAGGTTAAGAGACTTGCTATGAACCACACAGTAAAGCAGGCAAGCCATGTGAACCCAGATGAGTCCGGAACCCGTGGACACACTGCTTCTTGTCCTGTGCCCTGTCTGCCACGATTTCTACTCCCCCTTGGCTCTGCCTGAGTATGCAGATAACTGTGTCCTAGAAGTTTACATGCACATCTCATATGTGCAGAAATATTAAGTCTCTGTTTTTTTGTGAAATTGTGCTATTTTCTTCCCAGCATGTGACAATCCATCAGAAATGAAAACTACTCTTATTTTACATAAACACTTCCATTCTCCTCCCTTCATCATATAGTGTTGCAGCAGAAAGTGTTCTAAATATGTAAAACAAGTTTTGCACCAGAGTTTCGATAAGTATCAATGATTCACACATGCTGGAGATGAAGCATTTCCACATTTAATCCTGCAAACCTCCATATCCAAATACACAGTCAATGAGTAAGGGAGGACATAATGATTCACAATGTACAAATGGCATTCTGCATAGCCAGAAAGCACAGTACAATACGTTTAGGAGATGGAACAGTTTGAATGTGAAATGGCCTGCACAGACTTATGTGTTGGAACACTTGCTTCCCAGTTATCAGGCCCTTTGGGAGAGATTATTGACCCACTAGATATGGATGCTAGTGGGAAGTAACAGAGCTGAAGAGCTGGGGATAGGAGGTTGTAGGTTGGCTCTGCTTCTGGCCCAGACTCTCTATTTCTTGGGACATCAAGATGTAAAGTAAAGAATCCTAGCTGCACACTTCTGCCAGTGTGCCTGCCATATCTGTCCTGCAAGGATAAACTGTATTCGTTTATTACACAGTAGCCCAGTTCCCTACCTTTAATTACTTTATACAGATATTTTATTATGACATCATCAAACAACAACACAATTAATGCAGAAAACTTATCTTGAGAAATTATTATCTTGATTCATTATTATGATAAGCCTGACTATGTGGTCCAGAGGCCTTTGCAACTGGCTTGCAGCAGGAATGAGGAACAGTTTGGTAGTATAAGTTAGCAAAGCCCAAGACTACCAAAGGCAGAACTAAATGGGTCATTCCAGTAGGATTGTGTGAAACCAGCATACTTATAGAAATATAGACAATACGGTTTTAGAGAGAAAGAGGGTTGTATCAGGAATCGTGGATAGAAACCATTCATGTTATATTCTGGGAAAGTATTTGGCTCTGTCTAGACATATCCTGAAAATCTGAAGGACTGATTGCCAGCATGGAACTCCCATGTAGACATGTATTAATATTTCCTAAGTTGCTTTAACTAAGTGTGTGTATATATGTGTGTGTGATGGTGGGCTGAAGTTTCCAGAAGTCAGGAGAAAGAGGCTAAAGCGGTGGTTCTCAACCTGTGGGTTGTGGCCCCTTTGGGACTCTAATGACCCTTTCACAGGGGTCATCTAACAGCATTGGGAAACATAGACATTTACATTATGATTCATAACAGTAGCAAAATTACAGTCATGAAGTAGCAATGAAAATAATTTTATAGCTAGGGGCCATTACAACTTGAGGGGTTGTATTAAAGGCTCACATCATTAAGGAATTTGAGAACCACCAGCCTAAAAGGTACAAAAAGTTATGTTTGCTCTTCTGTTCGTTTTGTATGAACATGTATTAATGTGTAATAATTAAGTGGACAAAACAAAAGATCATATACATACATTCATTTTTAAGAAACACATCTACATAAAAATCAAATACTCCTGTATATAAATTGTGGCCAGTCTTCTGACTGAAGTTCTTTCTGCATTACAATGGGTCCATTTGTGCAGAACTGTCTAGTAAGATGTAGATGGCAGAGTCAGTATGAATGCCACCTTGGCAGGATGTATGATGTGTCATGTTGTGGTGGCAACAGTCATTTAAGACAGATGATGCTGGCCTGGGAGAAGAGAAGCTTCATTCTCTGGTATGTCTGCTGATGGGCGTCATGGGTAGGGGCTGCCTTTCCTCAACCATGAAGAACATTTTATATTTGGAATACAATAGGTCAAAAATTCCAAGGTCAGACTGGAAACCCAAACAAATCTAAAGTGTGGTTTTCTGGTCTCAAGAAGCAGTCTTATCTGTGTTTCCTAGGACATAGAATCAGAAGCCTTATTAGGGGATCTTTTGAAATGCAGTTCCTAGGTGTTAAAGGATTCTTTGGATGTAAAAAAACATGTCCCAATGGAGGCCGAGGACTATTGTGGCCAATAATATGCACAGGTCAGTCCCCTCTTTCTTACTCTACTGTCTCAGGTACCATCTAGAGTCTAGGCTGCAGCAGGGACATGCATTACAGGAAGTCTGGGCAAGAGCTCCGGTGTAGGCCAAAGAGTTCCTGGCAGTAGCACAAGTAGGTCTTGAGAGCAGGATGCACAGTGTCAGAGCCACTCTTTCTTCAATATGGCATTTGAATGCCCATGCCTTAGGTTGCTAATACAGAAGACTTGGTGGTCTCTCTCAGTTATCCTGCCATCCCTTGCCACAGTATAGACATCACTGTTTTCTAATCACTAAGGGGCTGCTGCTTCTAGCCTCTCTTCATTCTGGACTGAAAATGTTATTTGTGTATATCTCTGATCTAGTTTCTTTTCTCCCCTCTCATTTCATGGCAAAAGGACAACTCCTGAGAGGGTGTGCCTCAACAGCTCTGAGCACTGCTTCGCATTTAGAAATCTGTGTATCCCATATGGGCGAAGATGCCACATGTTGCTATTTTAAACTTCACAGTGGATTAATTCACATCTTTAGAGATGCAGTGCTATAGAAAACTTGAAGACACATAGCTCTACATGATGAAACCCAGACTGGAGTGGAGTCCTAGCTCATATCTGGCCTCTTCCATTAGAGTACTGAAGCAACAGTTGAGTCCCATGACATTTGTTTTTTCTCTTGTGTCAGTTTTATCCAAGCACACGGGCTAGCTAGAAAAACTGCCAGCCACATCTAACTTTCAGAGAGTTTCCTGAGGTGCACTCTCATTTTCTTTTCTGGGGAACTAACATATGTAAATGCCTCAGGAACCTAGATAAAGGGCTGATGAGGAAAGTCATTAGGGTATGTCTTAGGATTTCCATTGCCATGAAAAGACACTATGACCAAAACAACTCTTATAAAGGACAACATACAATTGGGGCTGGCTTACAGTTTCAGAAGTTCAGTTTAGTATCATCATGGTGAGAAACGTGGTAGCGTCCAGGCAGACATGGTGCTGGAAAAGGAACTAGAGTCCTACATCTTGATCCAAAGGGAGCCAGGAGATGACTGACTCTTCTGCACTGAGTGGAGTTTGAGCCTTAGGAGCCCTCAAAGTCCACCTACACAGTGACACACTTCCTCCATCAAGGCTACACATCTAGCTAATAGCACTTCCCTTGGGCCAAGAATGTACAAACCACCATGGCGTAGTTATGATATACCAGCATTAGGGAAACAGTGGGAGGCTCCCTCCACTGGAATAGGAATCTGGGAGAAGGCTAAACTCACTTTCTCCATGTTCCTGTAGAATTGGTGGTGGTAACTTGCCTTGTTACAAACCAGGCTGCAGAGAAATCTACACACTGTTGCTCCTGCACCATCTTGCTCTGTTCCCTTGGATGTCAAGAACAGTTGCCATACTCTCTGTAGTTTTTACAAAAGTGTAACTGTGCTAGTTAGTATCCAACATAATGAGTTTTATTAGGACATATTCGCACGCACACGCACACACACACATGCACACACACACACACGCGCGCACACACACACACACACACACACACACACACATATATGACAGTTTACTTTGCTCACACTCTCCCCACTGTGACCCCCACCTGTGCCTCCTCTTACCCTTTCCTCCTGCTGGTTCCTTCCCTCCCCCCAAGTAGATTCCTTTAGAGGTATAAAAATAGCTAAATATAGAATCTTCACAGGGGAGGTAATATGATATTTTGGATTTTTCCCTCTGTTTACTCTCTGTTGTTTCTAACCCTCCCTTGTCTTTAAGTCCCATTCTTCTCCCAATATTGCCCACTTTATTTTATGTCATAAGTATTTTTAAAATTCTAGATTTTTTTGCATGTGGGAGATAGCATTCAACATTTGTCTCCCTGAGTCTAGCTTACTTTGTTCATCCAGTGGATCTTTGCTTTCCTCCATTTACCCTGTGGGTACCACCATCTGTCTTGGGATTTTTTCTACAGTTCATTTACTGAAAGTGGATGTCCCCTTCATGTCATACCTGAGGGTCACAAATAAGTCAGCCTTTATGAGGTTTAATCTCTCATTTGCCAATTTGTTTCTCTGTTATGAATTCAGTTAGTACTGTCCCCAAAATTCATATGTTGAATCCCAGAGCCTCAGAATACAACCATAGAGGTAAGATCTTTAAAAGAGTAACTAAGTTAAAAAAGAGGCCCTTTAATATAGGACTCTAATCCAATTTGGCATGGTTTGTTTTGTTTTGTTTTGTTTTGTTTTGTTTTGTTTTGTTTTGTTTTATAAAATGAGGGCAGGATACTGAAGGAAAGAACACTTAAACACAGACTCAGTTCTACAAAGCAAACAGAAACCAGCCATGCCAGAACTTGGACTATCTTCAAAACTTGGACTGGAAGAAAATACATTTTTAGTATTTAGTAGTATTTAATATTTAGTGTATTTGTTTAAGACATCCAGTCTGTGGAGTTTTGTTATGGCAGTCTAAGCTGACAGCTTTCTTCCAAACAGGAATAGAGGCTCTATGATTGCTCATAGCTGTCAGTGCTCTGAGTATGAACTGAGAATCTCCACACGTTTCTGGGAGTCACCCAGGTCTTATGCAGTTCCTTGCTGATACAGAGAGAATGTTTTCCGGGGTCTGGGTGTTACCATGGCTAGCTCTCAGGGATGAGGAGTTCCTGAAGCCAGGGCGGGCCTGAGTTTGGAAATATAAGTGTGGCTGGGATGATGCTTCACAGTTGGAAACAACATATATATAGAGTTGGTTAACAGCCACAGCAGCCAAGGAACCTCGTAGGTGTCCTGTAGCATCCCCGTCCCTATCCATAGCCAAGGGTGAGCATTTCAAGATAAGGCCTTTGATAATTCTTGTTGCTCAGCATCTCCAAAGTTTTAAGCCTGTATTGTTGTTTAGACATCACACTGTAGCCTTCCTTCAGCTACACCTGAACGGAGCTGAGCAAGGGTGTCCTCAATAGTGGATAAGAATGTGTCCCCTTTCGTCAAGGATTCTGGCTCTTCTATCAAGGATTCTAGAGCCTCACAGTGGCTAGGATTCTATAGATTTCATGCTTCTATAGATTTAGCCCATACTCAGTCTATGGACCTTCAGGGTTGGTAGAGGAACTCTTTAGTCCTACCCCATTAGACAGCCCTGCATTGCCATTTTAAGCTCCCCTTTTTCCTAATAAAAAGCTTATTTGTAGGGAGCCAACAGCACACCTTTAGTTTATGCCAAGGAGAGTCTTATCTTCTGTTTCCAGGCCTATGGCACACATTTCTGTGTCATGGTTGGTTAAGTTAGCAAGAATTGTTTCTGAGATACAGTCTCTGGAAGGAATTGGTTCACATTAGAATGAGTGTTAGAAATCTAAGTCAGAGGTCCTGGTGGCTATGGATGAAGGCCAAGGTTGGATTTTAAATGAGTCGTTACTGTTATTTTGGATGATGAGAAGTCCAGTTGTATTTCAGCACTGAATGGCTAAAGCCAAGGCTATCCGAGCGAGGGCAATATTAGTAAAGAAGGGTAACAGAGAGTACAAGAGTATTTATTATGTCTTATGTCTCTGCATTAAAAATACCAGCACAGAGGCAGATTAAAGTGCTTTGAAAATTTAAATAACTGGCTGGAAGGAGAACACTTTGTTTATGATGCTTCTTGTATCCTTCCACACAGACCTTTAGGGGATTAAAGTCCATTACTTGGGCAACAGATGACATTTTTCTCTGTACATGTGTCTATGTGCATGCATGCATTGTGGCAAAGTACTTATGTAGATATTTAAGGCAAAGTCTCCTCTTTGTTACTTGCTACTGCTTATGTTTGCCTAGCTGGCTCATGAGTTTCTGGGTGTTTCCTGACTCCACCTTTCATCTCACATAGGAGGGTGGGGATTACAGATGCCTGCTACCATGCCTGGATTTACATGAGTCCAAGGGACTTGAACTCAGGTCCTCACACTTGCACAGCAAGTGATTTGCCCTGGAGCCACCTTTCCAACCCAGCATCTGACTCTTGCAAGTGCCCTAGTGTAGCTGTCCCAGGCTTTTCTTGTGTTAGGAGAGTCAGAGGAGCTGTGCTGACCCATCTCATCCTGACATCCTTGGGGTTCAGTGTCTGATCCAGCAAGGGGAGGCATCCGTAGTGTTCAGTCTTAGAAGCTGAGTCAGATAGTTTGCCAGGAAAGCTTAGCACCCTGCGCTTCCATCTTGCAGGTACCTCTGATACATTGCAACACCTGAAAGTCAAGCTTTAAAACTGTGCCTTATAATAGGTAAATTCTAAGTAGCATTTAAAGGAATAAGCAAGTAGGTACTCTACCCTGTCGAAGCCTATCCATTCTTTTTTGCTATCTTGCTTCTGGTATCCTGAAGATTTCATTCTATAGAAACATGGGTTTTTCATTATAATAATATTCTTGTTTAGCCTTTGAACTTTATGGAAATTTATGGCTAAAATAAAGTTTGGCTAATTTTTTCCCCTGCTCTGCTAATTACTTTATTGTCTATGAGTTACTAAGCTGTTACATTCCCTGTTGTCTTCATTTTCAATAATGTCTATTATTAGAGGAAAAGAATATGAATAATTCCAAATTATAAAAATATAGGGTTATTGTTTTGGACCACTGGATGTCTACTAAAAGAAAGTATATAATGACAGACTGTCCTGAGCTGGTGATGTGGACTGAGCCAGGTTTCCTATCAGCCCACTGCCAAGCTAAAAGTAAGAGCTACGTGGTAGACAGGTCACCTGTCACGAGCTGAGTAATGTCTGGCACTACCAGGATCTCTGATGGTCAATTTATCAGTGTCAGCCCCAAATCTATTCTCATCTGGAGAACAGATGAAGTGGCCACCAGGTCTCAAAGTAAAAGGGGCTAAGAGGTTACTGGATAGAAAATGAGAACTTTAAGTCCTCAGGGACCTTTGGATGATTTCTTGATTTCTTTGCTGAAAGCTATTCACACCTGGGTGTTTGTGGTCGCACCTCATGCATCCCATTGAAAACTGCAGGCTTTCTTACAAATCATTCTAGTGCAGATGACACACACTTTAAAACACCCTTTGCAGGACTGAAGGCTCAGTGGTTAAGAGCACACACTGGTCTTGCAGAAAACCCAAGTTTGGGTATTAGTATCCTTGTTGGGAAGCTGTAACTCTGGCCGAAGGGGAGTCCAACACCTCTGATTCCACAGGCTGCTGCACTTACATGTAACTCTCCCACTGCATGCCACATACTCTCATACATATTCATTAAGTAAAACTAATTTTTAAAATCTTTAAAACCACTACAGTATTCATCTCTACAACCAACGCTATGGTTTGTGGCTAGTGAGTGTAACTGAGGCATAAGCGTGTACATGCTGCACACATCCTTCTTGTGGGTGGGCAGCAGACTAGCCAGAGATGTATCACTATCAAAGATGGTCCCTCTGTTGCTTTTCCTCACACCTGGCTCTTTCTGTACTCTGGATTTTCCACTGTGAATCTGTGGTTTTTGTTTGCTTGTTTGTTTTTTTTTCTTTTTTTTTTTTTTAACACAATCTCATGGGTGTGTGTGGCATGCCCACGATTATATTGAGCCACTTTTGGCTTGTTTATACACGGAGAAGCCCACAAACAGTCTTGGAACGACTGGGAGCCCCCTTACAAGGGGTTACTCATGCATGCCTGATGCAAACCCCACCAGAAAGCATCTATGCCAGACCTGGAGTGAGGGGAAGTGCCCTTCACTGGTGGTCATAGATCTCAATGTCACTGTAAATTTTAAAGCTTGCTTTGTTGCTACTCAGTGAGCCAGCTTCTGCTGAATGGCTAGTGTGCAGGTTGCTCCTAAACCAAGACAATCAGGGACCCAAAACACTGAATGTGAGTGGGCTATCAGAGAGCCCTTGGAGAGTAAGGTAAGGGGCAGACCTGTCTTAGTTGAAGTTTCCATTGCTGTGAACAAACATCATGACCAAAGCAACTCTTATAAAAGACAACCTTTAATTAGGTCTGGCTTACACTTTCAGCGGTTCCGTCCATTAACATCATGGCAGGCAGCATGGCAACATAGAAGGAGCTGAGAGTTCTACATCTTGATCTGACCACAGCCAGGGAGAGACTGACTCTGGTCAGACTTGAGCACATAGATATGAGACCTTAAAGCCACCCCCCACCCCACCAGTGACATACTTCCTCTAACAAGGCCATACCTCCTAATAGTGTCATTCCCTGTGGGCCAAGCATATTCAAGCCATCACAAAGCCCTAGGCATTGTGGGAATGGGTTTCCTCTGTCTCTTCCCTCTGACAGACTGGCTGAAGGCTCTTCAGTGATTGCTGTCATTGCCAATATTATTAGAGCTATTGTTGTGCCTGTGTCAATATTGCTAGAGCATTCATTGTACTGAGTATTCACAGGTGCCCAGAAGATCTAAGAATCCATCTGTCTCTCCTGTGAGATTCGAGGGCAGCTCACTGCAGAAGGTGGGGCAGTAATGCAGGTGCCCAGCACACTGACTCATAGAAACAAATGTGTGGTAGATGCTTATGACTGCTAGTGCCGTGCCCGTGACCCTTCTCTAAGCATTGTGATTAACATTAGAATGTGAAGAGGCTGTACAGAGATGGGGAAGTGAGCATAGAAGGGATGGGTGCAATGACACAGAAAGCAGAGACTTCTGGTATATTGTATTAGGTTATTTAAAAGCAGCTGTAGATGTGGAAGAGGAGGGGAAAGGATTGAAGGAGCCAGATAATTCAAGGGTGCCACAGGAAAACATACAGAATCAATTAAGTGGGCCCCATGGGTATCACCACTGAGACTGAACCAGCAACTAGAGAGCATGCATGAGACAGACCCAAACCCCCTATACACATGTAACAGGTATGAAGCTTGGTCTTCATGTGGGACCCTAACATCAGGAGCAGGGTCTGTCTTTGACTCTGTTGCCTGACTTTTGATCCCTTTCCCCTAGCTGGGCTGCCCCCTAATTGTCTAGTCTCAATAGGAGAAGATCCATCTAGTCCTACTGTAACTGCATATGTTAAGGTGGGTTGATATCCATGGGAGGCCTCCCCTTCTCTGAGGTGAAAATGAGGGAGAGATGGGGGGAGGGGAGGAGAAAAGAGGGACTGGGAGGAGAGGAGAGGAGAGGAGGAGGGGAAACTGTGATTGGGATGTAACGTAAATAAATTAATGAATGAAAAAACAGCAGCTGTAGAGACATGGAAGAAAGGAAGAGAGGTTTGGTCTGACCTTAGGTGGGACTATGATTATATCAAGGAACATTTTGTTACTCACATCCTTGAATGACCAAAATGCCTACAGAAGGAGCTGGGATATGCCCCTTATAGGAGTTGAAATGACTTCTATGCAGTCCACAAGAGAAGCTAGGAAGTGTAGTCTTTCAGCAGAAAACTGTCACATTGGACATCAGATTTCAAGGGACCCTGTGCTGACCTTGTGAGGGAGCAGGGTCAGCTGGACTAGAAGTACAGAAGGCAAGAGTGAAGAGATCCCTTGTATATTGGGGAAAGAGGTGAGCCTTGATGCTCTAGAATGTGACAGCCCTTGTGCCCCAGGATGTGGCAGCCCTGGCACCCCAAGGTGGACTATTCTAACTCTCCACTCCACGTTGTGGATCATGGAGGAAGTGCTATCGGCCTACCTATCCTTTACCTGACCTTGTGTGAACACCAGCCCTTCTTCATAGGAGTGACTTACTGAGCCAACAGCCACTAAACAGTGTGTGCCATGCACGGAAGGAGACAACACTGTTATAGCTGTATCCAAATAGAGTAATAACAAGAATTACATTTTGAGTACCTAATTATGTCAGGTGTTCAGAAACCAGAGGCTTCATGCTTGCTTATAGGCAGCTTGGCATGATTAAGTGATGTTTTGAACTTGGCTTCTTGTCAGACATGAGATCCTTCTCCCTGTGGTAGCCAGGACCCCCATAAACTCCCAGATAATGTTAACCTCTGACCCCAGGAGCACAGACATGAACTGTCCCCTGACACATGGCTGTGGGAGGTCTTGACATGGCTTTTGTTCCCAGCCTTAACCAAGGATTCCCAGGGATATCTGTGATATCCCTGTTGGTTGCTCACAACCCTTTCCTTCTCTAGACCATGCCTAGGACCCTGAGCATGTGTGCCAAGGTCACTGACTTTTTCCCACCATAGTGGGCAAGTTATGTGATAGTCCTTTGGTCACTTGGGAGTTGAACCCTGGGCACAGTCTGGCCACTGGTCTCATCCCTGCTGCAAGCAGTTTAATTTCTATCACCTGCCTGAGGCTCTCCTGCTTTTTAAAGAACTTGCCAGTCCTGTGACAGTCTACCCAGTGAACTGTTCTCGAGAATCCTAGATTGCTTGTTTGGAGGCAATAGTTGTGATGTTAAATAGCATGGACACTAACGTTAGCTCATTAATCAATTTTAAACAACTCTGGGCATACATACATTCCTGGGATCCTTAGTAGGCACTTGCATTTGGTCCATTCACTTTGCCCAGCTGGCCTCCTCTGCCTCTAAGTATCCCTTCCTGGAGTCCTCATTTACCTTGAAGAAAGCTCATTAACAGGTGATCTGAGGCTAAGGATGAAAGAGATCTGTTGCCCCTGTTCCTGCCTCTTCCACTGCCTTTCCCAACTATGACGGGAGGAAGCAGAGAATGAAAGTTCCTAGATATTCATCTCTGTTGACACAAAGAAAACCTCCATCTTCATCCTCAGACTTCACCATTTCTCCAAGGAACCTCTTCTCTTCTTACACTGTTTTCTGTCCATTGTCTTCAGCCAACAGACAAAGATGAAGAGAATTCTTGGTGTGCTCCATCTGGTTCTATCCAAAGCAGTGTGTGTGTGTGTGTGTGTGTGTGTGTGTGTGTGTGCGCGCGCGTGTGTGCCTGTGTGCGTGCGTGTGTGTAAATAATGTCAGGACTTCTCTGGTCAAGTAAAGCAATTTACAGTGTTAGACTACTAGATTAGAGAGCACTTTCAGAGTCTATCAGAGAAGAACAGGGTCTTAGGGCCAGTGTTACAAACAGCTGTTGAGTGAGCTCTGCTGCTGTGCAGAATAAAGAAAGGACCACCCACTTTACCTGGAAGAAAAAAGAGGGTGGTGCTTGTTTGCTGGTAGGTGGGAGATGCTGGACAGCCCAATCTGCAGTTCCCCCCAACATCCCACCCCCATTACTGTGGTTAGTGTCTGCTTTGAACAGGCACTTGTAAGAAAACCTAAGAGAACGGAAGCATCTTCTTTAAGTTTAAGCAGGTGGCAGCAGACAATTGAGTGTGTTGATTGTCCTAATCATCCCTTGTGCTTGCCCTGTGAGGCAAAGCTAAAGTCATGACAGTACCCTGTTACCAAAACATCATCTTCAGAAGCAGTCTCAAATCCTCGTCAGTTGACTGGTTACTGGTAAGGTTTCAAATGGAATAAAAAGCACACGTGATCCTGAAGCTGCAGATGTGTGGTGATAAGCTCCTAATGTGAAACTGGCTGTAATTTACCACTGTGTTCCCTGACATACACTGAGGATTCTGAGGCTCTTTTCAGATTTACAAAGATCGTTTTTCACCTGTCTGTGCTATGTCACATTAAGGTAATTTGAAGAATTGTCTAACTTAGCTATTGTTCAGTAATACGTATTTTTAAACAACTGGAAGCCATTGTAGTGTGTTGAATAATGTTCCTTACTTAGTCTCTGGGTGCTTAGGACCTCAGACTGTGATTGCTTTTGTCTGCTTAGGCTGTTATAACAAAGGTACCAGAGACAGGGTAGCTTAAATATCAGAAAGTTCTTAATAGCTTAAATATCAGATTAAATAAGCTTAAATATCAGAAAATATCCTAGTTCTAGAGGCTAGAAGTCCAAGGTCAGTATGCTAGCATGGTCAAGTTCTGGTGAGGGCTGTCTGTGTGGCAGGTGACTGTTTCTTGCTGTGATTATAGGCAGCAAAAGAACCAGCTCTCACATATTTTCTTGTGAGGGCACTAATCCTGTCAGGAAGACTCCACCCTCATAAGCTGATCACCTCTCAGCTCTAAAATCCCTCATGCTGTGGTCAGGATTTTAAAGTATGAATTTGCTGCGAGATGTACAAACATACATCCAATAAGTGATCTACTTTTGAAATAGAGATTTTACAAATGGAATAATTTAAATATTTTGAAAGGACATCTTAATTGGATTGAGGAGAGTACCTAAATGACAAGTATCCTTTTAAGATAAAGAAAAGCTACGTAGAGACACATGCAGAACATAGTCACATAAAGATGGAACTTTCTAGGAACCAAGGGATATCAATCTTCTAGCAATGAGATATAAGGAGAGATAAGGAGAAAGGCTTGCCAAGCTTCTGACTCAGAAACATCAGGACAAACCAGCTGTGTTAGTTTTATGATTTTAAGTGTCAACTTAAGACACTCTAGAATCAACTGGAAATAAAGTCTTAATGAGGAATTTTCTAGCTCAGGTTGGCTTGAAGCCTTGTCTGTGGAGGAATTTGTAGAATATTAATTGATGTAGGAAGACCCTGCCTTCATCATCCTTAGGCAGGGGGCCAGGGGAGAAAGTAAGGAAGGAAAATGGAGGTTTGCATGCATTTATTTCCCTCTGCTCTTGACTCTGGATGTGATGTGTCTTGCTACTGAAGTTCTTGCCCTGACTTCCCCTCAGTTATAAACTGTAACGTCGAATTATAAATTAAACAAACCTTTCCCCCTAAAATGATTTTTATTTATTTTATTCCCTTTCCTTCAGTTCATCTCATATGGGGTCGCCCAAGGCAAGAACATTACTACTACTGTTACTACTACACTTCTACTCTTCCTCCTCCTCTTCTTGCTTCTCCTGCTCCTGCTCCTCCTCCTCCTCCTCCTCCTCCTCCTCCTCCTCCTCCTCCTCCTCCTCCTTCTCCTTCTCTTCCTTCTTCTACCTACTGAATCCACTAACTGTTGCCTTTATCTGAATGGATGCAAGACTATCTTTTAGAGCATGGGTAGCCTCTCAGGAACCAGATCCCTGAGGAAAATTGGCCCTTCCTTCCCCACATCAGGCATCAGCTGCTAATAGGTCCTCAGCTAGAGGTGAAACATCATGGCTCACAGCCCCTTCTATGCTGGGATTTTGTCTGGCTTGATGTGTTAGGTTTTGTGCAAGCAATCACAGCCATTGCAAGTTCACATGTGCAAAAGCAGTGCCCTGTCCAGCTTTCTGTCAGGATATTTTATCACGGCAACAAGAATGAAACTAGGAAACCACCTGTCCTCAATGCTAATTAAAGAGACAAGCAATAGTGAAGAACAGAGAAAGGTTTATTTGATGATGCCACATTGGAAAAACAAGACTGGATATAGAAGTCTTAAGTCCATCTTCAATCTCCTGACCTAAAGTATCTGTTTAAATAGAGGACAAGAAATATGTGTAGCTAAGCCATACTTGACACCATAGTCCTAGTCATCAGTGTCTGGGTGCCAGTTTCTCGTGCAAAGTGCTATAAGTTGCTGGGGTCTGTGCAGTATGTACCTGGGAGACAATATGCACCCTTGACTGGTCTTAGGCAGCAGTCTTTCCTGTCTCCTAGTAGGAGATACTGTGAGGAAATTCAGTTTCTCAAGGTTCACTGTCTCAATAGTCTGATAGCCATCAGACTATGGGGAGGGCACATGTCCCCCTTTAAAATATCTTCCTGCTTGCTGGGACAATTATACTAATAACAGTTGTTAATTCGATTAGGGTGATTTAAATTTCCTTTTCAATCTTTTTTGATTTTCTTAGATGTAGAGACTATTTTGTTAATTAAAGTAAGTCATATTGAGGGAAAGATTCAAGCTAGTTATAGAGGTGATTTCCAACCCCTACCCTCCACCAAATGAGCTCAGCTTTCGGTTAAGCTAATGAAAATGACTGCAGACTCCATTGCACATCCCAGTCCCTGCTCTCAAGGCCAGAGATTTGGGCTCCATCACTGTTCTTGAAGGTAGTTGGTAAGACAACATAGCCTGGGTTTTGGTGGTCTAGTCAGTCTGAAGTCACAAACTCAGGAATAGTGCTTGGCTCAAGACTTCAAAAAGAACTCTTTTTTTTTTTTTAATGCTGTCTGCATTTTGTTTATCAAAAGATCTTTCTTATGTTTCTTTTTGGCACAATTAAGTGGATTTGATCATTCACATTTGTGGGCTCTTAACATATTCATCCCAAATGCCTTCCTGCATCTGCTATCTATTTCAATATGTTTTTTCCTAATAGTTTGGAGATATTTTCAACATTTGGACTTTTTTTTTATTGCTTTAACGACAATATCTGGAGAGAGTTAAAGGTTTAGAGAGTTAATTTTTTATTCCATTCATGTACAACAATCAGTTGTTTTGAAGGCAAAGAGAGCCCTTTCCTGCTTTCCCAGTTCCTTTCCTTCATAAATAAGTTTTGTGTTACTGGAGATTAGATGGTGCCTCTGGTATGATTTTACTGATCCTGTATGTTAATTAACTGTGTCCTGTGCATAATTTGGTTGTAAGAGATAAGATCTCTCCATATGTATGGTAAATGAATAATAACAGGTTTTAGAGAGGATATATCTGTTGTAACAAGTTTCCTTTTAGTTTTGAGCTGGCCTTTGTTTTCCTGTCTCTTTATCCTTCCTCCTTGTGGCTGTCTGTTCCTCCCATTTCTTATTTTACACGATCAAACCATTCTCCTCTATTTATTCCTTTAATCCTTAGCCTGGCTTTATCATGGGTGGGTCTTACTTTGGGAGATCCTTTGAGTAACATAGTTTCCAATCTTATAAAGTCAGTATGTTCTTTCCTTTTGAAGAAAAATAAACAAGATTTATTTACTTTTTTATTTTATAAGTATGGGTGTTTTACCTGCATGTATATCATGTAGTATACACTACATGTATACCTGTGTCCTCAGAGGACAGAAGAAGGATTCACATCCCCTGGCACTGGAGTTAACCCATTTGTGAGCTGCAATTTGGGTGCTGGGAATCAGACTTGGGTCCTCCGGGTAGGCAGCCAGAGCTATTAACCACAGAGTCATCTGTCCAACGTGCTTCTTTCCTTTTTGAGAGTGCAAAGCACACTCAATCTATTAATGAGCTACCACCTCAGCACTCCCAGTCCATTATTTTCTATTGTGGATAAATACATTGAAATATCAGTACAGAGAGTATAAATCTGCACCTTAATTAACATTCAAAAAAAGCTATTTAAAAATAATCAAACAGATCATAAGACAAAATCCTGGAGGGGTAAATTAAAAGACTGGATTGGTTTCTAGTCCCATCCTGGTGTCTCTTGTTTACAATTAGTGTCTACGATAAAATTAGCCATCAAATCTGTCAGGGCTCCAAACTCTTGGCCTGAGGTTTCATTTACATTGTATTTCTGGCAGTTTGAATAATGTTCCAAACTAGTCACATTGATTAAATAGACCAATTTTGTGACTTAAATGTTTTAACATCTGTATTGCTCAAAGATCTTTCTGAATCAGTACATTTCTACAAATACAAAAATAAAAATGTTTGCCCCAAATTTTGAGAATCTATTAGAAGGCCTTGACTGGAAAGCACATTCTTGTGTAAGCAGCGGCCCCCAAGAATGCCCAAATAACTATGACCTTGAGGAATTTGGAGCAGGGCCTGCCACTTTGGAAGGCCTTGCTTTTTGTTGTCCAACCCCTCCCCACCCCCACCCCTGCAACTGGCTTCTTCCTGTCTTGGTGTAGTCCTGTTAAATATGTATGGCCTGGTTAGTTTTATTTTTGCAGACCTAACATTTTCTTCTCTTCCTTGTTACTTGTAACATATAATCAGCTGACTTGCACCATTACAGCCCACCAGGTGCTTTCCTCTCCTGTTAGATTGGTTTTTTTTCGCTGCATCACAAGAAATCTTTATTTGCATTGAATTTTTCTGATGACTTTGATGAAAGTTATTCTGTCTGCCATATATTTTGAGAATGCTTGATCTGCCCTCGTTCCTCCCTCCCTCCCTCCCTCCCTCTCCCCCTCCCTCCCTTCCTCCCCCCTCCCTCCCTCCCGCCTTCCCTCCCTCCTCCCCTCCCTTACTTCCTCCAGTAACCCTTGTTTTCTTTCCACTTTTTTCAATAGTTCTGAGGCTGGACCCCAAGGCCTTGTACACCCCAGCCCAAATCTTGACCTCTGAACTGTAGAACCAATTCCTTTAATTGCTTCTCATACAGTACTAAGGTGTGAACTTCTTTCAGCCCGGGAATGTTGATAATAATTGCACATTCTTAAAATAAGTTAGCAGCAAGGTGAAGTCCTGGGGGGTAACATGGGTTTTCTGGCATCTGAGATGTCTCTCTGAGTGTTTATGACCATATCAGCAGCCTGGAAGGGCTTACAGTTTGTTATATTTGGCTTCCTCTTCCTGCATGTAGCATTCTGAATTTCTTCTAGGAACATATATTTTAGACTCACGACCAGATTTAGGCTGACTAGCCGACCTCATCCCTGGGTAGCTGAAAGACAAAGAATGTGAGGAGACACCTGCAAATCCGATATTTTGACTCTGGATAAAGTATGGCAGAAAATGCAATGCTTGTGAGTCCTGCAGTAATGCTGCGGCCCTGTGAGAGTAAAGACTGGAGATGCTGAGCCAAGGGCTGCAGGCTGTGAGGCCTGAGTACTGGACCAACTCTAGGATAAAGAAAGGGAAGATAAAAAGCCGTGTGCGTGTGTGAATGAGTGTATAAAATGCCAGGCAGTCTTCTTAGTTCTTTGAAACAATAGTTTTTGAAGATGTTTTAAGAAGTTTAAGTTGAAAAAACTTCCAACTTGAAGAAGTAGAGAATGCATTAACATAATCACAAGAGAAACTCCCTTGAGCATCTTTTACTTTAGCAACTTGGTTGGTTAATTACTGTTTGCTTTTCTTTTCTCATGAGCAAAGCTATCTGGCTGGTATCTGGGTCATGCTGAATGCCCAGAGCTGGTAAAATGGCCTGTGCAGTTTCAAAAGGCCATGGTCTTAGCTGTGAAGATTACTCAAGTGTTAAGAAGGGGACACACACACACACACTCTCTCTCTTTCTCTCACTTTTTAATTTAATTCTTCCTGATTAAGTTGCCAACTGCACATCATCATCATATTAGAAATGCATATTCATACACCTATCCACATATGCACATTTCTGTTGTCTATATAACAGGGTGGGTTGTAATTGTCACCTGGGTTTGCCTAGGAAGGATAGATTTGATTTACACTAGTTTTGTGATAGCAGTAGTTACAATCCTTATTATTATTTGAATATGCAGTATTCTAAAAGGCTCCTGTGTTGAAGACTTGACTCCCAGTGGAAGCAGTGTTCAGAGGTGGAACTTCTGTGTAGTGGATGAGCCATGAGGGTTCTGCCTTCATCAATGTATTAACTCAAAGACAAGTTCTGTTTTGAGTAGACCAATGGGAGGTGGTTGGTGGGACATGGTTGGAGGGGATGGGTCATTAGTGGTGTGCTTTGAAGTGTTTATTTTGGCTCTGGGTCCTTCCTGACAGGCTTTCTGTCTTCTTGGCTACAACTCTGAGGTGATCAGCCTCTGCTATATATTCATATCACTGTGATATTCTGCTTCATTTCAAGCCAAAAAAGCAATGGTTGTGGCCAGCCCTGGATGGGTTGAAAGCTTAGAAACCATAAGCTAAAATACGTAATTCCTTTATTAGGGTGGTTTTTTTTCTCAGTCATTTTTCTATAACCTCGAAATGTTTGACTACCATGCCCCATTTTCTTCTCAGGGGTCTGTTTTTGGATGACATGTTATACAGTCATCATGGCTGTAAATCACTTAATGAAATTAAACTTATGGGTGAACCATCTATATGTCAAGGGAAGCTGACTGTCAGGTCCTTGTCCTGGTCACTCAGGAGTTAGGTGTTACTATCCATGCACTATGGAGAGTCAATAAATGGAATCATTTGGTTTTGTTTAATGTTGCTCAGTGATATTGCTCTGGAAGCCAAACTGTAGCTGATAAAAGAATGTTTAGGGTGAATGAGGTTCAGTAGAAAGACACAGCTGGAGTCTCCTTGTTAATAGTTCTTGGCTAACATTATGGGACGTTGGCATCAATCCTAGTGAATATCATGGTCATTGGCAATGTTCACACTTCCAGTGGTACAGTTCAAAAGGTTTATGGCCCATAGATCCTCACATGAAATTGGGCATCAGAAACAGGCACTTATAATGCTCTACTCAATATGAACCCAGACCCCTGGTTCCAAGTCCATAAAACCACCTCAGCACGAAGCTGGCTTCCTTCCCAGAGCTGCAAGGAGCGTGTCTTCCCTGAGATCCATTCATAGAAGCCACCATCCACTTGGAACCCTTTCTCATGTCTATCCCTTTCCCTGCTTACACACTCCTACAGGGACAGAGCTATAACTGCCCTCTCTGTAGGAGACCACATCATCTTGTTCTCTAGTGTTTTGTCAGTCTTAGACCAGGAAGACAGAGAAGATGGACTTACATGCTGTACAAGAAAAGAATATATTTTCTGTATTCAAAGAATTTTCTTGTGTATTGCCTGCCATCCCACATGTTGGTCTTAACCATGGTGGGGATTTTTCAAGGAGGGATCCTGGGAGGAGTTAGTCCCATCCATTTCTGGAGCACTCATTACCTCATGTACTGCTGCCTTACCCTGTATGGTCACTTGTGGGCTTTCTGATATTTAGGTTAGTGCTATTAGGACAGCCGTGAAAATAGTAATTCCAAATTCAGTTGTCTCCAGCAGATGTTAAACGACTAAACTTCAGGCCCTTTCTCCTATCTCTTGTCTTAGTTAGGGTCACTATTGCTGTGATGAAACACCATGACCAAAAAGCAACTTGGGAAGTATATTAGATGGTTTTGTGTGTCAACTTGACACAAGCCTGAGTCATCAGAAAGGAAGGAGTCTCCATTGAGGAAATGCCTCCATGAGACCCAGCTGTAAGGTATTATTTTCATTTACTGATCAATAGGTAAGGCCCAGACCATTTTGGGTGGTGTCACCCCTGGGCTTGTGTGGTCCTGGGTTCTATAAGAAAGAAGGCTGAGCAAGTAATTAAGCAGCTTCTCTCCATGGCCTCTACATGAGCTTCTGTCTTCAGGATCTTGCCCTGTTTAAGTTCCCATGATGACTTTCTTTGGTGATGAACAGCAATATGGAAATGCAAACCAAATAAATCTCTTGTTCCCCAACTCGCTTGTTGGTCATGGTGTTTTTGTCGAAGGAATAGACACCCTGAAAGGCTTACATACCCTGAATTACACAGTCCATTGTGGGAAAACAAGACAGGAACTTAAACAGGGCAGAAACCTAGAGACAAGGGCTACAGTAGACAGAGGTTATAGAGGAATTCTACTTACTGGCCTGCTCCTTATGGCTCGCTTAGTCTGCTCTCTTATAGATCCCAGAGCTATCAGCTCAGGGCTACCCCCTACTCACAATAGGCTGAATCCTCCCATATCAATCATTAATTCAGAAAATGCCCTACAAGCTTGCTTGCTTACAACCTGATCTTATGGAGGCATTTTTTTCAACTGGAGTTCTGTTCCATCAGTTGACCTAGTCTGTGTGGAGTTGACAATACTAGACAGCACAGCCCTCATTCTCCAAATCTACAAAGCCAGAGTCAGAGTTGTGCTTTCCCTGCAACATCCAATCTTGTGTCAGGGGAAGGAGACTCAGTTTTTGATCTCTGGATGTTGAAACCATCAGCAAGCTTAAATCTGGTCCAATTTCCTTTTGAAATGCCCACAATGTACCCAAGTCCTGCCTGTGATGTCCAGGCCCATTGCAGCTGTGCAATTCTGTTGCTTGGTTCCCACTGCAGTTGTCTACTCCCTGATTCCCTAGCTCAGCACCAGCTGCTTTTGTCCAGCCTGCAGCACTATGTCTTTGCACCAGCAACATCTCTGACAGCTCTTTAATTGCTACATGCGTTTGTACAGTTCCATGGCAATTATGTTTCAGACCCTGTCAAGGTACCTGCTAGCCTCAGGGCTGCGTTTATATTAAATATCAATAAAGAGCTGATAACATCAGTTTGGATGGCAGGCTCACAGAATCATATGTTCCTGGGAGCCAGGCCTGTCTGGAAGATGGAAGGAAGGTTTCAGTTTCATTCTCTCTTCCAAAGGTTAAATGAAACAAGAACAGATTTTCCAGGTGAATATCATGAATTGGTTCTTACTAAATGATGACAGCCATTAGACTGGACATTGTCCTCAATTGCATGTGATTTGTCAGAACATCTATCTGTTCTTTCCATAGTAGTTTCTTTCCATAGTAGTTTCTTTTATGTGTCCCCCTCCCCCATATGGAACATAGGATAGATAACACTTCAAATGCCTTATCTTTAAGTGATTGTTGACTGAATACTCATAAAAGAAGAGGGCAGAGGTCAAGGGCTAAATGATCTTCAATCTTTAGTCCATACTGCATCTTGGATGCCCTCACAGTCCTCTGTAAATCAGTACCCACAGCCCTATAGATAATATGGTGTACCCTTATGTGACCTCGGATCCCTCATGCTCCACAGAATCACATGATCTTTCTAGGAAACATGATGGAGATGGTATATATAGGGCATCTGGTACTTATAGTACCATGATGTAAACATCATGTGGTATCCACCCATGGAACCACCATGGAGACTCCTAGCATGCAGACTGGGCACTCCGGGACTTTCTTCTCTAATCATTCCATTTTTAGTTATATCTTAGAGTTTCCATTGCTGTGAAGAGACAAGTCTTATAAAGGACCACATTTAATTGACCCTTGCTTACAGGTTCAGAGGTTTATTCCATTATCATCAAGGCAAGAGCATGGCAGCATCCAGTCAGGCATGGCTTGGGAGGAGCTAAGAGTTCGATATCTTGATCTGAAGACTAACAAGAGAAGACTGGCTTCCAAACAGCTAGGAGGAGGGTCTCAAAACCCACCCCTACAGTGACACACTTTCCTTCAACAAGGCCAAACCTCCTAATAGTCCCACTCCCTGGGCTAAGCATATTCAAACTGCTACAAGGTACTAGAATAATTCTGTTTCTTTCAGCCCAAAGTTTCTAGAAGAATATATTCCTAGGATGGTGAAAAAGGTAAATTCATCTTTAGTTTTAACATTAGTGACAATCCAGCTTTGGGGAATAAAGTTACCCTCTGACAGGCATTGGAATTCCTTATTCCTATGTTATCTGTAGAGCACACAGACCCTGGGCTACTTCTACCATGCACCTACAATGTAGCATTGCTGTCCTTCCCACTATCTGAGACAGAAGAGAGATGTGACCACTGGCACAATGCTTGCCTCCTTAATTCACAATGCAAAGCAGTACCTGTCTGCTCTGCACATTTATGGCACCTCTTGTGTCATCACCAGAGTGAAGAACCATCATGTCTCTTAAAGGACTGCAAGAGTTTGACACTTCCCACAACCCTACCTACTGCCCATGAAGTTGTTGCCCATTCACAACCTTGAGTGCCTTCCCCATTCTCTAACCATCTCTGGTGCTATTGAGCTAAGACTTAACTGCAGATCCCAATCTGCTAGACTTTGCTTGAAGTCCCAACTTTTCCATTCTTCATCCCAGATTCCTTTTGATTCCTAAACTCTAGGCATATCAACTTGCTTTGGCTCTGATAGGCTACTCTCTACCTTTTCTCCCCACCTTAGTCCTCTTCACCATATAGATTCCAAAATTTTCCCCTGTGTACTTTATTGAATTGAAGACCATATCTTGTTTTCCCCATCATTGTATCCCTAAGTCCCATTACATGATGGCACACAGTGGGTCTTCAGAAAATATTTTCTGAGTGAATAAATAAATGTATATTTTCTCCAGTATGGTCCTTCTGTGTTTTTCAGAATATTGAAAACTAATATTTGCATCCTCCTGATAAGGTTGCCAAAGTAATGGGTTGGATTTTTGTCACTGTGATGAATATCATCAAACAACAATTTATAAGCACAAATAGTTTTGATTGGGTTTATGAGGTTTAGTCCATGCTCAGCTAGGCTTCATAACCTTCAGACCTATATCAAGGCAGAACACTGAGGCAGAAGAGCATGATGGGGGAAATAACTGCATACCTCATGCAGTTAGGAATCAGAGAGAGACAAGAACAGGCTAGAGGCAGGGGATGCTCTCACACACTAACATGGTACAGGTAGCCTGCTTCCTCCAACTAGGCCCATCTCCAAAAGTCCAAAGACCTCTCAAAAGTCCATAGTCTCTGCAGAGACTCAAGAGAAACTATCAGCTATAAGCAACTGAGAGGAAAAAGAAGTTTCTGTGACTCAGAAAGACTGTTAATTCTAAGCCAGTTTAAAAAATAAAAAGCAGATTATGTATGTGTATAAACACACACACACACACACACACACACACATACATATATATGAGAAAAGAGTAAACATTTTTCTTTTAAAGGTTGAGAATGAGGACATAGGAGAGATGGGACCACAGTAAGATTGAGACCCAGCAGAGCAAGCACTTCTGTAATCCTGCTGCTCCATGTCTGGAATCCTGAATATGTGGTAACATGGTATGAACTGTCAAGGGAATGAACAGCCCTGCTCATACATTGCTGACTACAAAACACATGGCTTCTCCCCTGGGCTACCTCCGCTTGCTGACTGTGGCTTTCCTTGGCGTACATTTCACATTCCTGGCATCCTCAACTTCCTGCATTCGTCATTGCCTCTTTGACTTCATCTCCACAGCTCCTTCTCTTGGGGATTGTTTGTAAGTTCTATGGCACTGTAACACATTTCCTAGCTTCCCAGGATTTCCTTTGAAAACAAAATAGAAGCATCTATGAGCCCATAAATCTTGTTTTCTGCATGTCTGCATGTAAAACAAGCATCACGGGGTAGTGTGGAGGTCTTCTGTCTGCTCAAAAAGTAACCAGCTTCTCTTGGTCCACAGTTATTTGCAGCCACTTTGTACCTGAGCACAGGGAAAAATTCCGTATATGTCCCTGAAGTAGTACAAAGAGGGAAATCTTTCCATGGTATTCTTTTCTCATGATAAATATTTTATACAAATTTATACTTTATACCCCAGAGCCTATCATAAGTAGTGTCTTTCTGATTTCTAAGGTGTGCTCGAGGCATCTTATCCACTGTCTTTGTACAATTTATTTGCTTCTTTTCTGTAATACCATCTCTTTAATGACTGAATCTTTCGTGATTTTAAATGTTTTTCTTTTCTGGCCAAATTGCTGATTTTTAAAAGCTTTATCCTCTGTTTTTGTTCCAAATATTCACTATAAACCTGTCTAAAGGCAGCCAGTAATAACCATGCCATAGACTGTCTTGAATTGTCTCTGCAAGATTAATTTGTTCTCAGCTTCTAAATTCATCTTCTTGAAATTCTCAAGATACTGAAAAACAAAACACAAAAAGCATACAGAGGCTCTTTGTACAAAAATATATATGGCCCTGGTCCTATTCTTTGTAGAATTCTAATTGCCACCTGAAATGCAGTCTGTTGTTGTGTTATTGAGATAGGTTCTCCTGTAGCCCATCTGGCTCTAACTGGATATGTAGTTAAGACAACTTCAAATACCCCATCCCTGCCCTCATTTGCCAAGTCCTCAAATTCAGGCATATTCCATTGTATCTGCCATTAGTACATTCTTCACTGGCCACAATTCTATAAGCATTCTGGTCATTTGAACTCCTACTAGATTTATCCATAAAGCCATCTAAGATTTCTCTACCTTCCTTCTCCAAGCTTTTCTCAACTCAGACACTCAGGGCTACTGAACCACAAGATAATCTAGTCACAGTGAAGGGCCACCTTTCCAGTAGCAGTTTTCCATGTCATTTAGACTTCTCATTCCCATGGCAGAATACCTGACATAAGCATCTTCTGGGAAATTACTTTGGCTCATGTTTGTAGATGTTTGAGTCTTTGTCCAACTGGATATATTGCTTTGGACCTGCGGTGAGGCTGGACATAATGATGAGAAATATGGTGGAACAAAGCAGTTTACTTCATGGTATACAGGAGCAAACAGACAGAGGTAAGAAGACCATCCAGCTACAAGGCATGCTTCAAGGACATACTTCAGGATATCTTCTATATGTGGCTAGTCCCTACTCCAAAGTTCTCAACATCCACCAAGACCTGGGATCAAGCTTTTAATACCTAAGTCTTTGGGGACAGTGGCACATGTGGGTTGTGTGTAGGGGATGACTATATATTCAAACCTTAACTAGTAGTTAATAGTTTCTATCAATGAAATGATAGTAAAAAGAGAGAGAGAGAAACCCTGGGTGAGACTGGGCTGGATTCAAGGCTGTATTTGATGAGATTTGGAAAGGAATGGGTTTTGGAAAGGTATCCTGGGTCTAATTATAATATCTGAGAGTCCCAGTAGGAGGCCGTGATGAGTTAGTGGAGCTACTGATGTTCTAGGACAAGGAGGCCATTCCAGCTATGAACATCAGTACAAAGTTTCAAGCATGACTCAACTTCAGAGGAGCTACTGGGAGGTTTTCAGGGCCGGTGTTACTCTAATATTTACTATTAGGGGAAGAAACCTACTCACCTGGGCAAGGTTCTCTTCCTTCCCAATGAGAGCAAACACTCAGAAAGAAAATTGACAGTTTTTCCTTTCTGCTACAGTTTCAAAGTAAATTGGTTAATGGGGACATGCCATACACAAAATTATGTATTTTATCTTTGTGGATACCAGCCTGAGTATATTGCATCAAATGCCACTTTAGAATTCGAAAGCATTTTAAGATGTGCTTATCTGGCAAGGATGTGCAACTTTTTGACATGGGGATACAAACCTGCCATCTATAAACACATCTATAAATGCTGCCACATAACAGCATTACAAAAAAAATGCAACGTGTGTGTGTGTTTTATTTTTATATCATGATGCTTTAAATATGGTTACAATTTTGTGTTAGGCTAAATGCATAGCTATTGTTCGCTGTATGTGGCCCATTAGCAATGGTTGTTCATAGCTGTATGTCTAGGGCATTTTAGCTGAGGTTTTATGCCTTGAAATGACCCCTCTATAGACCCCAATTCTGACTGCTGAGGCAATGAACTGGCCTTGCATACCATGTTGCATGAGAAACTGAGATGGACACATTGGGGAACTCTGGAGAGGAGCTTGGACTTGTTCCCAGCTCTGCCTACTATTTCTGGCCAATTCCCCTCGACTACTCTGATTTTTCCCAACAATAAGTACAAAGATTACATTCTAGAGTCCCAAAGCCTTACTGCAGTGTCTCCATAGGACCACCTGATTCAGTTATTAGTTGTTGATAGCTGAGGCAAGCTAGATTGTGCCAAGCAATATGTCACCTGTTTGTATGATACATGCATTGAAGTTTTATCCCATAGGTCAGATAAATGGAGGCCATTGTCTATGACCATCTTTCCCATTTTCTGGCCATTTGTAGGAGCTAACTTTGTTAACCTCTGCCATTGGTGATGGAATGTGGAATGTATTAGGACAATGACTTTCACAGTTTTGAGGGTCATGTTTCTATAAAATGGTGATATAAAGAGAAGTCTGTGACTTGATGGAAAGGTTCTGCATAGTTTGTGGTACATTGTAATACATGATAAATGTTAATCATCATCATCATTTTGATTGCTATCATTATTTTTTCTCACTAAGTGTTCTGAGTGTCTTTTCCCCAGATCACAAAGAAAGGAAAGCATAATAGTTTTTACATACAAGTTAAAATAAATTAGGGGAGTATTGTAGAGGACTATCCTACAAGATAAACAATCAACACCTTGGAGAGTTCAACTATGCCAGCTTATAAAATACCATCCAAGTGGGGCTTGTTAACCATTTATACCCCATCAAAGGACAGAGAGGGTCAGGAGACCCTTACCTGAGAGTATCTGGCCAACCCATACAACCTGTTGAATATGACTCAACCCTAATTATAGGTGGTCTTCAGGAAGGACTAGAGTATATAGGTCAGGGAAGACTGAAGGCTCATCAATGTGACTATGTGAAACCCATCATCCTTGATGGATAAAGACTTCTAGTGTGGCCTTTAGCTGGTAGCACATCCAGCCACAAATAAACCCTTACTTGCTCTGTAAGAAACCCAATAAATTCATTGAGTTTCCAGAATGAACTTTGGTGGATTCATATCTCTGTTTGTCATTGGGACCTTAGGAAGAGGGGCAGATATAATCAATGCCAGTTCCTGGGAAAGAATTTTAGCAACCAAAGAAAGCCATAGGATAATTGTTGAAATGAAAATCCATTGGGGAATTAATCCCCTGAATTCACACACTGAGACAACAGGCAAGAAGAATCTAGAGTATTCTCAGGAATTTGCCAAGCCATGGCTTCCCAACACCATTCAGAGTGGTTCATCATGGGACCACAGATCCTTCTTGTACCTCCAGCCCCAGTACTGCCAGCAATTGACTCCATCTTTGTGAAAAGTAACCTTCATTTAATATCTAGCCTATCATGAAATTTAACCGGAGGGCAAATGTTTGGCAAATAAGCCTGCTGTATAATTCAGCCCACATGCAGTAGTATGCTCTGTGAGATAGAAGTAATAGATGTTAACATCAGGCTCTCTATTATTTAATCTACAATCTAGTAAAGAATGAGTGACGGAGATGCCATTCACTTGCTCAAAGAGAGGCATGACATGTTCACCTGTTCTCCTGAAGTTGGTCCAACACTGGCCCTAGAGAACAGCTATGTGGGCTCAGTCCCCAGGCTCCTCATTTTAATGTAATTGTATATCTGGGCAGTGCTTGGCTTCATAGAGTTTTATTTATGCAAATCTGAGGACCCTGTCTACCATCAAGTCCAAGGTAAGGTACACACACCTTCCTGGAGAACAGCTCTGCCCCAAACTTGTGGCATCTGAGCTGAGATTCTTTGCTTCCAAGAACGGTTTTAGAGAAAACCAATTTCTGTGTAACTCTATACCCGTTCATGTTCACTCAGATTCCCTACAAATGGACCCAGATTTTGTGATAGGAAATGACAAGTGAAAATAATTCAGTTCTGCTAATTCATCGTAGAACAAATGGTATTGGGGGAAGAAAATCAAGTATGTACCAGATTACTGAGGTCTGGAGAGGAAATTCAAGCACTGAGATAGCCGTGAAGATTCTGATTGCTTGTCCTGGATGGAGGAAGCAGCTATGCACACTATAGATTTCAGAAAAAAAAAATTTGATTTTGGACCGTGAATCTAGGCAGGATGTGCCCTGGTATGATGGAGGCAGGGCATACCTGCTAGAGAATGTATACTTGGCTAGGGATTTCTCCATTCTGTTAAAATCCTTTCCTGAGCCTGCCCATTCCCTCAGCCTCAGCTTATACTACCTCCACCCCCTAACTCCCTCACACCCCACCCCCTGTGTTGACCCCCAGCAGTATTCTATTCCTTATTTTACCTGGTTTCTTTTCAGATCACTGTCTTTCTTTCTTTCTTTCTTTCTTTCTTTCTTTCTTTCTTTCTTTCTTTCTTTCTTTCTTTCTTTCTTTCTTCTCTCTCTTTCTTTCTTTCTTTTCTCTTTTTGGTTTTTTCGAGACAGGGTTTCTCTGTGTAGCCCTGGTTGTCCTGGAACTCATTCTGTAGACCAGGCTGGCCTTGAACTCAGAAATCCGCCTGCCTCTGCCTCCCAGGTGCTGGAATTAAAGGCGTGTGCCAACACTGCCTGGCCAGATCACTGTTTTTGAACTCTGTCCTCCTTCTTCTACAAAGCTCTTGCTGGACTGGTGTTTAGAGGTCTTCTCAGTATTCAGTTGTCACCTCCAGCAAGCTCCCCTCCTTCCTTCCCACCCAAAGTACCTTTCTGACATATCCCATTCTATTCTCTGTGTACCACACTTACTTTTATTTGAAGTTTTATTATTGCCTTCTCATGAGATAGAACAGTTTGAATTATTGTCACCACTGCAAAAATCCCTAACCACATGTCAATTGAAGGAAAGGTTTCTTTGGCTTATGTTTTAGAGGTCCCTGTTTTGTGGTTCTGTTGTCTCTGGACTATAGCAAGGCAGAGAATAGTGACAGTGAAAAAGGCAAGAAGAAACAAAGATGGCCTATTCACAGCAGCCAGGGAACAAAGCAGGAGGTAAAGAATAGTTCAGGCAAGGCACAGCCATCAAGGGTTTGCCCCACTAACCTACTTCTTTCAACTGGATTCCTGTCCCAAAGTTTTCTAAACATCTTAAAGAGTGCCATCAGATGAGGACTCTGCCTTCAGTGCATGAGCACTTCATATCTAAACCATAATAAATCCCAATATGGTAAGTGGTTGAGAAATATTTGTTATGTGCATAGTGCATTGAGATATTAAGGAATATACTGATCCAGATCTACATTAAGTCTATGGACAGCTGAACTTTAGTGGGTGGGATTGGAGAGTCACCACAGTCCTGGAATAGTTATGCAGCCAAATGATGTATGGCGTGTTTCTGTTCCTGAGATCATCACGTGACTTGTCTCACCAGCATTTCCAGAAGAGCTGCTCACATCCCTCTTCCATAAATGAAGGCACTGCCACTCAGGAAAGTGAAGTCACAAGGCCCAGGCTAACCAGTGTCAAGTGGGAGCTCAATTCTGGGACTCCACTACAGAGCTTGAGCTTCAGACTCTTGGGGTGCTTTGCAATGGTGTTGCCTAGCAACACTGATATGGAGAAAGGATGAAAGCTGGGAGCTCTTCCTGGACTGAGTTTGTGTATTTTCTAATGGATAGGATAAGGATCATCCTCTATTTCTGATGTGTTGTTCATGGACCATTTGCTGTACTAAGCACTTGATAGACTAGGGACTGAAAGGCTGTTTGTTGTTGGCATGTCTGATATATTGCAAAGACAAGTCAGGGATGTGGAAGATGTTCTTTAGATACAAAGTATAGATTTACCACAAAGGTGGCAGCCCTGTCTCCAGGCATCTCCTAGCATCTGTTCTGATAAAAGCTGAACATTCTTGACATGTTGGTGGTGATTCTTTCTTGTCAGGGAGGATGCTGAACTGATGCTATTTCTGGACTTTGTATAGAGAGACATGCGCAATAAGGTTGTCTGGGCAGACAGGAACAATGGGAAAAAATTACTTTGTTATCTGGAAACATTTTATTACACAGAAAATCTTGTGTTTGGTATATATATTTGACATGTAGGAAAGTGACTTTGGAGATGACGAGCTGGTTCAGTTGGTAAAGCACTTCCTGTGCATGTGTGTGAGGAGGACCAGAGTTCAGATCCCCAGCATCTGGGTAAATGCTGTGTGGTCATGGTAGCCTGCTTAAAATTCTAGCAATAAGTCAGGATTCTCAGACAAGCTAGTCAGGTTGGTGAGCTCTGGATTCAATTAAAATATGCTGCCTCCATGAGTAAAGTAGAGAGTAATCAAGAGAAACACCCAACTTCAACCTCTTGCTCCCACAATCATGAGTATACATGTGCATACTAGCACATAAATGCACACCCACAAGTATATATAAATGCACACTTCACACTTACGCAGACACATTTCCAAAACTACATTTTTTCAAAGGATACACTTTCATACAATATAGGCAGGACTCACCAACCAAGGTTGTATAATTTGACATGAAAATGAGAATTGTTGCTGTTTAAGGAAAAGTCTTCTACCACAAGAAGTCCTGTTTTCACCAAACTCAGATCTTACAAATGGTATGTACAGCAGCTGGAGAGATGGCTCCGTGGTTAAGAGTATTGGCTGCCCCTTTAGAGGACCCAGGTTCAATGCACATAGCACAAATAGAGGCTCACGACCATCTGTGATTGCAATTCTAGGGATCCAATACCCTTTTCTGACTGCCTAGATCATCAAGCACATATTTAGTGCACATAAATACATGGAAGCAAAACACCCACACATATAAAAATATATGCAAACCATAAAATAGGAATATATTATGGAGAATAATTCAGAGTATGTATACTGTGTGGAATAATGGCCTCCAAATCTTCTGAGCCCTAGGCTCCCATACCTTCAGAAGTGACTTTACTGGGGCATAAAATCTGGATTTGGTGTCTGCCTGTGTCCTTATGGGGAAATGAGGGGATTTTTTGACACAGAGACTCAGAAGGGTGGCCCATGTAAATATGGAGACAGTATTTATTATGCTGACTCTGCAAGCCAAGAAATTTAGAATTATTGCAAAGCACATGGTGTTTAGGAGAGGGACATGGCACAGGGCAGACTCTTTCTCTTGGATTCCTGAGGAAATCAGCCCTGGCTTCCAAATCAAATGAACAAATTCCTGTTGGTAGGGCCTCCAGGTCTAGAGTAACTCATTAGAGTGGGCAGTGGATATCATGAATAAGAAGACTCCTATGAAGATTAGGGGAAAAGATATAAGCTATCCTAACTGAGGCAAAGGGGACTGAAGACAAAACTTAGAAACCAAAGACAAACAAGGGAAAGCTTAGCTTGTTGCATGGGAGAATCTCACAAATGACCTCAAGATGGTCATTCTCCATAGCTCCCACAGAGGAACTATAAGACTAAAATACTGGTCCAGCCTCCAAATGCTATCTATCTTTTCTTCATTGAAAGAGGCTAGGACCTAAGGAGGGTAGCTGGGTAGCTTCAACTTACTCTTGACTTACTTCACTTCTGCTCACTGATGCTGGGAAATCATCTTTAATGTGTGTGTGTGTGTGTGTGTGTGTGTGTGTGTGTGTGTGTGTTGGCTTGGAATTTAAGTTCCTTGTGAAAATTTTATATCCATGTCTGTCTTCTTGTTGACTGTAATGATGGGCAGCTCTTCCAGGCTTCCCCATCTGTTAGATTTGCTTGCTAGAGGAGCCTCTAGAAATAATCCATTCACTGTGGTGATTCTACACACCAAGGAAAGTGTTATCTCAAATATTGAATCACACGAATGTGTGCAATCCAGTCCCTACTTCAAGCAGGTCATATTTCCTAGGTCCTCTTTTCTCTGCCTTGGGAAATCACAACTTCAGAGCAAGATTTAGTGTCTAACCAAAAGAGTTAGATGGAGTGGTCTTCCAACAATGGGGTTATCTTTATATCTCTGGCAATGCTCATTGTTCTGCCAGTGGAAATCCTGGAATTCTAGGACCACCTGGAAGGATGGACATCCCTCTTCTATCCACAAAGGAGTCATGATTACACAACTGAACCACTCTCAAAGCAAACATGGTCCAGCTGAAAACCACTGGTTCTGCAACATGTCAAGTCAATGATCTACTGAAATAGAATTTTTGTGTCTGACTGTGGTAAGGTTTTATATGAGTCTGATATAATTAATCCATCGATGGAGGTGAAAGTCATGGGTTTTTCAGAGTCATTATTTGCATGTTTGTGGGCTCATGTAAGTAGCTTTTGCAGCCAGGAGTGAGTCACAGTAATTACCATCAAGCTTGGGCAGGAATAATAAATAGTTCTGATCTATGGGATTGTAAGGATAAAGGCTTTCTCAAAAGTATTCTATGGTATAAGATTTAATCAGTCATGTTTACCCTACCAGGTTATGATGTGGTAGATTATAGTTACAGGAGTCATAATGTGCACTTTTGAGATAAAAAGCCAGAGTCCCAGTGACCTGTGTGCTCTGAAAGAGTACTGGAGGTGGAGGTGTGACAGTCAGGCAAGCTTGTAAGTTGTCAACTGTAAACTCTAAGAAACATATTAAGGGTGGCCAGCTGAGGAAGGAGAGGTGGCTGGCACAGGGTGGGCCTGCTTGGAGGAGAGGTAGAACACTGTTCTAGTTTCATCTCTTATTGCTGTGATAAAAATAAATGCCATGGTAACAACAATTTAGGGAAGAGAGTGTTTATTTCAGCTCACAATTCCATGTAACAGTGCATCTTAGCAGGGGACCAAGGTGGCAGGTGATAAGTGGCAGGTCTTGACAAAAATCAAACCATGCAACAGGTCTCACTTGGGAGGTTTATTAAAGTCTGCCACTGCGGGGGGGGGGGGTTATGGGGGATGGGGAGGAAGTGAAGAACAAGCTGGAGGAAGAGAAACATGATCTTTTATCAGGGCAGTGGCATGTACACAGGAAGACATGTGACAGAGGTGACAATGGAAATGTGTTGCTTCTGGGCAGCTAATGATGATGTTTCTTGTTGTAGCTACAAGTCCCTGGATGGGGGTGTGGCCAGGAAGATGCCTGATTGCCAACATTGTCTGGGGGGTCCCTTTTAGGCTGGCCTGGAAGGTGCCTGATTACAAGCAGTGGGAATTTAAATCGGTCACAAGCAGAGAGAGAAAATGAATTCATGCAAACCTATTACTCAGCGCACTTTCTCTGCTCTTAAGCAGCATAGGACTCAAACTCAAACTCCACCTACCATAGGCTGGGTCTTCTCATATCAATTAATTTAATCACGAAAATCACTCATACATATGCCCACAGGCCAATTTGAACCAGACAGTACCTCACTCTTTTCTGGATATTCTAGTGTATCTATTTGGCTATTAAAAGTAAATGCCACATTTTCCCTGGGCCAACAATGAGTTTCTTTGTCTGTACAGTTCATGTTAGGAATATTTTTAGGATAATTTTTCCCCAATTGGTATGCTAAGCAACTCAAGGCCAGCATGAGTTGCTTATCCCTCATCCCTCCCACCTCTGAAGTACCAGGAATCTTAGGAATGAGCATGCCATGGTGGGATTGCTATGAGTCAGAACTCCACAGGGGACTTTGGAGACCAGTGTGAGCGTTGGGTGCATGGGACAGCTCTGTGGACACTTTCTACCATTAGCTGGATGTGTTGAACTTTTCAAATGGCCCTCTGATATGGCCTTTTCACTATTTTATACATAAGGAAAGCACAGGCTAGAGGATTGCCTCTTAGTAGTTGATGCAGTTTTTGGAAAAGGCCTCACCTCTTGCCACAGTTCCAGTCCCTGTACAGTTCAGTGTCGTAGGAGTCTAGACTAGAGTGCTGTTGTAGAGGACAGAAGCAGGTAAATACCATGCTTCCCCATGGGAGAGCAACGGGGAGCAGCTCTTACATTGTTTCCTGGTCAGTATGCTCATCATGTTGGTACTTTTCATAGCAAGGTCAAAGAACAATTCCTTTCAGAACTGATTGTGGCTGTGTGTTGTCCCATTTTCTGAAGCATTGTCTTCAGGAGTAAAGAGGAATAAGGACACAGTGAACAGCCACAGAGCAAACTCTGTAACCCACCATCTTTGGCTAGGAGGTGAAACTTTCTTCCTCCTCCTTTTCCTTTACCTTACTTTTTATACATGTAAAGAAAGCACAAAGAATTATCTTTGGAGTTTCAAAGGAGAGGAAAAAGGATTTGTTAATAGAACTATAGGACAGAAAAGCAATTGTCTTTTAGAAAGAGTCTCACTGTGGAGCTCAGACCGGTAGGTTAGCCCAGGCTGGCCTTGAACCTTTCACCTTCTTGCTTCTAGTGCCTAAGTTCTAGGAGTACCACAGTGCCCTAATCACATGTTTTCTGAAGAACAACCTTTGTTTTATCCATCATTTGTCCACGCATCCACCTATCAACCCATCCACCCAGTCATGTGTCATCTCATCTTCTCCTCCAGCCAAGTGAGCATCCATAGGTCAGAGGATGAATGTCAAAAGGTGACTCCTTCCCTTACAGGCCTCACACTCCACTTAGCAGAAAGGCAGAGTCTATGATGCAGTCCCAGTTGGATTAGAGCTGTGTCAGCTGAGGTGACTACAGGAAGAGAAAGCACATGCTTCCTTTTGAATGCTGAGTTCTGGAAATCAGGAAGCTGATGACCAGTTTTTAAGGTCCATGCTCTACTGAGTAATACAAGGATATGCACTTTCAGTAAAGGCACCATAGTGGAGGCCCCTAGGTGGCTCATAGAGCAGGACAGGAGCATCATCCCAAGTGCTTGGCATCTCTGGGTCTCAGTGCTTTAGAATCTGGAGTGGGGGTGCTACCTGTGTGAGTGAGCCCTGAAGTCTGGCGCCTATGACCTGGCTCCTTCTGCTTCCTAATGTTTCTTTGTTCTCTTTCAGATCCTGCCATTGTCAATGGAGTGTATTGGTCTGAATCTCTAAACAAAGTTTTTGTAGATAATTTTGATCGGGATCCATCTCTCATATGGCAGTACTTTGGAAGTGCAAAGGGTTTTTTCAGACAGTACCCAGGTGAGTGTGCCTAAGTTGACAATCCCAGCCTCCAGGAATGCTTTTGTGTTCTTCACATTCATGCTTCATAGTTTTCTCCTGTCCCTTAGAAGAAAATGAAAGATTGGCTCCTTTTGTCAGTGTACAGAATAGAAGCAAAAAGGAGGTGCCAGTATATATGTGTACATACACACACATACACACACACACTGCATTGATAATAGAAACTGTGTCTGGCTTCCGCATCTTTCTCAGAAAGCTAATTCATAGAACAACCAATGAAAGCAAAGAACTGGGCTGCAAGATGTACCATATTTCATCTTCCAGACAAGCATTTGGTGTTCTTATTATTGCTTCCACTGTTGCTGCTTTTATGATCATTGTTGTCAGGGTTAATAGATGAAGTCACAGGGGGCAAAATTAAATTCTAACTAAATGGTGGAAATAATACAGAATGTGCACTTGGGTTCCCTGACTATAGAGGTGGCTTACCATGGAGGCAGAGGTTGAAACAGCCAAGCACGGCAGATGGTGGGAGAGGCCCCAACAACTCCCCTAGGTCAGCATATTCCCATCGTTTGTCTGTCACACTCATGGAACAGGTGTTCCTTCTGGGGCTTTCGTAGGCCTCTACTTTGCAATAGGGTTTTACTTCTAGCTTAGTTTAAATTTTAATTAAAAAGAGAAGTTTTAATTTTGCTTACAAGTTGTGAAAACAGGACTTGAGGCTGCAATTGTTCCAGCATCACAGATGTAGGAATTAACAAGCTCAACCTAAAGGAAGGGAGAAAAAACACTGCACAATCTTGGAGCAATTAGGCGGAAGCTTTTATGTTTTAATTAAGTAAGACTAGGCACCTGATGTCTTTCGATATTTCTGCGGAGAACCACCATCCACCGCCTCGAGGAGCTATTTGCCCTGTGCACAGCATCTGTGGCCTGAGACTTGCCTGCAGGGGCATCTGCCTCAGCAGATTATTCAGTGGTTCCCCAGGGCCCTGTACAGTAGGGCACACACGGTTCCTTGTGGAGCTCACAGCCATTTAAGCAATAAGCATCCTGTTACAGGCAATGTTATAATAAACAGTGGACCATTAAAGTTTCAATGTCACCAAATTGCAGCCTCCTCGATGCGATGCACTCAACAGAGCAACTTTGATGCACGTTGGTAAGGCTGGAGCATGCGGGACATGCAAGCCTGCCTAGCAGCCAACTGGATAGCTGGCTATCTGACCAAGGTGGTTTTGGGATGACAGTGGAAAAAATAAGTAGAAGCCAGATGTCATCAGTTGTCTCTACCAACAAGAAGTCCTTCAAAGATAGTTGCAAGGACATTGGAAAACAAAGGAATTCACCATAAAGGACTCATATAATTGGGAGGTTTATTTATAGATGAGGCGTTTGCTAGATCAGTTTAGTCAAAATGCTTGCAATTGTTTTATGATATTCTCAGCAGGATTTTGAGTTCATAGAATGTCTGTATCTTTTCCACATCAATAAGTGCATGGGTACAGACTTATGCATATATCTAGTTGCCTTGAGTGATGTCATGTGGCCACTTGACTCTGGAATTGGTTCTAGACCAGAGCTCCTCTCTTGTCTCCTGGCCCATATAGTGACGGGGGTGTGGAGTGTGGGGGGGGACCATGATGTATGTTTTTGTTGGGATGTTTTTCCTACAAGGATGTTTCTATCCATTATCACAGTATAGGAAAAGCACAAAATGCTACAAATGTACCTGACCTTAGGCAGGATATGCTTTCCTTGCTTCTCACAAGTGTTTCCAAAGCCCTAGATTTATTAGAAGCCATGACTAAGAACCTGCAAGTCAGAGGGCGAATTAGGTAGCAGAGGTCAAGTTCCCCAGAGTGCTCTTGAGAAGCTGCTCCCTCTGTGGAAAACATCTCCATCAGAAATTTGGGCTTCAAATGACAAACACCCTGTGATATCAAGCGCCAGCAAGAAGCCTGTGTCTAAGCTCATGAAACTTGAAGTCTCATGTGCTGCGTTGGAGAACTGTTAGCTTCCAGTGCTTGGCATTATCCTTGTTCCTCTGGGAAGGGAGGGGCATTGCTTTCTACCACACAGGATGTTTCAGTGAGGATCACAGGGAGCATATGCTCTGACAGTTTGCATAACAGCTTCTAGAATGTGCATGTCTGGAGCACACGACTGTCCAGCCACCTCTCAGGTAGTACTTAGTTACAGTAGCCCTGTAGAGTAATGCACCATCATCTCACACTTGGTGTGTCTTTTACCTATTAATGACCCTAGGCACCTGCCTTCCCTGGCAATGTGGGCATTTATGACTTCTTTTTAAGTGTCTGTGTGAGATTCCTTCTTGGGTGATTCTAGTTTGTGTCAACTTGACCAGCACAGGGTCACCGTCTTCTGTGTCTATTTTTTTTTTTTTTTTTTTTTTTTTTTTGCTGGTATTGCATTCCTTGCTAGTTTCCCCAGCAGACTAATCTGATAAGGATGTTTAGAAAGGCACCAGTGTGAATAGTGCCTGTGGGGATGTGGAGAGTCACAAAACCATATGCAAGGCAGTGTTATCACTTCAACTCCACCTCCAGTCCCTTCTTAAAAGTTTTCCGAGAGTACACAACAGTAAAGATGTCAAGGGAAGAAGACTGACAGAGCCAGAGGGTGATTACCTATAGTGTCTAGAGATAGACACATGTTTTATCATCCAACACACATGATGAATACAAGAAGCATCCACTGAGCCCCTTGACTGGGTCAACACATTTATAAAATCAAAAAAAAAAAAAAAAAAAGGCTGGGGGAGCGGGGCTGTGCCATCCTAACTATGCTGAGATTTACACAAGATAGTCTGTCATATAAGTTAAGAATAAATCACATTATGGCCCCTCATTGTGCGATATTTTATCAGTTATATTATATCTTTATACTTAATGACTTTTCCTTGGCCCTTTCTTATCCTTCTGGTTTCTAATTCCTGGAGGGAAGACCTTTAAAGTAGGCCCCACTGTAGGTAGAAGCATGGGTATAAGGGTGATGGAACACAGTGTCACTGTGGGATACACAGTACCTGTGTAGTAGTTTGGGATGTTTACTTGACCTGGCCTGTTTTTACCCTGGCGTGGTCAAGAATGCTGGCCACTGGGAGCTGAAAAAGAAATGGTCAGTGCTGTATCCTAAATCAGGAATTTCACCCATGAAAATACCTTTCTGGTTATCTATCTTTTAAAATCTGTTTGAAGTCTTCTAGTCATGATCAGCACTGCTGGCTGAGAATAATGATGTCCTAAGTTGATTTAAAGCAGTAACTCATTTTATTTTTAAGTGAATGAAAATAAATGCATGCAAATGGGAATATGTGTATGCATGACCACGTGTGTGCACATGACACGCTGTGTGTGTGTGTGTGTTGTGTGTGTGTGTAAGTCAGAGGATAGTTGAGGGAGGTAGCTGTCTCCTGCTATCATGGGTTTGGGAGAACTCCCAAACTCACACTGTCAAGCTTTGCCATAAGTGTCTTTACCTGCTGAGTAATCTTATTGGTCCTAAAAAAATATCATTGTCTTAGTAAGGGTTTTATTGCTTGAAGAGACACCATGACAACTCTTATAAAAGAAAATATTTAATTTGGGGTAGCTTACAGATTCAGAGATTTAGTCCATTATTGTCATGGCTAGAAGCATGGCAGCATGCAGACAGACATGGTGTTGGAGTTGGAGCCAAGAGTTCTACATCTTGATCTGCAGGCAGCAGGAGACTGTCTGTCACAGTGGCATACCTTGACTATATATGACCTCAAAGTCCCACCTGAACAGTGACATACTTTCTCTAACAAGTCCACACCTCCTCCAAAAAGGCCACATCTCCTAATAATTCCACTCCCTACAGCCGAGCATTCAGGCACATGAATCTATAGAGGCCATACCTATTCAAACCACCTCAGTCATTCTTAATAAGACTTGCATGAAGAATGCCACCCTTGGTTATGTCCTTGCTGGTTTTCAAACCACAAGATTAAAGTTGCTTGATAAGATTCATGTATGGGAAAAACACCTTTGGCTTCAAGGCCTGACTTCAAAAGACCTGGATTTATTTTGCTGAATAATTCTTGCCATTTTATTTCAGCATGGAAAAGCAGGCCAAATTTCTGAGCTTTAAAACAACAACAGGAAGGAAACAACTGTTGAGTTGGGACCATCAAATCACATGCTTTCTCCCTAGCCCATGCTGTAGACATGACCTTACTAGGGTCTGGTGATGGGGCCAGACACTGCCTAGAGACCTTTGAGTGATACCAGCAGCTTCATCACCTTGCTGGTCTGTGAGAAATGGTCTTAGCTGTCTTTATTCCTAGCTGTGAAAAGGGCTGGAGTTGCATCTTCTCTGCATAGACAGCATCTTGTTGAGGCTGTCTCTATTCACCACAGCTTTCTGAAGCAAGTGGGTCAAGGCCCTGTTTGCTGCAGGCCTACCACTTGAGGGAACTTCTCAGAGATGGATGAGCAGTCAGTGAGGAGCTGCTGGGTTGTGCCTTTTCACTCCATTTATTTGGTCAGCAAAGCAGAGCAGTCTTGAAGTACTACAAGTAACCATTTGAAGTCTCAAGGTTTCTTATCAGCCCATTTTTCTTCTAGGGATTAAATGGAAACCAGATGAGAATGGAGTCATTGCCTTTGACTGCAGGAACAGAAAATGGTAGGCAGTGCTTACATCTCTTAGTCAATTTTGAGAGAAAATTTGAAGAGAGGTCACAATTCATGGTTACTTAATTTTCCCCCCACTTAGGTACATCCAAGCAGCGACTTCTCCAAAGGATGTTGTCATCTTAGTGGATGTCAGTGGGAGCATGAAAGGACTCCGCCTGACCATCGCCAAGCAAACAGTCTCCTCAATACTGGACACTCTGGGTGATGATGACTTCTTCAACATCATCACGGTGAGCGTGCCTGCTCTGTGCTTCCTTTGCACTTTGGGTCATTTGCAACATTGCAATGTGATGTACAGGGTCTCAGAGTAGAGGATGGAGGTTGGTTATGTGCTGTTCTCTGAGTCAGAGACAGTAGGGGGTCTTCCAGGGACAGAGAATGCAGTGGAATGCATTGCTTCTTTGAAGTCAGCAAACAGCCTCTCCAGCCTGTTGGAAAATAGACTTAGCAAAGATGTGTTCCACAAGCTGCTAGAATTTTTCACATAATAATGAACTTTAAGCCAGATCAACCCGTTGTCCATGATGCTAACAGCAGGAAGAAGAAAGGGCTGAAAGATAGCTAGCAAGTGGTACGCCCTTCCCTCTTCATAGCCACACCAGGAGTTGGGGCCTGTCTTGGGCAGAGGAAGAGTTCAGATAGTGTCAGTGAAATGTCCAGGGTCTAGACACAGACAGGTGGAGACCAGAGAGCATGTCAAAGCTGGGCAGTGATATTGACATGCAAGAGAGTTGTATTCTGTTTCCAGTTTGTAATTCTTACCATTCTGTGGAGTTCTTTGATGTTTTTATCATGTCCCTTAATACCCTCCCCCCTGCTTTTAAAGGACTGTTGACCCCTGTAGTACACAATGGATACTTGGATGTGGTGCACAGATGTACTTTGCTATATTTAGGTTTGGGGCATGTGCTGATATCCAGCGTCAGTGGAGGCAGTGTGGCAAGGAGCATAGAGATTGGGCATTAGAGTTGAGACAATGCTCTGGTGGTGATGAAGCTCTGCTGTGTGTGCCTTCCCATACCTTTAGAGAGTGTGTTGTCATTGAGCCCTATGTTAGAGCAGCCTTCTGTAGAACACCAACCTGTGTTCTCTAGGTTAAGGGACAGATGTTTAAGTAGCAAGGGTGTTGCTTGGGTGTTCATTCCTATGTTCTGATGAGACCTCCAGACTAAAAGGCATAACCACAGAACAAAGGAACTGACAGCTGCAGGTTTTAGAAAGCCATTGAGATGGGGGAGCAAAGTGGTCGAGTGAGGAAAGGTACTTGCTCCTAAGCCTGACAGCATCAGTCAATCCCCAGGACTCACAAATTAACACTGTTTCCTTGCTAAGGTACATGTGCCTGTGTGCATACTCATGCACACACTCATGCAAACACATGTGCACACAAATGTCCATCTGCCAAATAAACAGGTCAAAGAAAAATTTCAAAGCTCTGAAGAAGAGCAATTGGAAAAGGAAGAGACCATTGTCTTTATGGAGTGCAGAGGTTGTTTAAGATATACACACACTGTCCCAAGGACAATGCCTAACACACAGTAAGAGTTTAAATGCCCATGGAATAAATAATAGTAGCTACTATTAGTAGACTACCCTCTGTGTGCAGCCCATAGCCTCAGATCCCCAGTAGTTTGCTATGTTGATCTTTCACCTCAGCCCTGTGCACATGGCATGAAGGCAGAGGCATGGAGCAGCATCAGTCAGTGTCTTGAACTGGCAGTCAGAAGAGTGCACAGTGAAGCCTCAGATTTGAGCTCGACATGTTCTAGCTCTCTTGTGCAGAAGTGGAGAGGATATCTCTAGTCCCCTGGACCATCTTACCACAAAGACATTGAGTCCAGGGCCTCCCACTTTGCAAGAAGGTTTTCAGATCAAAGCTCCACTAGCTTTCTACTAGGAATCCTCTAGTTGCCAGCCCCCATGTGACAATGTAAATGTGGTTGGACCTCACATATCCTGAAGCATTTATAGATAAGTAGCAGCAAATTCAAGACAATCTTTCTTATTAATCTTTAATTATGTCTCAGAGAAGTATCAGGAATTCACAGAAGAAGAGAAGCTAGTTAATTACATCTTACATCCTTTATCTGTCAGAATTTATTGTTCTGTTAACAAGACCAATCACTTGAAATCATCTATGTAAGTTCATTAAGATATACAGTGTCAAAGCAATAATGAGGAGAGGGTAATTAAGATAATTAAAAGGAGACAGCCAGCTATTATGAAAGAGTTGGGGGGAAATATTTTTCTTTACCCTAAGTTATTTCCTCAGAGAATAAAGGCCACATTACCGATTACCTTGCATCTGTTCATTCATTTTCAGCATGAATTAAGATGATCTGCAAAGTTATGGTGATGACTGGGAAGCCTGACTATTTTTTATATGAACCCCTTATGATAGAATCCTGATCTCCATCCCACTATTCTTTAAATGAGTGGGTCAGATATAGTAGTGAATTCACATTGGAAGGCAACGAATTAATGCTGAATTTCTATGATGATTGCTTTTGAATAGAACATGTAAATATTTAAAACAATTCATATTTTTTGTTCTTCTTCCATTTGATATAATTATTTCAATTTTTCTCTATATATGCATCCACCTACCTAAAAATTGTGCTACACTTTAGCATGTGTTAACTTTGAGTGTCAGATGACAACCTTCAGGAGTCTGTTCTCTCCTACATGTGGATCCTGGGGATTGACCTCAGTCTTTAGGCTTAACAGCAAGTGTTTCTACCCACTGAGCTATCATACTGATCCATGCCCACATGTTTTCCCACAAATAGGATCACATTCTACAGAATACCTAAGAATTTGCTTCTATTCTCTTATGTTAATTAAATGTATATCTATCTATCTATATACAAATATAGTTGATATCAGATGTCTACCCAAACCTCTTCGTTGGCTATAGATTTGTGTTATCATTCTTCTGTGAGGCCCTCTCCTTTATTTGAGATTGCTGCAGTAGATAGGCTTGTCATGGCCTGGAACACACTAAAGATAGAGTGTATATGTTTATGAGGTTGGGCATGTGTTTGGCTGAATAATTTCTGCATATGAAATTGCTACATCAGAAAGAGCTGCATCTGTCCTACCACAGTATCTACCAAGTAGGGTGTAAGTTTGCACACTTACTGACAGTTGGAGGGCCCCAGCCAGTGGTAGATGCAGAGATGGTTATTTGTCACTTATACTGCCTTGAATTGTGATTCCTAGTACCCTGTGCATCTCACTAGTTTTGCTTTATGGACTCATATTTTCCTGCAGCATTTCCTCCACCTTCTGCCTTGCACATGTGTGTTCATAATATGGTGTAGGCTTCCCCAAGTCTGTTTAAAATGATCACTTGCTGGAGGACATCCCAAGAACTAGTGATTTCTGATGCATACAAGGAGGTGCACTTGCACCTCTATGCAGAGTGCCCTGCCTGCATGAGTGGGTTGTTCTTGCAAAAATCCTGCTACCCAAGAGGAGAGTCCTTTGGCTACCTTTGCTACATGGCCAACCTTCCTATGCTTGTCAGGTTGATATTTGAGGATGCATCTTAGAGGAAGTCAAGAATGTAGGTCTTATTTCCAGTGTTAGAAGCCCTCTTGCATAGTAGGGCTTTGTTCAGGTAAATCTAATTTATCATTGCCTTTGATTTTCAGTGCCCTGATGCAGGAAGGCAGGAGGATATTGAAATAATAGGAAAGATGGTTCATGGCCATTTGAATCAGCTTTACATTTTATTAAGTTCATTGTCAAGTGTATCTTATATATTATACTGGAAATCTCTTGATCCGGGCCTTTCCAGAGAGTAAACATGAAAGGATAGATAACCACTGTTTATTGTTGATGGGCAGAGTAGTGAAAAAATTCTGTCTAGAGCTAATGAGTTAACTGACAGTTATAAAGAACAGGTAAAACAGGGATTTTGTGCAGTTGGAGTTAAAATTTGAGGTCAAATTATGACAAGAAAAAGCATATATTATTTTCTCATTCATTTTGAAGTCCTTCTCTAAGCCATGCATTAAATGAATAACATTATCATAAAAATGAGGGTGCTAATTCTATATGATGCTGGAAGTTGAGAAATGGTTTTACAAAGAAGCCAAGCCAGGCATTAAATGAACACCTTATTAACTGGGGTGATATTGTAAAATCAATTTAAAGACCTCCTGCAGGCCTTGTTTGTGCAGAACGGTATGGAAGAGAGAATCATTTGCTAGTTCACCCTAGAAATTTTTGATACTCTGTTTATTATTCACAGCTTTTTCTTAGAAGGAATTCTCCAATACTCAGGCTGCCGTGGCTTTGCATTATAAAGCAATCAGGGCTGTGCTGAGAGGCCTGGCTTGGTGTTGACTTTCCATGCTCTTTGGTGCTGTACTACTAATTAAACCCAGTTGTGTTTCTAATTTCGGGAGATATTCTTATGAGAAAGATGATCTAGGGATGCCTTGTGTTAGTGAAAATACTGTGGGTTCCTCTGCTTCATTCCATACTTCCTACATTTTCATCCCAAAGGCCATTTAATTAAAAATTCAGCAGCAAAACTATAAACTCATTTAATTGAATCTTCTTTGCATCGGCTTCCTACATTCCAGGAACAAGGCAGTATTTTCACATTATGGGCTGTTGGTGGAACTTCAAATTCTCTAAGCTATAACTACGTATTCCTTTTTAATTAATCTTTTATTTGACATCAGTAAAGGTTTTTCTTTTTAAATTTTATACTTCAGGGTTCTTTTATCTTACTCCGATTTGTGTTAAGTGGGTTTCTCTACATTTTTGACCTTTTGTTTTTCTTGTCATTGTGAGCTAATAAACATGGCTGTGTGCTCTGTGTTAAGTGCTTAGCTGTAGAAGACAGGCATCTGCCTCATTACCCCCGAGACCCTGTGTGTGACTGGCTGGTAGGGAAGCCCAGGAACAGATGCTCGTGGTACAGTGAGGCCAGCTCCTTCTGGGAGGGAGCCTGGCAGGGACAGAGAGAGAGCATGCATCAGTGGGAGAGTCCATGAAGATGTGTTGAATAAGGTGATGACTGGTGGGTATTTAAAGTGATAGAGACATTAGGTGTAAGCCATGGGCTAGATCAGGGAGGGAAGGTGGAAGGAGCTTACTGAGAAGGCAAGTACCATTGTCACGTGTGAGACTGGCCTTCACTTCAGGAGAGAATTGATAGTGTCTTGAACTCATTGGGATGGGGGAGGACATGAAGGAAAATGGTCTAGAATGGTGCTGGTGTAAAGAATTGGACTACATTGAAAGAGGCAGGCCATATCAAACAAGTCCAGTTGGCTATGTGCAGGGCATCATGTAGAGTTTCAGCTTTTAAAGTGATGTGGGGAGACCTTCCTGGAAGCTTCTTCCCTCTGTGTCTTCCCTCATCCCAATGTCTAGGCAACTGATGGCCTTATCCAGGTAAATCTGAAAGATGCATTGTTCTCTTCCAGCATGTTGAGCTTCTGACATGAAGCATTACCTAGAATCCAAATTACCAGGTTGTGCTATGTATAAGAGCCATATCTTTAGTTTCAGATTTTCCCCAAGAGTGTTCTGGTCATTCAAGCACTGAGGTTAAAGCTTGCCTTTCTTAGTTGCCTTCTGTCTGACAATTGTGCTTTGCCTGTGAAAGAAGAAAGGAGGGAAATGCTTACAGAGCGTGAGCAGAGGAAGAAGAAGATGTGTGATGTTATGCATTTTGCTCTCTGGCCATGAGTTTGATGGTTGATTAAAATAGGGACATAGTCACTCAACAAGAGAGAGGTACGTTAGGACATAGTGTGATATCTGAGGAAGATCATGGTGGCATGGTTTGAATTCAGAAGGACCCTTTTAGTATGAGAGCCATGCACTTTTTATCATGAAAAAGAAGAGTTGAGATGTGGATATGTTCATTTACAACCAATAGGATCATTCAGTGGTGATGGTTATGAGCACACTGAGGTGGTGTTTATATGCCTGGTACATAGTAGGGTAGTAGTTAATGCTCAGTGAACAAATGGGGGAGTGAAGACTTCTATGGCAGACACATTCCTGGGAGGTATTGCTTCATCTCCTACTGTTAGAGAACTGGCTCAGAGTATGGTGTGGAGTAGAAGGCCAGGTCACTGTCTTGGGCATTTAGTTGGACACTTGTACCCAGTGGAGCATCCCTTTGTATCACACAAGTACATATACAATGTTCTTCCAAGGAAACCAATATCCTTTCCCTGCAAGGAAATCATGGCCTCTGCTCCTAAAAGCAGTCTGGTCCAAATACTAGCTAGCACCTCTCCCTTTCTCCTTAGCTCATACGTCAGTCTATCACTCTGTTCACACATTTTATTCCCATGCCTACCTTCTTTCTCTTTTATACACTGATGCACACATGGTGGGCTGCCTCATCTTCCTTCATGCTTCATGCTTCATGCTAGGACCTTGAACATGTCATTCATCCTCACTGTGAGCCTCTGGTAGGGCTCATGACCTCAGCTTTCACCAACCCAGATCCTGTGGCTCATGGAGCTTCAATGCTTTGTCCAAGTGACTCAGTTTGTATGTGGCAGGACCATGGACTATTTGTGTGAACCCAAAGATAAAGCCACAAGGAAATAGAAAGGGAAAAGAAAGCTAACAGTGACTGAGACCCAGTAGGTCATATGGAAGGTTCTAAGTACTGAAAGTGGTAGCATTCCTTCTGCATGTGGCTGGGTTGCTGGGCTAGATATTTTCAGGGCTCCTCAGGCTATCCTGCCCTACCAAGAGAACTCCCTCAGTATCAACAGGAAGCACTAGTTACTTTGATAGGAGAGAGGGGTGGTTGGAGGCTTCTCAATGGTAGAGTATTGGCCATAGGAGGAGCTAGAAACAATACAGAAGAGATTGTACTTATGAGGGTGAATTGTGGCATCTTTCTCTTTGAGGTACTGATGTCACCTTTGCCAAGTAAGAATGAAAGAGTTACTTATGGTCTATTGAATACCGAGACTAGCATCAACTCCATCTTCAGTTAGAAACTGATGTGACCATCTACCACCATTAATTCACAAAACAAAACTCCAGGAAATACTGGAGCTAGGAAAACAGAATGCTTGCTGCTCAAGCATAAAGCCCTGATTCCAGATCCCCAGGATGTGAAACCTAGGCACACAGCATGCACATAGTTGCATGCCTATAATTTTGGTGTTACCAGAGGGAGGGAGAGAGACAGGCAGAGCCCTTAAGTTCATTGGCTAGCCAGTCCAGCCAATCAATGATCTCCAAGTTCAGTGAGAGACTCAGTAAGTAAGATGAAGGTTGAGAGGAAGGCACTTAATGTTGACCTCTGGCCTCACCATTCATACGCACACACGTGTACACATAGACACGTGTACACATCCACAAGAACATATGCAAAGGCATTTCTTACATATACACACATAATGAAACAGCAAGGGCGTCCAGGGATCATCTGTAAATATGTATCAGCTGAAAGGTGTTCAAATGAAGAGCTGCTGGAGCTTGAGAAACATCCACGTGCAGGGCATCCCTTGCCTCCCTTGGGAGTTTGATGAGCTTGTGTGGCCAGTGGGCTTTCTTGACTCAGCAGCTGGACATGTACCTGTCCTCTCTCCATGTGGCCACCTCCATGCCCCGCAGTGATACAGTCCAGACTGCTGGGTCCTGGCTTAGCCCTGATGTAGTCAGGAGAAATTAGGAAACTGCAAGCTTGGATGATGCCACTACCAAGCTGGCTGGTGTTCAGAGGAGGAGACGCCTCTACTGTGGGTACAGTGTGCGCAGTGACGGTGGGCCTGGTTCTGATTACTACATATGTACTTCCCTGATGAGGACAAAATTCCCTGCTCTTCTTTGCTTTTAAACCCCTCCCCCAGTCCCTCTCCCAGCATCTGCTAGTGAATTAGCAAAGTGCATTCACTCAGATCTGTCACCCCCTACATCTCCACAGGTCCACTGTGACGGGTACCACAGATGATTAGGCGTAAGTGAATTCAGTGAGGTTTAGCAGCTGCAGCTACCCAGCGTCCTTAGCAGCACAGGACTTGGTGCAACCATCCTAACTCTAATCTTGGACTTCACAACCACGAGTGTTGCCTTTGAAAGTATGTGTTAGGAAGAGTGTTGGTGGAACTTTTCAAATTACCTGGAAAACAGTGGGCTATGAGCAAGAACAAGGCTGGGGAGATGGCTCAATTGGTAGCATGTGCTTACCCTTCCAGCCTCAGGACCTGAGTTCGAATCCCCAGATCCAAATGAAGCTTGCTATGTGACACACTTCTGCCTTCCCAGTGTTCCTATGAAAAGACAGACAGTAGAGACAGAGATGTCTCTATAAGCTCCTGGGCCAGCTAGAGGTATGCAGTAATGCCCCATAGGGTCTCAACCTAGATAGAAAGGGAGGACCGACATGCAAGGTTGTTGTCTGATCTCTACACATGACTGTGACATGCATGTGCACCCACACAAACACACACACACACACATCATAAACACATTATTTTAAAAAGCAAGAACCACAGAAAGACCCTTAAGATTATTTAAATCTCTGAGTTACACTACAGCTGAATAAAGGTTTAAATGCCCCTTCAACATGGATTCATCTAATAACCTTATGCAAGGCTCCAGAAAGAGGGCAGGTAGAGTCTTGGTCCTGTGGTTCAGAGGGCATCAGTGGCAGACCCATGCTGGCTGAACCTTTTTGTTCTCTTCTTTGACCCGTGCTTTGCATCTTTTGTCACCTGCTGGCTACAAAGTAGCCACTGCACCTGGACAACAGCAGCACCCAAAGGAGGAAGGGAGGGGTAGGTATATCCAGATGAATTTTCTTTCAGTGACAGAAGAAAGTCTGAGGAAAACACACAAGAAACTTCCCTTCTGTTTCCTAACTAACCCTGGCAACAAAGAGGTTCTTGAAGCTAGTATCTAATAGAGCACAGCTGGATAGTTGTGATTGGCTACGACCACTTATGCTGCATGGATTTGATTCTCCTGAATCAAGTCGTTCATCAGCAAAGGAAGTGAAGGAGAAGGGAATGAATATCTCCATAGCAGCTTCCAGTTTCTCTCCAAAGTGCAGGAGACCCTGGTGAAGACATTCATGTTGATCTATGTCAGTGCTTCCTGAATCTAGAGGTAGCATTCTATTCTGGGGATCAAATGCCATGCTCTGTTCTTCAGCAATTAACTTCAGCAGAGCATACATATCTTACAGCTTCCATTGTTGTGGAAAGATGCCATTACCAAGGCAAACATTTAATTGGGGCTGGTTTAAATGTTCAGAGGTTCAGTCTATTATTATCATGACAGGAAACATGGCAGCACCCAGGCAGGCATGGTGCTGGAAATTTTGAGAGTTCTATATCTTGTTCCAAAGGCAGCCAGTAGAAGACTGTCTCACAGCAGCTAGGAGGAGAGTCTTAAAGCATATCCCCACAGTGACACACTTCCTCCAAGGCCATGCTTATTCCAACAAGTCCACCCCTAATAGTGCAAATCCCTGAGCCAAGCATATTAAAACGACCACAATACATCTAACTTTTATTTAACATAACAAGAATATGCACAGTATAAACATAGCCCAAAGAATCATCACGAAATGAATATATTTGTTTAATCTGGTTGACCATCTCCAGAAATAGAACATTTCCACAGTTCCCCAGAACCCAACCCTAGAACTCGTCCCTCTCACTATCCCCTTTAGCAAAAATAACCACAACCCTTCAAAGAGTTGCCCAGCAAGGAAAAACAGTTCTGGGTTAGATACCTCTCCTGAACCCAAGGTTCTTTCTCAGCGGGTCTGGGACTGAGCCAATCCAGAGGACAAGTATGAGTCATCCAGGGAAAGCAGAAGTCAGGCAGAGGCACTCCTGACACAGTTCTTTCTCAATGCTGAAGGTCAGAAGGAAAAGATAAGACATGTGATGGACCAACAGGGATATAGAACTACCAGAGCATGCCTTTGTTGTGGATTAATGGGTAAAGATACTTGAGTGGTCAGCTGGTCCAAATGTCCAGAGCCCATCAAAGCCCTGGGAAAGGTCATGGGCAGAGGACAAAAACTAAGGGTTATATCCTGGGTTTCTTGGGATCCAATGTGTTGGAGAAGGCAGGTATTGGCAAAGCCATATAGACAGTACTACTATATAAGAGAAGTAAAAAAACTCCTCCCCAAACTTCCTGAGTTATTGAGAACATCAAGCCCTCCTTCTCTCCAGTATATCTCCTCATGTTTGAACAACACCAGTATCTTGATTCTATGAAGCTGATGCTGGAGCTGTACCACCCAATCTGCCTGCTTCGTCATCTCTCAAGCACACACTGAAGAGTGTGTGACTGCTCTCTGCACTACTGAAGGATGGCCAGTTATCAGTATGCACCCTGCTGTGCTTCAGCATGGGCTCTTTAGGTTTCTTTCAAAGAAATTTGTCTTTAGCACTTGATTGCAATTGTCTGGGTAAATGGAGCCTGTGATTATTCTCTTCCCATGTGGCCCTGACTCTTAATGAGTATACTTTGGGGTCCTCATTCAATATTTCCTCTTGGTTTTTTCTCCCCCTTTGCAGTATAATGAAGAGCTTCACTATGTGGAACCTTGTCTGAATGGAACCCTGGTTCAAGCAGACAGGACCAACAAGGAGGTAGGTGCTGCCTCTTGGCAGGAGCATCAGAGATCTGGGAGCATACCCCTTTCCCTGTCATTGTGATTGTTCATAATAGTTCTATCTTAGTTCTTAAAATCTCTTTGAATGTGATATGTTCACCATGGCTATTGGAGCTTACTTCAGGTTGTGGAATGTTTACTGAGAAGCACATATAAACTCATGGCAGTAAAATAATTACACTTTATTCAGCTGCCTGCTTTTCCTGGATCCGTTAGATTGACTTTGTTTCCCTCCTGCCAACAGCAGATATTGTTTGTGCTCAGTGTCTCTGTTGACACCACAGAAAGAAGATGTTTTTTTGATGATATCTCACTGAAAACTGAATTCACTTCTTATTTCTCTTTTCTCACTTGTTATAATGGATTAACTTATCTTTGAGGTATCTTTTGTGATAACTTGTCTCCAGTGAAAATAAGCTTCACCAGAGAGGGTGAGCTGTGAACTGCTATATCCTAAATGTTTCAAGAATAGCTCATTCATAAATATTGTGAAATACAATGAATATGTGTTGAAGGGAAACCTTAGGAAATGGGATTCAAGTTTCAATTGAATTATGATCCTTCTAGAAAATTCCATATAGCAGACTTCTATGATGATACATCTCTTTCCCTTGTGTGACTTTCTAATTTGGCAACCCAAGTATCATGCATCCATCATTCCTCTTCCATAGCACCTATGACAACTCAGACCAGTAAAGGTTTAGCTGCATCCTTGTCATGACTCACTGGACTCATGGATGGTACTTTACAAGACTTTATATAAGACTTTATCTCTTCCTCTGGTGATCAGATTCCTATGAGGAGACAGAGGGTGATGACCAAGGCAGCCTTCTGTGACACATGCTACCGAGCAAAGCTCTGGCCCTATTGGTAGAGAAATTGGCATTATCTTAAAGGAAGGAAGGAGAGACTCCGCTTGGTCATCTCTGAGGTAGAGTTACAGGAGACTGGGAGAGATTCATTCCATCTGGCACACAGAAAAGCTAACAGCTGAGTTTCAGTTTGGGAGACAAAAAAAATTACACACACACACACCACACTTCATGTTTACAAGGACAGAGTAGTTCAAAGAGTCAGTGCTTCCTGAGGATGCTCATTTGTATGAACATGAGGAACTGACAGGTTTCTCTGAGCACTTCCCTCTGTCCATTGCCTGGATGAGGAGACCACCCTTTTCTGATACTCCAGTGCTTGTCTCAAACAGGCGCCAACAAAGAAAGTTTCTAATTTTAAAGCAAAGGATGTTTAAATGATCAAAGCCATCCTATGGTAGCTGGTAGCTTCCACAAAGAATGGAGAGCATTGTGAAATTTGAAAGTATCAAGTCCTATATGGGACTGGCTAAGGAAATGGGACAGAGATTTGTTAAAATTGTCTTTGAATTACGGTTAACAAAACAAAACAAAAAACCCTAAAGTATGTATGTATGTATGTGTGTGTATATATATATATATATATATATATATATATATATATGAATGAAGATGTGTTGAAGGAAAGAAGGAAAACCTTAGGAAATGGGATTGAACATTCTATTTAATTATGAGCCTTCTAGAAAATTCCCTATAGCAGACTTTTATGACTATACATCTCTTTCCCTTGTGAGACTCTTTGATTTGCCAACACAAATAGTATGGAAGCACTATGTATCAAAAAGACTTACTCCCTCAGAATGCTGAAACTCTGTAAAACTCTGGTAAACATATACAGAATGAACCTGAAAGATATTCAGGAGAAGGCAAACTAGCCAAGGGCTTTCAGACATGAACGTATTAAGATGATTTACCTGGTTATCTTATTGAAACAATGACAGAGAAAGGGTACATTGCTATCGTAAAACACTTATGCAACGGTGGGTCTCCTGAGAAGTTGTAGGAACAGAAAGAAGGATAATACTTTAAAGTACTAAATGGAAAGATGATCAAGTGGAGGTTGCAAAGGAAAGAGAAAAAGAAGCAAGCAGAAGCAAAGTGACGATAAAGAACAGAAATCAATTAAGTTAGAGAAGAAAACAATGAAGAAAGAAGTCAGTGAAAGTCAAAACTGCCTCCTTAAAAAGAGTCAGTAAAATTCATACCTCTGGAAAAACCCACAAAGATGAGAGAGAATGAGAGAGGTGGGAGAATGAAGAAGGAGGAGGAAGAGGAAGAGGAGGAGGAGGAGAAGAAGAGAAGAAGAAGAAGAAGAAGAAGGAGAAGGAGAGAAGAAGAAGAAGAAGATGAAGAAGAAGAAGAAGAAGAAGAAGAAGAAGAAGAAGAAGAAGAAGAAGAGAAGAAATAGAAGAAGAAATAATAATAATAATAATAATAATAATAATAATAATAATAATCAGGAACATTGGGAATGAAACAAGAAACACCAGTAAAGAAGATCCTGTAGCCTTTTAAAATAAAAACAAAACCATAGTATGAGCTGGAGAGATAATTCACAGATTAAAAGCATTGGCTGCTCTTCCAAAGGTCCAGAGTTCAATTCTCAGCAACTACATTATGCCTCACAACCATCTGTAATGGGATCTGATTATGGTGTGTGTGAACACAGAACACTCATATACATTAAATAAATAGATAAATAAATAAATATTGTAAAAGATAATAAAGGAACACCATAGACAGCTTTGAGCTTGTAAATTCAACAACTTAACAAAAGTGATCCAAATGTACCCAAATCAGTCTAATGGAATAGACAGTTTAATAGACCTGTAACTATCAAGAGAAACTTAGTTGAAAATGTAAAAGCCCTCCCCTCAAAGAAATTTCCAGGTTCAGATGGTTTTATCATTAATTTGTACCAAATACTTTAAGAAGAATTAATGTCAATTTTATGTAATATCCTTTAAAAAAAAATGGAAAGGGTGTGTTCTAGTTTCAGCTTCCAAACAAAAGCAATTTAGGGGAAAAAATAATTTATTTTGGCTTAAAAATAGTAGTCTATCATTTAGAGAATTTGGAGAAGGAACTTCACTGACAGATCCTTGTTTAGCTTAGGACTGCATACCCAGGGAATTGTTGCCAACTCACAGTGTGCTGAGCTGTCTTACATCATTTAACAATCAAGACTATCCCCCACAAATACACCCATAGGCCAATCTGCTCTGGGCAAACCCTCAGTTGAGATTTCCTTCTCAGATGACTCTAGGCTGTGTCAAGTTGACACTTATAGCCAAATGGAACATACTGTGACATCACCCTCTCCTTTTTCTTTTTTTGGGGGGTGGGGTTGGGGAGATTTCTCTGGTAAAATGAATATCAATAGAGCAAAAGAAAACAATAGTACACCACCTAAGTAGGCTTCACTCTGAATATGCAAATTGTTTCAACATCAGTGTCAAATCAATCAATGTCAATAGGCTAATGATGAGAAGATATGTGATATGCTAGCCTAGTGTTTGGGAAAAAGCATTTGGCCAAAACTTAAGCCCTACTATATTTTTGATGGCTTGCTTGTTTGTTTATTTTGTTTTGTTTTTAAAGAACACCTTAGCAAAATGAGATGAGATATTATTTCCTCATGATGAAAAGGCCATTTATAAAAACCCCAGTTAACAATGAATGACCTTGGTGAAAGTTTGACAGCTTGACTTCGTTTAAAACCTGATTTTATTTAGTGTGTATGGGTGTTTTGTATGCATTTGTGCACCACATAAGTGCCTAAGGCCCACAAAGACCAGAAGAGGACATCAGATCCCCTGGTGCTGAAGTTTCAGATGGTTTTTAGCCACCATGTGGGTGCTGACAATGGAACCCAAGTCCTTTAGAAAACCAGCCAGTACATACTATTCCCAGAACTCAAGTTAAAGTTGACAAGCCAAGTGTGGTATTGTGTACTTTATAATCCCAGCACTGCCGTGCCAGAAAGGGCAGTGCCTGGTACTCACTTAGTCAAGCAGCCTGGCTTGCTTTGCAAGTTCTAGATCAAGAAGTCTTTCTCACGTACATGCTCTTTCTCTTTCATATATTCTGTCTGTCTCTGGTTCTGTCTCAAAACAAAAACAAAAACAAAACAAAAAACAAACCATGAGCAGTGCCTGAGGAACCTGAGGAGTGATAGACAACTAAGGTTGTACTCTGTGTCTTTCTTCCTTCCTACCAGTGGAAGCTGTGGTACTGTTAAGTATCACCTCCAAAGGGACAGATTGATTTTTTCTAACTGATTCTCCTTATACTTCCCCCTTTTGGACTTGTGTTTGTATGTGCATGTTTGCGTACACAGGATTTGCAGGGAACACAGATGACACCCACACAAATGGGACCAGTTTGGTTTTGAAGAAGTTATAAAGCAGTTCAGGGAAGGGAGGCTATTCTTGATCATGAAAGACACTGAAGCAATTTAACATCCATAATAGAGCAAATGTGAAATTAACCTTCGCCTAAGCTTTACAGTTATGAAAAAAATATATCTCAAGTGGCTCAACGACTCAGGCGAAAACCATTTAGCTATGACAGTCTCTGGACAAACAACAGTGAAGATTCAGGACCTAAGGGACAGGCAGTTTGCAGGCTTGTTTTCAGGCTTGGCAGGGCAGAAGTTCTTCAGTACTGTTGCAAAAGTGCTGATTGTAATTTTCTTTATAATGGAAAACAGCTTCTTTATGTTTTGAGAACAGACTCAGACTATGAAACATTTAATTTCCACTGGTATCTTAGATATTTTAAAATAGAGATGAGCTCTGTCAGTCAATTCAAACAGGTTCCTGTTTTTGCCATCAATACAATGTGGGCCATGCACCTGCAGAACTCCTTTGGCAGCATCGGACATAGATTGTTCATTAAAAGTAAAGTGTAAATATATATATACTTACTTACCTATAGTTCCTAAGGATGGAAGACTATACCCAAGGCCTCAGACCTAATGTCCAGAGCCATACCCTCTCCCTGACTGTGTCCCTATGATTCTTCCATGTGGTTCTGATAGGTCAAGGACCCCATCATTAAGGATGGAGTGGACAGACAGCAAGCAGTCCAGCTGCCCATACTTGTGGGTGTGAGATAGGTCTATGTTGTATAGTCATGCCCATTTTCCACTGGGAAAAAACTATGAACCCAGGTTAGGGTTGAGAGGCAGGTGGTTCCCAGAACTGCAGATTAATGAACAAAGGCATATGACACTTAAGATAAGATTCATTCAAGGTTGTTGTTTTGTTTTGTCATTTTAATAGAAGATCAGAAAAACACTGACAATAAGAGCTTAAATTTTTTTTTGTTTTTGCCCAGTATAATATATTGTATTATACAAAATAGTGGAAATATAGCATCTTTTAATATACCAAAGTGATCAAAATGTGAGGTAAACTGGGTAGTTTCTGATTGGCATTTCTCTCTAGTCATTTCTAATCTGGTACTCCTGACAGCAGCCTTGAACCTTTTCCCCACTCTTCTCATGATGTGACTGGAGCATTGTCATCTGCATGTCACCTGTGTAGAACTGGCAGTATAAGCATCAGAGGCAGTTAGTTGATTTCGACCAGCACATTCTGATGCCTTTGAGAGTGCTCACATGCTTCCTGACGAATTCTAGGGACATTGGGATATCTGAGACTGCCTACTTCCTACCATGTGACCTTTGCAGAAGTGGATCCTGAAGGTTGATCTACCCAAAGGACATGGATAATTCCTGGAAGGCCATATCTAGAATTATGATGTGCTATAGCCTTGATCCAGGGACCCTGAATCTCAGAACATGGTCATTTAAATCAAAACAGCATTTGATAAAATTACTTAAAGAACATGAGAAAAGGAATGTGGGGATTGTAAAGTCTCTTAAAACAAGGCAAGAAGAGGGAGGAAATGTTGGTTGGCTTTGATCAAAACTGGCTTCCCGTGATTTTTGCATAAAATAAATAGTCGACAGCTCTGCATCCCCGGACAGGGGTCTGGAGGTTCTCTTAACTGGCTGGTTTCATCTTCTAAAGGTGTGGTTTTTCTGTCTGGAGGACATTTGCCTTTGCTGTTTTATATACTAAAGAACTGGCTGGCATTTTCTTTAAGGAAAAAGAAACCATGACAAATTGGGTGAGTCTGGAGTTCAAATGTAGAATTCAAACAAGAAAATTCACATTGTAATCTACTTCAGACCTTCTGAACCATTCATCAGGCCTTGAAATGAACCCCCCGTGGTCTCTGTGGGGAGCAGAGGGGGGAAGGAGGGTGATATGGTTTTTTCTCTGGTTTTATAATGAAGATGTCCTGAAATTCACCGAATTTCACGGTTCCATTTAAGATTCATTTGTGAATTGGCTGTTGCAAAAGTAGCCAACCTTAGAGACCTACATGACCCCCATCTTCTCTGGCAGCTCTCATCTTTTCCCCTGGCATCAGGAGACACAAAAGCTCCTTGACCTAACAAAAGGACCTGGCAGAGTTGCCAGGTTTTCCAGTTTCTTCAGTCCTAGCTTCATTGAAAGGATCAACCAGGATGCTAAAATTTCCCGCTTCCCTTGGCTATAGGAATATGCAGTGTGCCCAAGTGCCTAGACCACTGTTTTGAGGGTGAGAAGGCATATAAATAAGTGACTGATCTGCATATAAATGAATATTGCCTGCTCAAATACCAAAGGAGATAAAGTTTGTTGAGAGAACAAATAATAGATTACTTTCATTAAATTCATTAAATTTCATTAAATTCAAAACTAGTAAAAGGTATAAGAATTGCATTGCCTTTTAAAATGAGTGCCTAGAAATAAAAAGAAAAAAGAGAAAAGGAAAAATTAGGAGCAATTTAAGTACAATTGTATAGAAGTTTCAGATCTGGTCACTTAATAGTCAATGTATATAATTTAATAAAAATAGCAACAAACAAGAAGAAAGTACACACAGAGAGACAGACAGAATAACAACAGTGTGAACTTAACAGTTAACTACTATTGTGAAATGGTAGTTTCTGTTTTGCTTGCTTTAAGCTATGAGAAGAGAGGGAAAGAGGAAAGGGAAGAGAAGGGGGCATAATTTAAGAAGTCCACCTGATATATTTCTACATTATTAGAGTGTCTTTATATTGAGCACACATTTACCATTGGAAATAAATATTTTAACAGTAATTTCACATTATTGAAAGTCATACCAAGACTTAAACTTTTTGTAGAATAGTAACTACTGACCCATTCACTTCTCTCCAGGTCTAAGGTCGATTTTCCTTTACTTATGGGACAAGTTTTTGCTTGTCATAGTCAGTAGATATGTCCACATACTGTTAAATCAACATTGCCATGTTACCTGAAATTACTTAATAAAAGATAGTTCACATGATATACAGTACAAAAGAAACCCTGGTTGCTTCAAGCTAGCCTTGCAGAGAAGTTAGACAATGGTGATCTGAGGGCTGTTTCTGTGAGAGACTATTCCCAGAAATTCTTCAAATATTATTTTTTTATATAATTATCTATTTATATGCATTTGAGCAATGCACTTATTTAAAAGTAGCCAACTTGCCATTAGGGGACTGTCTATGGTAGGCTATGTGTCAACATATAGTTTGGTTTAAAACTGTCAGTCTAGGGCAGTTCTGATGTCATTGGGTTTATCTCTATGACAGTATACTGGAATTAATGTGACTTTTTTTGTATGAGTCTAGATTAGATGCTAGAAAGCTTCTTGTTAAGGGATCATTGGTAAATATTTTGGTTTATGTGGCCGTAGAGTCTCTGTTATAATGACTGGGTTTTATGATTGCAGCACAACAGCATCACGGATAATACATAATGAATGGTCCTTGCTGAGTTTCAATAAAACTTTATTTACACAGATGGCTAGACAGACATGGCCCATGGATGATAGTTTGTCCATCCTTGGTATAAACTGTGAGACTAGAAGAAGTGTTACCATATGTGGATTTTGCATAACTCAGCTTTAAAACTTTCTAAATGGAGCACATGGAAGCCAGAAACCTCCTTTTAGTTCACCTCTTTGCAAATGAGGGTTTAGGGGGAATTTCTACCTTGGATGGAGTTTCCATCTTGAATACACTTACAAGTTAATGGATTTTTAAATTTCACTACTCATCTGTATTTATCTGTGAGGCAAAACAAGGATAGGCATTGTACACACACATACACACACACACACACACACACACACACACACACACATGAAATAATAGTATATCACACAATATAAATATAGCACCTAAGGAGTTAGTTAGAAAACATGTTAGATTCTCATGATTGCTATCATTATTGTTACCAATGAATGCATCACCAGTTCTAGTCCACAACATATTTAGTCAGCTCATCAGATGGATGATTGAAACATAGAGATGCTGACTTAAATGTGCAAATAAGCATTGTAAATACAGAACACCAGTCATATATATCTTAAGAATCCCGATATCCCATACCCATTGCCTTGCAGAGGAGATGGAGTTATCTTTCTTACACAGTTCAGTGTTATTACATTCTTCTCCAGTCTTGATGTATCAAGAAGTAAAGTTTAATTCTGAATTATGGGCAAACAGTAGGACACATTTGAACATGTCATGATGAGAGGCATTTTGTAAGATATTCCTATGGCACTGTGGTATCCACATTAGTAAAAAAGAGCACAGCTGTGTGTAACATAAAGAAAGATGTGACATGTGCTCATTACTTCCACTTGGGTGGGAATCTATTGAGCCCTTTAGATTTCTCTGTATATGGACAGGTTTGCTGAAAGTCTCTCTCTCCATCTCCCTTCCCCATTCTTTTTCCACTTCCCCCTCCTTCCCTCCCTCTGTCTCTCTCTCTCCTCTTTGTCTCTGTCTCTGTCTCTGTCTCTCTCTCTCTCTCTCTCTCTCTCTTTCTCTCTGTTTGTGTGTATGTGTGTATAAACATATATACATGGCTGTCTCACTGCTACCTGGCTGCTAACTGGTAGCTCACTTAAATTTATCAAGTTTCTAGTCAAGGAAGGATTATAGCACTGTGGAGACCACTCCTTATAGACTCTATATTCTGGTCTTCATGCTTCCAGAAACCGTGGCCTGATTTGAATTGTAGCAGGCAATCACTTAACCGTGTTCTACATTAGCACTCTGTCTAACATACAAGCTATCACGATGCTGCCTCAATTTCTCATGAGCTTTGAGGAAGCATTGATAAAACTGATCAGACACTAGTGAGCAATTGATTAAAGCACACAGGCAGATAGATATCAGAGGAAGATACCCAGAATCGTCTACTGTTCTTCACATTATTCCCTTGAGACAGGATCTCACTGAATCTGGAGCACACAACCGTTTTTATGGTTGTTTTTTTTTTTGAGGCTAGGCTGTTATCCAGCAAGCTTCAACAATCCTTTTGGTTCCCCCAGGACTGGAGGTGCAGACACACATGGCCAGATACAGCTTTTATGTGTGAACTAAAGATCCAAACTCAAGTCCTCATGAGTACACAGCAAACAGTCTTAATCACTGAAACTATCTCCCCAACAGAACTTAGATATTCTTCTCTTTTTAAAAATTAGATTTTAAATTAAGTGCTTATGTCTATGTGTATATGTATGAGGGTATGCATACTGAGTTGTGGGTACCCATGGCAACCAAAAGAAGGTAGGATCTCTTGGAGCTGGAATTACAAGTAGTTGTGAACAGCCCAGCCTGGGTGCTGGGAACTGAACTCCGTTCTTCTGGAAGATCAGCATGTTTTCTGAAGTGTTTCTAGGACCATCCTTAGATATTTTAATGAAATCATCCTCCTACTAGGCTAGGAGGGACTTTAATTTGACAAACATTTACTTAATAATAACAGGGATTTTACTTTAGACTGTGGTACATTCTCGTTTGTATGTCCTTGGCCATCAGTAAACAAAGCATTCTCTAGATAAAGCAAGACTACACTGTTGTCCAGTCTGAGGATCACACCGGAGACTTATTAACAGAAGTCTGTTACTATATAGGGAATCTCTGGAACTTACTAGTCAGTATCTAATATCTGAAAAAAAAAGTCTTACATAAAAATTCATGTTAATGTTGTGACAAGTATCACTGACAGTAAGACAAAGTACAATGATCAAGTTGTTCCCCCATGTATCTTAAAATCCAGACCCTGGGTTAAATCAACCCCCTGATTTCTGTGCAGGTATAGCTGTCCTGGATATTGGATTGGACACTGACTAGGAGATTTAGAATGTGTTGGGTTAACAGCGATACAGCCCTCCCACCCCCCTCAACTTGGGGTGTGACTCCATACTTTGTAAAGCCTTACTGCATCTCCCCACCCATTTGCTCATCACATTCTGTATGGAAGGAGATCAGGCTCCGGATCTCATTTTGTATTAGGCGAACTGCATCCAGGGTCCCATGCTCAGGATAAAAACAAAAACCTACAACAAATACAACGGTTAGAAGGATTCATATTAAATTGCGTTTGTTTTTTCAGATTAGCGAGTGGTCCAACATTCCACACAGGTGCAGCCTCAGTGCAGCATTTGGAACAGATGAACCCCACACACAACACAACCTTTGATGAAAGATGACCTAACATGTAATACATCAACAGGCTGTATGTGATTAGGCTCTGCCTTCTTTTAAGAGAACCATAGGTATTCACAGGCCTCTGGTTTCCTTTCTGTAGGTTTCATGTGAATAGGTTGAGGAATTCATAATGATAAGTTTAAAAATCTTGGTGGGCAAAACAATGCACCTTCTTCTATATGCAGATTCACCCATCAGTGCTGGAAAGCAGCCCTATGGCCTGTCTTCTAGATTTAATTACTCTACAGAATTAAGCCTGTTGACAAACCTGATTGAGATGAGCTATAAAAATCCCTGGAGGCCTTACACAGGCATGCTTTTTATTCTGTGCTGTTCCTCTGGCCTGAGTCTGGGTACCAATTCATCTGAACATTAACTGTTCCCCCATCACATGGCACTGTTGAGGTGGTAAGGTAGGAGTCATGCAGCATCTCTGCCTCAGCTGTGATCACTGAGCCTGGGGAAGACCCAGATGCCAGGCCCAGATCCTGTGCTCTGCAGGCCAACAATGTCCCTGGCAACCTCGGCCAGCTGGCCCTGGTACAGCTACCAAATGGTCAGTCCTTTAGCCTCCCCAGACATGTTAGGATTGGCAGTTTATGATGAAGGCATTTGCTAGGAAGGGGCCTGTTGTCTTGCCACAGAGATGCCCATGTGACATATAGCTTATCACACATCCTGAGAGAGAGACGGTGAGAAGCAAATTGCTCGCTTGGGTAGAAGTCTGTAAATAATGGAAATAATGCTAAAGGCATCTGTGCATGGTACAGAGGCTCTTTCCTATCTTTACAGAGGGAAGATGCTCTTTTGTTGCGGATTTGTAAAAATATTTGCCTGGAGTGTAGCAGCTTTCTTGGGCATTTGCTTCAAAAATCTCAGTGGGTTGAGCTAGATTAACTTCATTTAACAGCCAGCTGGATCTGGAAGGGAACATCCAGCATGGATCAGCATGCTCTATTCAGAGCTGAATTCTCATTATCATTCCACGTAGGGGGCAGAAGCCCAGAGCCTGGCTGTTCCTCAAGGACCTGTTTGGGGTCTATACACTGTTTGGAAAAGGAAGCAATGGATATGTGGTGATGGACCCAGAGAGCAAACTCACAAATGGAGCCTCTTTCTTATTTCTCAGCAGTGTGATGAGCCTTCTGGTCTCTATCTCCCTGTGGGTGTTTGTTGGAGGGAGGGGTGAGCTGCAGGAAGAAAAAGCAGATCTTCTATGGAACAATTTGCCACCAGCAGTTCAGACTGACATCCAGAGTGTGGTAGCATGAATAGGAATGGCCTTCATAGACTCACATGTTTGAAAGCTTGGTCATAGGGAGTGGCACTATTAGGAGATAGGGCTTTGTTGGAGTCAGTGGGTCACTAGGGCAGGCTTTGATGTCTAAGAAACTCAAAGAGACTGATGTCTCAGTCTCCTTCTGCTGTCTGTAGATAGAAATGTAGAACTCTTAGTTCCTTTTCCAGTACCAATTCTTCCTTCATGCTGCCATGCTTCCCACAATGATGATGATGGACTAAACCTCTGAAACTGGAAATCAGCTCTTATTAGTTTTTACTTAAAGGAATTGCCATGATCATGTGCCTTTTCACAGCAGGAGAAACTCTAGCAAAGACAGAACATCTCAGGTGTTGCTTCTTCTGAACCTGTGCTTGATCATCCTGTCCAGATAATTCATTCTACATTGCTTATATGTCCCCAATGAAATCTAGTGTTTTGTTGGGTGTGTCTTATGTGGTATCCACATCACATCCCTAGATTCTTAGATAACAGTGGGATCCCTGATAGCTGAGACATCAAACAGCATATTTTCATTGTAGGTGTGTTGTGAAGTATTCAGCATGGTCTCATTTGATTATATGTGTTTATATGTTTTGACTTAAATTTTATTTTCTGGATTCACATTCTGATCATCAAAGTCACGGATGCTGAGAGCATTAGTAGCCTGACTGAGATCCAACTGTAGCTCAAAGGGCTTCAAAGAGATTGGGAAAAGGCAAAGGAGGCCTTTCTATAATTTCCAGACTTCTACCTAGGTGAGCTATTTTGTCTCATCATCCCACTCCCAGGAAGTGATAGGCTACGCATTATACTGGCATTTCTGTGCCAGACAATGGCCTCTTCCTCAGAAACACCTACAACATCACCTACCAATCCCAACTTGCCTGGGCCAGAGAGTCCCGTTATGAAGTGTAGTACTTTTAAGAGTCATTGGGTATTTTTAGCAAGCTTCCTGGCCTGGTGACAGTTTGCTCACCAGCATACTGTTAGATACCAGAACTCATATTGCCAGCACCCCTCATCCCTGGCAGCTCTACCTGGATCTTTGTGAGCTCAAGCATATTATGAATACAATACTCCAGTCTCTTGGCATCACTGTCCATCAAATCCGTAAGAACCAGAATTAAATGACTGACTCTTTAGAGGGTTCAAAGTAGTGTTCCCGTGGTCAGGAACTAGTTCTTTAAATATGTTCCTTTTGCCATGATCTCTCATATAATCTAATTTTAAAACTACTTCATTGAGTGAATTATGGAAAACTCTTTAGCCAGTTGCTGGTTGAAGGGAAATTCTGCTCTCTGTTGTCACAGCCCTAGAAACTGAAGCTAGGCGTCTATGAATACTGGTAAACATTTGTGTAGAAACAGAGACCAAAACTCTGTGATTGAAGACAGCATCTTCTTACCATCCCTATCTTTATGTAGCCTAACTTAAGCCTCTGTAGACCTCAGGGTGGCCACATAATTTTCAGTACTACCACAGTCTGGTTATAGTAAGTGACTACCAAAACACATGGCTTAAGTCTTACTTATGAGCACATAAGTCTGAAGAGGGCTTAAGGTCTTTCTAGCAGTACTGAATGTACAGAAATGGTTTACTTTTGTGAGACAGTGGATTGTGACACACTGAACTACCCACCTTTCATCTGTCTGCTTGCTTGCTCCTTCACATAGATGAGCCTGAATTCCCTGCCAGGAGCTAAGCAGAGAGCATCCATACTCTTAGATTTCTCAAACCATGAATCAAAATAAATCTCCTTCCTTCATGAATTACTCATGAACCGGTATTTCATTAGAGCAACAGAGCATGGGCCAGGTCTAAAACAAAATAGCAGTACCTCTTGTTTATTGAATGTAAAGATGTTCAAGATGTCAGCAGAGCATTAACTAGGAGTAAGACCTTTCAGAGCATGGGATACATGTGGCTATACAGGTTGCATGATCAAGAAAGCTAGTTCCAGATTTGCACTGAGTTTTATTAGCTCTGATAATAAATATTCCCTTTCCTACATATCTATTGGGAGCCTTCTAAGAGTATTGAAATGATGCTACTAAGATCAAGAAACCTCAATTATGGCAGGAATTTTTCAAGGTATATGAGCTGAGTTTTAGGATGCATCATCTTCGTGGTCATTTTGAAAGGAGGTATTTGGTTTCTTCCCACCTTGTGAAAGTCTATCATTCCACTAGAGGAGGCAGTTCCTTCTTAGCTCAAACCCTCTGAGGGGCCTGGGTCAGAAACTCTAAAACATACCTACCTCACAGCTTGGGAGTTCAAGCTACACTTGAAGAAGCACTATGTCTACCTTTGTTTGGATGCTTAGTCTGAATGTGGTGGCTTTGGTGGGTGGTCCCCTCTGTTCTGTTTAGTGTCGAGATCACTGAGTGTGTAGAAAGAAGTGGTCAGTACCGGATCAGGCAGGCTTCAATATGCTTTATCTTAATTGGTCAGTCAGTTTCATTTGTAGTGCAAGCAAAATCAATTAGGGAGCCAGGCTGGGAGCTGGCCTGCCTGCCTGTCCAGTTCTTGGGTCTCCTTTTAATGGCTCCAAAGGATAAAAGGTTCCGTCCTTGCCTCTCTCTAGGTGGGACTGATGAGCTCTCCAAACACCACTACCCTCCCATAAACCATTGTTAATTCTTCTGTTTTCCACCACCACCAGGCTCTCTCCATCTACCTATCCAATTCTTTACTTTCATTTAAAGGTTGGCTCATCTAAGTTCCCCTTGGAGGTCTTTTTAGTTCCAAGCAAATGTTCAGACTCTTCTTCCATCTATGCTGGTCCTCAGTAACAGTAATGTTTCTGGAAGGTACGGTCATCTCTTCTTCCATTACCTCACCACCCTAAACTCAAGGGACATGCTTCTAATGGTGACTTTAGGGTTAAGATTCCAAAATATGAAACACAAATAAGGACATCTTGAAAACAAGGTTTATCCACAGCAGTGGGGATTTTTTTTTTTTTTTGATTTATTTATATGAGTACCATCAGATTCCATTACAGATGGTTGTGAGTCACCATGAGGTTGCTGGGAATTGAACTCAGGACCTCTGGAAGAGCAGTCAGTGCTCTTAACGGCAGAGCAATCTCTCCAGCTCTGAGGATTTTTTAAAATGATGCTTTTATACAATGACAAATCTTATTCATAATATGAATAAACAAAAGGAAGAAAACTGTTGTGTGCATTTTTGCTATCAAAAATAGCCAGTTGCTTATTTTTGTATGAATTTGGAGGGCCATCCATTTTGTCCTTAAAGTATATCTTATATAAGTGTCTCTTAAAACCTACAGTAAGTTAAAATAATCTTTCTAAGCATTTATATGTTCATTTACAGTATTTTATATGACTGTAATTTTCATCTTTATTATTGTTGAATATATAGCATGCTTGTTTTTGGTAATCTGTATAAATTGTGCTGTGATAGACATGGTCCATATAAACATTTGGATGTTTGCTTGATTGTTTCCTTTGGGTAAAACCATGGAATTGAAATTGAGTCATATAATATTTAAATTTTGTACACATGTAAGCCTATATATTCTTGTTATTTTTTTTTTTTAAAAAAAAACTAATTTGAAAGAGATTTCTCTTTCTCAGGCTGAACATTGTTGGGGCTTTGAGCATTTGATTATTATTAAGACTGACAAAGGTGTTTTATATGTGTGTGATAGGCACCAGGCTTTGTGACAAAGGCCAGTCTCCAAAAGATGGCATTTACATGGTTCCATTCATATGATATGCTCAAAATCTGATGCCAACAATGGAGGCTAGAGAGATGGCTTAGGGTTTAAGGGCACTTGGTGTTATTGTACAGGACTGAGGGTTAATTCTCAGCATCCACATCCACCTGTAATTACAGCTCAAGGGGATATAATGCCCTCTTCTAGCCTTTTGTGTACTGCACACCTTTGTGCATACACATGCACACAGGCACTTACACATAAATAAAAATAAATCCTTCAAAGAAACCTTCAGTGATGCAGAATGATCGGTAGTCTCCAGAGCTTAACTCTGGAGCAAGGCTGTGCTCTAAAGGGTTGATGAGAGGGCTTTTCTTTTCAGTGAGAGAAGAGCTCTGTCTCTTGATGATGATGGTGGTTTCATGAACCTGTATGTATGACAACATTTAATAAACAGAATGCTTGCATAAAATGTGTATGAAAACTGATGAAATCTGAATGAGCAGTGTAGTTCACTACACATTACTGTGCCTCTGTTGGCTTCTTGATTTGATAATTTGATTTGATATTATCACTGGGGGAAGTTGGGGGCAGGGCAGAGAAACTGGTACTAATTTTTGAAACTCCTGCGAAATCCTATGAGTTCTGAGAAATTAGATGAAATGATCTTAAAAATTCCCTTAGGAGCTCTAAAATTTTTCAACACCTTTTGTGTTAGGTTTTTTGCTCAGTATTATACAGGTGTAATCTGATAGACCTTCTGACAGCCATGACTGTCCAGTCTGTGGCCCTCATTTTGGTAGTAAAGTGAAGAAGTTTTTTGTTGTTGTTTGATTCTTTGCTTTGTTTTATTTTTTTAACCAAAATCACTTTCATATTAAGATTGAAAACAATGGGATGGGTTGTGAAAAGCAGAATTTGTCTATTTAATACTGTGAGATTCACCAAACTTTGGGACATAAAGATACACATAGACCACACTGCTCATGGACTGCATAGCTAAAGATATCCATGCTGATGCTGAAATGTACAGCTTCTGCTTCCCCTGGCTGCTTGCTGTGAGGAGCATGAGTCTTACAGACTTGGAAGTATCATGGTATTGGTTCACTTCTGAAACAAAGTAATATACTTATACTTTGAGGAGGAGGAGGATAAAGAGGAGAAGGAGGAGAAGAGGGAGGAGGAGGAAGAAGGAAGAAGGAGAAGAAGAAGAGGAGGAGGAGGAGAAGGAAAGAAGGAAAGAGAGAGAAAGAGAGAGAGAGAGAGAGAGAGAGAGAGAGAGAGAGAGAGAGAGAGAGAGAAGAAGGAAGGAAAGGAAGGAAGGAAAGAAGGAAAGCAAGCAAGCAGGGGCTCAGGTATCTTAGTTGCTAGAGCATCAGACTTGGGTCAGGAACATGACTTAATGGATAAGAGGACCTGCCACCAAGCCAGACAACTTGAGTTTGATCACCAGGAAACACATAGTGGAAGAACAGAAGTAGCCCAGCAAATTTGTCCTCCTCTGACTTCTACATGCAGACAGAGTCACACACAGATACACACAGACAAACACACAGAGAGATACATACAAACACATGAGAGGAGGGGCACCATCTGTTGTAGTGGTGAGTTTAGCTACACTGCTTTGGGCTCCGGTGGGTCACGCACTTCCAATTATCTGCCCAGGTGCTCTTTGGATCCTCAAATGAAAGACACACACATTAGCTTGTTTTGAAATGCTTTGTGTACCTCAAAGTCTGGGCAAATCTAAAGGTTCCACCCTGTCTCCATTGGCTCTTTATTGACCATAAAAAACCAACTGGGGACAAGGAACTTAAATGTTTGCACTTGCAGATTCCCAATTAAATCAAAGCAGTATAACTAATTTCTAACAATCTATCATATAAATGTATTATTATATTGTTTTGTTATGAAAAGAGTGTCCTGTTAAAGAGAGCAGAACCATGACATTGAGGTCACCTGAGTGCAATTTGGACCCTGATACTTGCTAGTGATCTAGAACATTACACTTCACTTATTTGGCCTGTTTTCTTACCTAAAAATAAAAAAAAGAAAGAAAAAAGAAAGAAAGAAAGAAAGAAAGAAGAAAGAAAGAAAGAAAGAAAGAAAGAAAGAAAAAGAAAGAAAGAAAGGGTTAGGCTGAATGGTGCCCCCTTGACTCTCAGTCTCAATTCTCTAACTCAATTGTATTTGCAGACAGGTATCTGAAGTACTACTTAATGCTGAAGGCAGCTACCAAGAAAGGCCCTGATCCAATCTGACTGCTCTCCTTAAAGTCAAAGTGAGAGACCTCCTCCCTGGGGGTGTATACATACAGAACAAAAAGAGCATTGCATGTCTAACAAGCAAGTGGCCATTATGAGGTAAAGAGAAGCTCTCAGGGGGACCCACACCTGCTAACACCTGGCCCCCTGGCCTCCAGACCTGTGAGAAAAGACTTTCTCTCCTCCTGAGAGGCAGAGAGCCTCAGGTCCTGCTTTCTAAGGTTAACATTGCAGATGCTTTCCCCCTCTACAAGAGCATCACCAGGTAGTCTTTTGTGTCTGTCCTTAAGATCCACAGGTACTAGCCAGACTTGCTCTTAAGTGAAGTCATCTTTCATCTGCATTGCTGGCAGAATGACAGCTTTGTTGGTGGAGTGTGCTCGTTTGAAGGAGAAGTTTCTAAAAAGCCAAGACATAGCACACAAGACTTTCCAGTTGCTTCTCTGATATGATTTGACACCAGCAAGGGCTAGAGGACACAACACAAATGTTGGGGAAGCTAATTTAAAACATCCTGAAAATTGTATTCAGATTTAATAAGGATGGAGAGACAGGGTCAGGGGGAGGGGAGATGAATAGAAAATTAACCACTAGTTATTTGGTATTGGAGTCATGCAACCCTTTTCATTTTTATATCAACAATATTTATCTTTTTCAGAAAAATGCTCTACATCGCCTTATGTAGGCTTACATTACTAGACAAAATTAAAGAGAGTATTATTAGTGTGCTCATTGCTCATGCAGGTCAAGGCTGAGAGTCACACCAGGTCTTCTCTTCCTCCACCAAGGAGCTTCCTTCCCCTCCCTCTGTTTTCCTCTTGGGGACTAAAGTAGGAGAATTGATTGCAGGACTGTAACTTGGGTTACAAGCAGCACCCTCTATGGGAGGAAAATTTCTTTTCTGTAAGTGGCCCAGTGTTTCCTGGTCTAATGCCTTTGCTCCCAGGTACATACTAGGCCTTATCCTCCAGACTGAGTAATGAGACCTTCCCGTGGGCTCTTCTGCCTGTTGTCATCACCTGACTCATTGTGAGTTGCTGACTCATTATCCCAGTTCACTTCCAATCAGCAGCCCAGGGACCATGAACCACAGGGAACTCGCCAGAAGAATTGGGGAGGCAGGGGGAGGGGCAAGGGCCATCTGCCTTCCACATAGAGGACCTGCCTCAGCACCCTCATTTATTGTCTTTGTGAAGAGTACCGCCCATATCAGTGAGAATATACTGTGATGCTTCTTTGAGATTTGAAAATAATGATTTTCTTTCTAAAGTTCCTTGAGCTTTAATTAAGAAGCAAATAGAGAGCTGTTAATTAGGCTCCTGAAATCTATTAAATCTAGCTGAAAAAGAAAAGTCCTCCATGACCTCTGGGGAAGAGTCAGCAATGTGGCTTGTCAGTTGGTTGGACCCTCATAGCTTCCACAGCTGGTAGTGCTGCTGGGGCAGGCACTCTGTTCAGAAGAGGGTCCCCAGGATCCACTGTACCTGGTAACACAAGGTAGGAGATTGGGGGAATTGCTGTGAATGAACCATCTCTGTATAGATACAAGGAAAAACTCCATAGGTGACACACACAGAGGATGAGAGGAAATGTTACAAGTCTGCCTCTACTGTGGGAACCAAGATGGCAGATTTCAGCACAGTGAAGACCAGTGAACCTAATGAGGCCCTTTAAGATCACATTATGCTTATTTATGTGTCCACCAACAGGTAGACCAAGGGGTTGCAAAGAGACATTTTACTTCAGAAAGACGACTGGGATGTTTCAAAGATCTATGTCTTTAATCTTCCAGTTGAGAATTTAAACAAAACAAAACTTCTATTGATGAATCATATGATTCTTTCTTGGAGAGATTTCTTCCATTTTAGTTTCCTGCTAGTGATTGAATCTTAGTTTTCTCAGTGGGAGCAAGCAAGTTGTCTGTAAAGCTTCCTGACGCCTGTGCCTTCATATCCTATGGTTGAAAAATCTATCCTCTATAGCTTTGATATCACTGCTGATTTGTTTTTGAGCATGGAAATGGCCTTGGGCCTCTGCTGCTGTCTTCCTTGAGGACTGTATTTCTGCTTATTCCTATGGCTCACCTGCTGCTGACCTGAGGGTCCTCTAACCCCTAAATCTGACATTCCTTCTTAGCTCTGAGTCTTGAGGTCTCCTCATCTTCACACAACCATTTTGAACTAGTGATTTGTTAAGTGAAAGCTCTGAGTGCCTGAATATTCCTGCTTAGTCAGCTCCTGTCTGCCTTCCCACCTCCATGTCATGCAATGTCCTTCCTTTCTGTACTCTGCCATTAGAGACACTTACATACTTCATTCTCTCCTATCCTAGGGTCTTGGCATGTGTATTCCTCTATATGCCATACTCATGACTTGGCTGGTATTCTTATCTTTTGCCTACTTAATCTTGGGCTGGTTACTACTCCTTCAGTATCCCTGCTGTATTGTTAACAAGGTACTGTAGGCCTCTCCTTGTTACTCTGACGTGTGTTACTAGAGAACTATCTCCATTGGTATGTGAGGTTGGTGGGACAAGGTCAGGTCTACTCTTGTTCAGATGATCAAGCTCATTAGTCAGAATTGGATGGGTTCTCAACAAACCTTTGAGAGTGCTAGGCATGTAGCTCAATAATAGAATGTGTGCGTAGCAAGTGCAAAGCCCTGAGCTCTATCCCAGCACCAAAACAAAATAGTAAATAAAATAGAGATTTATGACTCAATAAATGGATGTGAGCCAGAAGCTAGCTGAGGATATTGGGGTGCATTGTAATAAGGAAAAGGGGAGAAAACTCTAAGGACAGCTATGGATTTAACAAGGCCAATACTTACTCTACCTCACACACAGGTTGGGTCTTCACAAGTATTCTCATGTTCCCCCAAAGGCTCTGGATGGAATGTGGATCCTCACTAGGTTCTGTGCAAAGGCAGACAGAGCAAGCTCCCTGGCTGTTTCATCACATGGTGACCAGCAGCTCCAACCTTCACTTTTCCACCATCTGCTTTCTCTCCTTAGAGTGAGCCCACTCAGCTCTTCCTTGCCCTTTTCCTTGACTTTTTCCTGGAATAAGACTTGTACCACATTCTGTGCTTCTCATGAGTCTCCATGACTTGTATGCTACTACTTTCCTTCTCGGCCTCTTCACTTGACCTCTGCTGTTTTCAATACCTGGTTTTTCCTCCTCACTGTTGAGTATGTGCCCGGGAGGATAAGTGTCCATGAGAATACTCTAGTTTGCTTTTTCTGTTGCTGTGATAAACAATTTTGGTAGAAGAAAAGGTGCATTTCAGCTTACAAGCTACAGTCATCAAGGGAAGTTAGGAGATGAACTTGGAGTCAGGAGCTGGGACAAGATCACAAGGTGAGGGGAATACTGCTTACTGGCTTGCTCCCCGTGGCTTGCTCAGCTTGCTTTCTTATATAGCTCAGGCCCACCTGCAATGCTGGCATTACTCCTGATGGGCTGGAGAACAACCCAAGATACAGCCACAAAGGGGTAAATATAGGAGACACTGATTATGAGCCCCCAAGCTATGCCAAACTTTCAGCAAACTGAAACAAGTTGTATATACTGGTAATACAGTATATTTTTTTTCTTATATTACTTCTCATTTATCTGAAACTTGGTGTTGCTTTGGTGATCTGTATTTTAGCTATAACCCTAACACTTGCTAGCTTCTCCTAGAGCTAGGAACATATGAGTCTGTTTGAGAATAGTTGTGTTGGCATGAGCCTGTTGTGGCATTGTAAAATGAAGCAGAGGTGGGCGAGACCCAGTACCCAGGTATGACTGAGTCCCTTTTCCAAGGCCTAGCTCTTACTTTCCTGTCATAGGCAATGACAACATTCTTTTCCTTATATGTAGCCTTGGAAGGGGAGAAAGCCTTGCTTGCTCTTAAATTGTCAACTGGAATGCTTAAAAACAAAGGCCCTAGCACAGTGCTTTCTAACACTGTGATCTATAGTTACCCTACTGAGACCTTGTGTTTATTGCACACTTACTGTATACCAATTCTATATTAAGTGTTGTCTGAATTTCTTCATTAAATTTCTGCAATGACTTCTTGTGGTATGTACAAGTCATGAACTTACTTCGTATTTAGTGATCATTTGGTTCTGTGAAGTTGCTATGATGGTGTTACCAGGCAAATGTCTTAAGACTGTCGACATGATGATGTTTACTGGATTAATGACTGGAAAAATAAAATGCTGAAAATCTACATATTCATCAGTCAGGGACTAGTCAAATATTGTTGATAGATCCTTAAAACTATATTGCTAAGCAGGGGATTTGTTTATTCCCAGACTTGAATAAGAATGCATAAGATGGATACAATTAAGTTTAATAGTCATATATAATTATGTCTGGCAAAATACAAAGATCATTGTAACAAACACATTTTAATTAAATATAAGTTTTATAAAACTCCACAGATCTTTAAAGCGAACATACAAAAGACCCTAATTTAATTATCTTCTGAGATCACAAGCAACCACACATACATCTTGGTGTCTTGGTGCCCTTCAGCCTTGCATGCAGGCCTATGGTTCCTAATGTGGGTGCCCACATGCCTGAGAGGTGATGGGTTTGTGTGGATGAGCTCACTGGCATGCACAGTGCTGTGTCTGCTTTGGATTCTCCCTGGACACCGACCATAAACACACATTTCTCCAGAGTCAAAGCATCTACCAAGCTAGGCAACATGACTGGAATTAATTGAAACCCTGAGACTTCTGTCTCCCATCCACCCCTAACTCATGAAAGCCTTCTTATTTCAAGAAACACATTTACATCAAATCAAGGCCCTCCTATAGTTTATAAAGGATGAACTTGGACCTTCAGAGATGCCAGGAAGATGTGAAGGGCAAGGCCTGCTCTTTCACACACCTACTGACATACTGTACTGGAACACAAAGCAGGTCTCCTGTCAAGACGACAGTGGGCTGCGTCTTTCTTCACAGCATCTGGATCCTGAGGTGGTCTCACAAGTAGTATGACATCAGGTCTTCTTAGAGCCTTTGATGGACTGGGTAAGGTGACTAACGTGTCTCCTCTGGGACAAGAGGGGCTGATGTGGATGTGGTGGTCCACATGAGAGACATCCCAGTTGAAAATCTCCTGTGCTGGGCCGACTGCCATCATCTTACAGGGAATAATTAGTGCTTTTGCCATGGAAATGAAGCTGGAGCTGAACTGATGAACCTGCTATGAAGTAGCATGTGTTGTTCATGTCCAGGATCCATCTTGTGTCCAATTTGGCACTGGCTTTAAACAGCTGCTACCTTTAGACACTTTGATTTTTTATCCACAATGAGAAGGAGACCCTAGATGGGTTCAGGGCAGTTCTATCAAAATTTGTGTTTTTCCTCCAAATTGCAAACAGCTGGGCTGACTGCTTTCTGCTAGCTTTCTTGGACCATTCCATTTTCAATTTTGAGAAACACCATGTCTCTACTTCTTTCAGGGAAATCAAATGGTAGCCTGATTTACTAGAGTCTGGGTTGGGAGGTGGCTTTGCCACAGATGTGTGCCTTTCTATTGTAAAATCTACTGACAATATCTGGCCCCATATTCCTCAGGCATGTTGCTAAAATGGCTATGGAATTGACCCTGGGGATTTCTCAAACTAAATGGGTGCCTAAGAGAATCAGCCTAGGAGTACACATGGCAGGACAGAGAATCTATGTTTACAGTAAATAACTTACTCCTAGTAGTAACTAAATCAGGTTAGAAGATAGGTTTGGGAAGCCCCTGTCTCTAATAGATGAGCTTTGTGGTTTGAATTTGGACTGTAGAGCCCTGTGAAACTTTCACAGTAATCTCCCTGTGGAGATTTCACAGTAAGACAGCCATGATGGCTGGTAGACCACTCATCTATTTAGTGACAGACTGCCAAAAGCTACATTCCTGTCACAAGGAATGTGGTACCACATCTGAGTCTGGGACTGAAACTTGGAAGACATCTACAAGGCCCTTGTGATGGGCTCTGTGGTTGTTGATTTGGTTGAATCTGGAGTTAAATACAATGCAGGCATCTGCTTATACTGGTGACAGATTTTTTTCTTAATTAAACAATTTAAAGTTGGAAGACCCACTTTTAATTTCAGGTGGTGAGATCCAACTTCAATTGCAGCCACACTTTCTGTTGGCAAGCTATATAAAGGACATGGAAGAAGGAAGCTTACTCTCATTGCCTGCTTGTTCTTGATCTTGTTGGCAAGTCCATTCCTTCACTGACATGAGAGCCTACTTCTTGGGGATTCTGGTGTATACCGAAGACCAGCTGAGCCATCTGGCTTTGTGGACTGAACAACCACTATATTCTTGGACCTTCTATTGGTAGACAGACAGTTTTGGACTAGCTGGACCACAGCCATTGGCCATTCTAATAAATCCCCTTTTACATACACACACACACACACACACACACACACACGTTCTAGAAGTTCTATTCTTTTAGACAACCCTGACTAATACAGATTTTGGTAGCAGAAGTGGTTCTAGAATAACAGAAGTATAAAAATGAATATTTTAAGAATATGGAATATGCTTTTTTCAATTTGCCAACACCTACAGTAACTGAAGCCTTTCCTAGAAGCCTGGAGAGTACTGAAAGCCCACATTGTGAACAATTTTTACAACACATAAGGAGACAAATGCATTTGTTTACCCTGATTCACTAATTGTGAAAGGCAACAGATTTGGTGACTAGATATAAATCTTGTGATGATTTGAAGAAAAGTAAGAAAAATGGTGGTGCTGGTCAGTTTTCCTAGCATCTCTGGATAAATTGACAAAGGAAATGTGTGACCTCTGTGGTAAAATTAACCAACTGCTAGCATCTCAGAATATGGTGAAGGGAAACACTAAACTCACTGATAAAAATGACCATCTCCAGATTTATATAAACAGCATAGATGTTTCTAAGTGTGCCCTGGAAGAGAATCTTCTCTTCAGCAGCCATAGAGCTCAAGTTGGGGGAAATCAAATTGAAGCCCTTATTATAAGGTCAGCTGAATTTGGGTGAAAATTCAAATCCCAGCCTCAGAAGGTATTGGCTGTTAAAGTAATAACATTAAAAAAAAAAAGATATCAAAGGTTTTCAACAGTTGGCCTACTGAAAAGGAGCTGGATATGACTGATATCCCTTGGCTTAGTGTCGATGGAGGATATTTAAGGCTTGGGGAAATCGCAACACTAGAGTAGGTATGTATAAAACTTAATACTCCATCCACACTGGGAATACCCAAAAAGACATGCACTTCACTAATAATATAAGATGCAAAAGGATGAGAGGAGCACCTGCACATCTGAGGGATTTTGTTGTTACTCCTTTCCTTATGCCAGATCTGAGGATTGGAAACACTGCTGAGCAATTGGGTGAATTAAATGCAATGGGTTATATTGGGTCCCAAAGTGGCAGGGGCAAGGTGACAGCACTGAGTCACTAAAGGCAGGGTAATCTTTAGGTATCATAATGGGAAGCATGGACCCTTTGGCACTGGCTAATCAATCATGGTGCTTCCCAACATAAAATAAATAAGAATCCTACTGCAGTCTTTGTTTGTTCTGTATAAATTGAAAACTTCTGGAACAAATGAAAGAGAGGCTCCATTGGTTCACAGCAAAAGGGAATCCCAGCCTGGGAATCAATTTCCAGACTTGAGGCAGTTTGCAGACCCAGAGCCCCTTGAATGAAGGGACTGAGGTTATCCTAAGGAAAGACCTTGATAAATACCAAATATTTTTACTCTTAGCTCTTCTTCAATTCCTTTTCCTCAGTCCTTTCTCAGAGGAACCTATGACCTTTTACAAGGGTCACTGTACACTGGCAGAGAGGAAACAATCTAACTTTCTGGGGTCTATTGGATACTTGTTCTGAATTACCAGTGATTCTGTGAGCCACAAGAAACACTGTGGTCCTCCAGGTAAAGTGTGGGCTTCTGTGGGTCAGGTGATGAGTGGAGTTTTGACTAAAGTCTGACTCACATAGGCCCTGTGGGTCCCCAAATTCGTCCTGTGGCTATCCTCAGTTCTGGAATATATAATTGAGGTAGATATACTTAGAAGTTGGCATAATTTATTGATTCCGTGACCTCTGGAGTGAGACCTATTATGGTTAGAAATGCTAAACAGAAGCCTTTAGGATTGCCTCTTCCAGAGAAAGTAGTGAATCAAAACCAGTATCACATCTTTGGAGGAACTGTAGGAATTAGTGTCACTTTCAAAGACTTGAAAGAATTAGATGTGGTCATTCCCACTACATCTCCATTTAACTCTTTTATCTGACTGGTGCAGAAGACAAATGGATCATGGAGAATGATAGTTGTGTACTGCAAACTCAATCAAGTAGTGACTCCAAATCCAGAAATTATACAAGATGTCATTATTTACTTGAAAAAATTAACACATCTCATGGTACATGATATGTAGCTCTTGATTAGCAAATTCCCCCTTATGGGGTAGTTGTCCATAAGAACCACCAGAAGCAATTTGTTTTCAGTTGGCAAAGCCAGCAATATACCTTTATGATTTTACCTTGAGGGTATATTAACTCTCGAGCCCTGTTTTATAACTTAGTTTGAAGGGATCTATCCCATAGTTCATCTCGTCCATAAAATATCACATTAGCTTACTACATTGATGACATTATGCTGATTGGACCAAATGAGCAGGAGGTAGCAACCACTTTGGACTTGTAGGGAACATGTACTCACATCACAGCATGGAAATAAATGCAACCAAAAATCAAGGCTTTCTACCTTAATGAAATCCTCAGGAGTCCAGTGGTGTGGGATATTAAGAAGTATTCATTCCAAGGCAAAAGATACATTATTGTATCTGGCCCTTCCCACCACCAAAAAAAGAAGCACATTTAGTGGGTCTATTTGAATTCTAGAGCAGCACATTTCTCACCTAGCTATGTTATTCTGGCCCATTTACCAAGTGATTCAACAAGCTGCTAGCTTTATGTGTGGCCTGGAACAGAAGAAGGACCTTCAGCAGCACAAGGTGCTGTACAGGCTCTTCTATCATTTAGACCATATGATCCAGCAGATCCAGTGGTAATAGGGGTGTCAGTGACAGATAGGGATGCTGTTTGGAGCCTTTTTCAGGCCCCTAATAGGTAAATCAAACAAGAGACCTTTGGGAATTTTAGAGCAAGGATCTACCATCATTTACAACTATTCTTCTTTTTGAGAGACAACTCTTGGTCTGTGATTAGTCCTTAGTAGAAATAATTTTTGACAATGGGCCACTAAGTTTCCATGTGACCTAAGGAATCATAATGTGGGAATTATCTGACCCACTGAATGAGCACAGCAGCAATCTATTATCAAATGCAAGTGGTATTCAGTGGTCAGCCCAAGCTGGTCTTGAAGGCATAAGCAACTTACATAAAGAAGTTGCCCAATTGCCTATGGTTTCTACTCCCGCTACAATGCCATCTGCTCCCAAGGATGCACCTGTAACCTGATGGGGGTGTGCCCCATGATTGGTTGACCATGGAAGAGAAGATAAGGGCCTGGTTTACTGATGGTTCTGCACATTATGCAGGCACCACCCAGAAGTGGACAGCTACAGAATTACAGCCCTTTTTTTAGGACAACCCTAAAAGATATGGTGAAGAGAAGTCTTTATAGTGGGCAGAACTTCAGGGAGTATACAGGGTCACATATTCTTTTGGATGAAGAAGTGGGCAGATGTGGTATTGTTTACTGATTCATGGGCTATAGTCAATGTATTTGTTGGATGGTCAGGGACTTCAAAAGACTATGATTAAAAAATTGGTAAAAAAGACATCTGGGGTGGAGTTAGATGAACACATCTCTCCAAGTGGGCCAACATGTGGGATACTTGTGTTTCATGTAAATGCATATCAAAAGATGACTTCAAGAGGGGGGCATTCAATAATCAAGTAGATGGGATGTTCCATTTTGTTGATAGTTAGCCTTTCCCCAGACATCCCTGTCACTGCTCATGAAAAAAGTGGCCATAGTAGCAGAGATTGGGGTTATTCATGGGCTCAACCACATGTACTTCCATTTACCAAGACTGATCTGGCTACAGTTACTGCTGAATGACAGATCTGCAAACATCAGACAACCAACAATGGGCCCAAAATATGGCACTATTCCCTGGTATAACCAGCTAGTAGCATGGTGACAGGTTGACTACATTGGACCTCTTCTTCCATGGAAAGGATATTGCTTGGCCCTTACTAGAGTAGATACTTATTCTGGTCATGAATTTGCCTTTCCTGAATGCAATGCTTCTGCCAAAAACCATCATTTGTCCACCAACAGAGTACCTTATGGACCATCATGGCATTCCACACAGCATTGCTTCTGACCAAAGAACTTGCTTTACAGCCAGACATGTGACAGTGGAGCCATGGCAATAGAATTCACTGGTCTTACAATGTTCCCACCATCTTGAAGCAGCTGGGCTGATAGAAAGGTGGAATGGCCTTTTGAAGAGACAGTTACAATGCCCATTAGGTAACAGCAGCCTGGGTAGCTGAGGTAGGTTTTCCAGAGGGCAGTATATGTTTTCACTCAGTATCCAGTATGTGGTACTGATTTTCCATAGCAAAGACCCACAGGTCCAGGAATCAAAAGTATAGAAAAGAGAAGAATGCCACCCACTATCACCCCTAGTGACCCACTAGGAAAATTTTTGCTTCCTCTTCTCATGGCTGTAAGTTCTACTGGCCTAGTTTTGATTCCAGAGTGGAAAGCAACCCTGCCAGGAAACTCAATAAGCATTCAATTGAACTGGAAGCTCGGACTTCCCATGGCCACTCTGGCTTCCTGATACCTCTAAGCCAACTAAGGCTAAGAAAAGAATAACAGTGTTAGGAGGGGTGACTGATCCAGATTGCCATGGGAAAACTGAATTGAGTCTCCACAATGGAGGCAGGAAAATTTACATCTGAAGCACAGAAGATCCTTTAGTGCATTTCTTGGTGCTACTATGGCCTCTGATTAAAGTCAATGAGAAACTTCAACAGCCTAGTCCAGAGAGGATAACAAAATGCAGAGACTCATCTGGGATGAAGATAGTAGTTACTCCTCCAGAACAAGAGCCAAGACCTACTGATATTCTTGCTGAAGTGAGATATAGAATGGGTAGTAGAGGCAAGTGGTATTAACACCAGCTAAGGCCATATAACTAGTTGGAGAAACGAGAACTATAATTGGCATTAGTGTTTCTCCCCTATTTTGTTAGAAACATATTTGCACAGATATTTGTGTTTTCTTTACTCAATTCCTTTATCATGTAATGTAACATCAGATAAGAGAATATCAGTGGTTATTATGTTTAAGTTTGAGATACTGAAAGAGCCACCTATTCCAAATTTATAATGTGTTTGTGGTTGGATGAGGTATAGTTATATCAGGCTATTATGACCTGGTTAAATATTTTTGCAATTGCAATTGCATACGGGATAGTTATCTCAGGTGTGAGTATGATGTGGTTATTGTTTTCATTTGGAAATTCATCATGACATAAGGAGAAATGATTATGTCTCAAGTTGGCAAGGGGTGGACTTGTGATGTCTATTCTTGGTTGTTAATTTGACTACATTTAGAATTAACTAAAACCTAAGCCACTGGGTACTGTGAGGGATTTTTTTTTTTTTTTTGTCTTAATTAAATCATTTGAAGTAGGAAGACCCACTGTTAATCCAGATCTCTTGAGGTGTGAAGACCTACCTTTAATATAGGCCACACTTCTGCTGGCAGCCTATATAAAGGACATGGAAGAAGGAAGTTTTTATTCTTTGCCTGCTTGCTCTTATATCCAGCCTCATGGACTGAACTATTGGAATGTGTGTGTGTGTGTGTGTGTGTGTGTGTGTGTGTGTTCCTCTATAAGTTCTGTTCATCTAGAACTAATAGAGCACTCTTAGTAAGTCTGGATTCTAGTTTGTCAAACCATGTACCTTTTTTCATCAGTCAGGGTTGAGGGAATAGACACATTTCCACACTGTCACATTCATTGCCTGAGGAGTTCCCCTAAGTCTTTAGGGGCTTTTAGCACTGAGTAAACTGAGATATGTGACATTAAAGAAGAAATGAACTTGAAGAGTAGCCAGTATGAAAAGGAGTTGGAGGTTTTATTAAATATATAAATTTAAGTATGAGGGTATCAGAAAGACCCAGCCAAGTGTGGGTATAGACTTCCCAAGGGAGACTATCAATTTCCTTGTTAGACACAGATAGCTCCTTGCTGCTGTCAAGACACAGCCTAATAGCTGCAAGAAATCTTTCCCAATTTCTCCTCTTTTTAAATTGAGATTATAAAGTAGCTTCAAAGGTGCCCTGGATGGAATTACAATCTGTTAGGGAAAAAACCAAACAAACAAGTGCTTTCTAGGATCACATGGTTTAATACATATCCTGTCCTTAAACGGGGTTCCTGATAAATTTGCTGGAAGATTGTGGGTGTGTAGCGTGGAAGGGAGAGAGGCTGTGTACAGTTGCTGACTTGCTTGAACTGTTGCAGCTTTGCTGCAGACAGGCACCACTGAGGCTCCAGTGTGAGAGTCTCCTTTTCCCTTCCATCCTTATCTTTTCCCTGCTTTTATTTCCTTCCTCACCTTGAGCCACCTGACTGCCACAATGCATGTTAACTACTAGAGCCAAGTACACTGAAGGACACAGGTGTTCTGAAGTTGCTCACCTGTGCCCCTAGGGTGTTGGACATGCTCTGTGTGACTAAAACAATAAGCACAAGTTCCCCCAGTCTTTATCTGTCATCTGCCCCATGGGTCCATGGGAATTCACTTATAAATCACATGGCCAAACATGAAATTAGTAAGAGTTTTAGGACAAGGGAAGCAAAGACTGGAGCCATATATCCGGGCATCACACATGGGTCACCACATAGTACACTTGCCCATGGAATCGTGGGATCATAGTTATAGATTTGAGGCTAAAGTCGCTCTGTATCTGTTGCGTGTTATTCCTTACCAGGTTTCATAGGGTTCTCTAGAAGAGAATAAATAGAATGGATATATATGAAGGGGAATTTATTAGACTGTCTTATGTGATACAATCTGGTTAGTCTGACATTGACTGTCTTAATGCCAGAGAGGCTAAGAACTTCAGTTCAAGAGGCTGGGAACCTCAGTTCATGAGGCTGGATGCATTGTCAGTCCCAGGTGGGTGACAGAGGCCTTCAAGATTCCTGGAGAGTTCTTGGTCTTCAGTTCAGGTTGGAGTGGTGGAAAAGATGGATTCTGATATCATTGCAAGTGGCAGCAAGATAGATAAACTGGACAGTAAGATGTGAATGTGTCTAATGGACTTGCCAGAATGACAGAAAAGCAACATGAAGCCAAACAGGGACAAGGCAAAGGTTTGTGTTCGGAGACTTCCTTTTTTCTAGCTACTACCTAAAGATAGTACCCACATTTAGGGTATATCTCCACACTTTTAATAACCCCATCAAGAAAGTCCCAGAGGTTTACCTGGGGCTCACATCTTAGTTGATTCTATATCCAATCAAGTTGGCAACCAACATTAACCACCAAGCCAGAGAGCCATGTCAGGAGTGTGTTGAGAAGGTATTCTGCTGTAGAGATGGGACTCCCTTCACATTGTGTCATTGTGGGCCAAATATTCTTTATTCTTTAGATTAGTCCCCATTGGCCTAATGCAAACTAGTAATGCAGCATGTCCTTCTTTGGGGGTCATCAAGAGGATGGAGTGAAGTAGCATACAGAAACCCCACACTTTCTTTTATATAGTTTCAGTCACTCTGACTGTGTTGGCCACCATTGCAGGAGTTGCTGAAGCAAATTTCTGAAACTGTCTCATGGTTTAAGTACACAATAATCTTGCTTTTCTGTAATAGGCATGTCCTAGATTCTTTTCCTATTGCTGTGATAAACCACTCTGGCACAGACATCTTAAAGGAGAAATTTTTACTCTGGCTTCCAGCTCATCATGTTTGGGAAGTGAGGGCAGCAGGAACTGGAAGCAGCTGACTACATTGCATCCTCAGTCAGGAAGCAGAGAGCTATGAGCCCATGCTGCTGCTCAGCTCTTTCTCTGTTCATATAATTCAGGTCCCAGTGACATTCACAGCACGTGGGTCTCCCCAGCTCAGTTAATACCCAGAGGCCCACCTCCCAGGTAATTCTAGATTCTGGTTAATTAACAGCTAACATTGACCATGACTGAGTATGAAAGTGAGGAATACAGTACTCAATGACCTCGTAGCTCTTGACCCAAAGTATTATCCATCTCTTACTATAGCCTATCTTGGTTACTGTTTCCATTGCTGTGACCAAACACTAGAACCAAAAAGCAAGTTGGAAAGGAAAGAGTTTATTTTGCTTCTGATTCCACAATGTAATCCATCATTGAAGGAAATCAGAACAGGAACTCAAGCAGCAGAAACCTAGAGGCAGAGGTGCTGCTTCCTGGCTTGTTCCCTATGGCTTGCTCAGCCTGTTTTCTTATAGAATCTAGGACCACAAGACCAGGGATAGCACAACACAGTGGACTGGCTATTCCCCAATCAATCCCTAATTGAGAAAATTCCCTTCAGCTGGATCTATGGAGGCATTTTTCTCAATTGAGGTACTCTGCTTTCAGATGGCTCTAATTTATGTCAGGTTGAAATAAAAACTAACCAGGGCAGAGCCCCTGGTTCTTAAGGACTCTGGATGGTGTACAGCTTTTTGACTCTAGATGGCCATTTCACTTTTGAATTCCTGGCCCGGAGATAATGGATTTGAGCACTTAAAATAATTACATGGTGTGCTGGCTAGTTTTATATTAACTTCACAAGTTATAGTCATTTTGGTAGAGGGAATCTTAGTTGAAAAAATGGGCTCCCCCCAAAATTATTGGCCTGTGAGCAAGTCTGTGATGCATTTTCTTAACTGATGATTGGCATGGAAAGGGCCAGCTCATTGTAGATGGTACCACCTCTGAGTTTGTCTTCTGGGTACTATAAGAAACCAGGCAGAGCGAAGCAATGATCTCTATCCTGCTCTTGTCTCCCTAAGTGATAGACTTACAAGCTGTAAAGTGAAATGAACCCTTTACTTCCTGTGCTGGCTAGTGTTATGTCAACTTGACACACAAACTAGAGTTATCTGAAAGGAAGGAACTTTAATTGAGAAAAATGCCCCATAAGATCCAGCTGTAAGGCATTTTCTTAATTATTTATTGATGAAGCATGGCCTAACCCATTTTGGGTGGTGTCATCCCTGGGCTCATATCCCTAAGTTCTATAAGAAAGCAGGCTGAGCAAGCCATAGGGAGCAAGCCAGTAAGCAGCAGCCCTTTGTGGTTTCTGCATCAGCTCCTACCTCCAGGATCCTGCCCTGCTTGAAGCCCTGTTCTGGCTTCCTTCAATGATGAACTGTGCTGTGAAAGTATTAACCAAATAAACACTTTCCTCCCTGGCTTGCTTTTTGGTCATAGTGTTTCTTCAAAGCAATAGAAACCTTAACTACAGAAGATACATCCCAGGTTACTTTTGGTCATGGCATTTTATCACACCAATAGAAAGTAAGACACACAGACCGGGAAGCATGGGAGTGCCATTGTCTGAGAGAATTATCAGTCTGATTCTAACAAATTAAATGCAGGTGAGGGAGAGCCCATTGTCCCAGAGCCCTCCACTGGCTGAGGTCTGGTGACTGTGTGAAGAAGATAAGCAGGCTCCATGGTGCCTGCTGGCACTGGGCATGGGGAACCATGCAGGTTTATCTCCCCAGGCAGTAAGCTATGCTAATTGCTTTGGAATCTAGGCCCTTTCCTGGGCAGCAGCATATGCCACATGAATTATCTGAAGCAAAAATAAAAAGGCACCCTACTCTTCCTTTATTGATGTTTAATAATACAACAGGGCTGTAGCTAATTCCCACAAACTATTTATTTTAATTTAGAAAAAGCATGGGTACTGGCCACCTTCTGTCCACAATTGTTGAGCAGTTCCCAGCCTGGCAATTTGGAACCTTCTATTCTGCTGTAGTTAGGCTCCTGAGGACCCTTGGGGGTTTGTGGGTCAGTGAAATTAACCATGTTTGTATTCAGTTAAAGCAACCTGGCTGTTGAAGGGCAGGATGTTATTTTCCGAGATGTATTGTATTATAAAGCTGCAAATCATGTAGTTAGCAACATTTCAGGTGTATGTGTGTGTGCTAATGTTTGTATCTTTCTTATCTGCTTTCCCTTTAAGGCAGGATCTCTTATTAAAACCTGTAGTTCATCAAGTAACTAGACCAGCTGTCCAATGAGCTTCCGAGAGCCTCCTGTCTCTGCTTCCACTGTATTCTAGGTAAATTCAGATTCTCATGCTTGTGATGCAAGTATGTTAAGAACTAAGTCACCTCCATAGCCACCACCTTTCTGGTTTTCTTTTTTAAACTTTAAATATTGATAATAATCCTCCGAAACTCATCCTGACTTTCCCTCTATTTGTGCAAGATTTGGAAACTTTTATAGAACTCTAAATTAAGCTTCCACAGAATATGTGTATGGATGGATGCCTGTAGCCATGGCATGGTTGTGAGAACAGCTAGAGAACATGGAAATAGGCTGGCAGCATCCTAAAGCAGGAAACTGATGATTAGACTTCACAGAACCCATCTATAGAACCTTAGCTCGATCCAAATCACTTCTTCCTCTGAGCATCCTCAGCAGGGTACTGAATGGGTCCTAGATAAGTCACTGTGGCAGCTCATGGATAAGCACCCTTGAGGGGTCCCTGTAGATGTCACACAGGAAAGTGAGTCTCACAATGGGATAATGAAATCCCAGTTTAGATTGACTTTGTTAACATGGATCAGACTTCAGGGAGTCTAATGCCAGGCACTCATTTTCAACATATGTAAAACACAGTACAATTTGGGAAAAGGTTTTCAGGCAACCATAAGTCTAATTCTATGTGTAAATAATATTTATAGTGTGATGACATAGAAACTCCTTTACAAAGTACATGGGATCGTGAGAGTGGACCCTATAGCTAAAAGAATTTGGTGTGGTCTCTGACTAATGGCGTAGAAGTCAACATGTCTTAAAGTACCTGTGACATCTCCTCTAAGAATGGGTGATGGTCTAGGGGTGGAAGAATCTGGAATGATCATTCCAGGGAATGTGGGTGAGGTTTGTCCCTTCAGATAACAAAGGTTACCAGGTTGCTAACTACCTCCACTCTCAGCTTTCTGGGTGGAATGCTGGTGTTTGATTTTATCTCCTCCATTGAGGAGACATCACTGCATGATCAATATTCATGGTTCTCTTAGTACTTCCTGTGAGTACAAAGCCCTTGTGCTCTCTTCACACCCTGTCTTTCTTAGTGATAGCAGCTCTGTTGCACTGTGATGTAATGGTCATTTTCTATCATGGGCCATGGGACACAGTCTTTTAGAGATTCTGAAATGAAAACCATGTCACATTGTTTTCTTGTACCATAGTTCTCTCTAGTGAGTCATTCACTAGCCTAGTAGTATAGGTATAGTAGTATAGTAGTACCTTCAGTAGCCTAGCAGGCTGTGGACTGGGTGGGACAGAAATTCTTCCTGTAGCCCTGAGCTATAATATACTTTCTTCCATCTACCACCTAGGCAGTTGCCATGGCCATTTCACAGACCACAAGACCAAGGCTTCATGGTCTCTAGGTACATCAAGGACAAGAGCTTCTAGTTGAGTGTTTTCCTCTTTTAGGATCTTCAGGGGCTGAACCTCAGTTATGCTAATACACACAGTGGTAATACTGTGATGGCATGTAATATAACGATTTCTGAATGGTTATATGACCATACTCTTGAGTGGAAAATAATTCTGGTAAGGAGTAGGGTCTACAGAATTGTGAGCCTGGTACCTTTGCTTGTTCCCAGACAGCATGCTTGGGGAATACATGGTTAGCATTGGTCTTCAGCACTCTGTGCCATGATACCAAAGCTACGGCTGTTAACTCACTGTTCCCACTGGGCAGAAGTACCTTGTTGTGGTCTGTCTTGCACAGACACTTGGTGAGTAGCAAGGTATAGGGACAGTGATTAAAAAGATGGATTGGACTTGGGCTGGGGTGATAACTCAGTAATGTGCTTGCCTTGCAAGCATGAGGGCCTGAGTTCAATCCCCCAAATCCATATTAAAAAGGCTGGTGTGCTGGCACATGTTTAGAACGCTAGCATTAAGGAAGTGGAAACAGGTGAATACCTATGCAGGCCAGCTAGTCTAGTCTACTAGGCAAGTTCCAGGCCAGAGAGAGATGTTGTCTCAAAAGCCAAAGTGGACAACACTTGAAATGAGAGCTGAAATTGTCCTCTGGCTTCCACATGCATGTGCGCGCGCGCGCGCGCCACACACACACACACACACACACACACACACACAACCTATGCTCATGTATATGTACATGCATAAAACCGTCAACAAAAGGAGGGGGAACACAAGCAAGACACTGAGGGCCATGTAATCATGGGGCCACTTTGCCAAGGCATCATCTTGCCTGTAAGCATCTTTGTGACTGCTGTGGTACACAAAGATCCTCTCACTATAGAACCTCACATTTAACTAAAACTGAATAAAGAAAGGAGCATGTGTGCTGGCTTATTCATCTGAAAAGGCTGAACATGTCTATATTAAGTGGTCAAGCCCATTGTCATGTCCTAGTCTTTTCCCTCCACCATGGACTTCTCTTGCAATGGCCAGGTGGCTGGTGGATCCCATGTTTCCTCCTTGACTTCCCAGCAACCTTACTGGGTGACAGCCCTCTTCTGCATTACAGTAAAAGTCCTGGTTCAGTGCCCTTGTAGGATAGTATGTGGTATTCATAAATGAACCCATTTCTTGGTCTGGGATTCTGTACTTGTCAGTTTAATAGTCAGCTGGAGACAACCTAGCACCATCTAGGAGGAAAGTCTTACTGAGGGATCAACTAAATCAGACTGGTATTATAGGCATATATCTGTATGTATATATGCTTGTATGTATATATGTATGCTATATATATATATATATATATATATAATATATATGGGATTCTCTGATTGTTAACTGATGTAGGAAGACCCAGCCCACTGTGAGTAGCACTATTCCTTAGGCAGAGGTTCCTAAGCTGTGTAAGATAGGAAAAAGCATATAAACAAGCCAAGAAGTAAGCTCACGACTGTGGATGTGATACGACTAGCTGCTTGAGCTCCTGCCTGTAATTCCTCTCAATGGTGGACTGCAACCTGGAATTGTAAGGCGAAGAAACCTTTTCTCCACTAAATTGCTCTTTGTTAAGATATTTTATCACACCAATAGAAATGAAACTAGGACATAAAATGAGAAAGTGGTCTCATTCAAACCACATATAATGTGATGGTATAAGAGAGTCATAAGAAAGAAAAAGGTGTCTGGGTCCTCATCTGTGTCATTAAGCAGTCTCTTGAGGAACAGAACTGATAGAAGGAATGGGGATTTGTTAGACTGGCTTACAGGAAACAGTCTGAGCAATCTAACAATAGCTGTTTTCACACTGCAGTGGCTGAGAGCCAGGTAGGTACTCATCCCATGAGTTTAGGTACTGTGGCAGTCCCAAGACATCACTGGAGGCATAAGGGAGCCATGCAGAGCCACTGGCCTTCAGTCTAGATTAGAAGCCTGAGAAGCTGAGTGGACTGGGAAAGGAAATGAAAAGGCAAGCAGGGAGGAAGCAAAGCTCTCCCTCAGACCTTCTTTTACCTGGACTGTCACCAGAAGTTCCCACTTCCAATAACCTGATCAAGAAAATCCTTCACAGGTCTGCCCAGCAGCTTATTTTTTTAGTGGATTCCACACCCAGTCAACTTGACATCCAAGACTCATCATCATACTACATTAGACTTAGACTCACCATTCATCATTGATAAGATGAGCCAAAATGGCTACTCTGACTCTCCTATCTTCAGGTTAGCCCTGATCTGTGAAACCCTCTGTAATGATGGCAATGTTCTTTCATAAGCACTGATGTGGAGGTAGTTTCTAGACACAAGGGGATAATGAGCACTTGAGAATGTGGCGTGAGCTATAGAGGAGCGGGGTTTTTAATGGGTGGGTAATTTTAATTTAGCTTAGATGTCAGTAGCTATAAGCTGCCCATGGCTACCACAGTGGGTAGAACAGCAGTCAGTGAACAAAGACCCTGGGAAATATTTTCCTGGAAGGCACTTTTGTGAACAGAGGTAGACTGACAGTTAACTGCAGCTCTAGGAGCAGTGAGCTGATCTCTTTTATGCTAAGGGTAGGAAAGAAGGGTATGGTATGGAATAAGGGAGAGGAGAAAGAAACAAAGAGGATCCTGTATCCTGCACTATTTGGAAATTCTCTCTCAGAGGCAGTATTTTTTCACATAATGTATGAATCATGTTTATATTAGGAAAAAAAACTAAACTAACCGACCTTGTTACAAAGAGTACCGAGCCTACCTCTGTGCTGTGTTGGTTCCATTTGACTGTCCATGTCCAACAATAAAAGCAGCCTTTGCCTGAAGCAGCATGTAACACATAGCTACACATGGATCAAATGAAGAATGAAATGGTAACCATGCAGTAGAACCGAGTGTGCCCAAGCACTGCTGGGCATGTGATGGCTATGACATCAGATGGATTTATAAAGCAGAGCCTAACCATAATGATACAGCCCAGGACCCAGTTAAGGAACAACTTCTTGGTACAGAGCTTGGGGATGTATCACAGTGGGAGGGGCCTTACCTAGCATGGGTAAGCCTAGGATCCATCCTCAGCACAGACCTCCAAAATAAATAAAGTCAAGTCCAGACTCAAGCATGCTGTGTGACACATGGTTTCTTGTGTGTCATGCTTCTTCGAAGAGTTTCATAGTTACTTTCTTATACGTCTGAGGTTAGACTTCTGGATAGAACAAGAATAAACATAAGGGATTCTGGGCTGCTATCAAGGAGGTTCTTTCCCTTTCTGACCACTCCTTGAAGGTCTTCTGGGTTTCTAGTCTTCTCTACTTTGCCATGAGTACAGCTTTGTGATAAGATCTGTGTAATTCTTGCACTTCAGACATATTTAACTGAGCAGCTTCTGTTTTTACCTGCTATGTAATAAACCCAGGAGACAGAGTCCTACTTACCTTGAAGAACTAATCAGGTTTGAGTGGAGGTAGAGTTTAATTAGATAGTTGCTTATCAGGAGTGCCGAATGCAAGCTAGATCTGAGTGTACAGGGTAGCAACCTGAGGTTGGAAACTGTGCTGGTTAACAGAGACCCTGGGGGAAATCTGCTTACTATATTGTTCCTATGGCTTGTTCAGGTGCTTAGTCATACAACCCAGGACCACCTGCCTAGAGGTGGCACCAACCACAATGGGCTGAGGTCAACTTGATACACACTTGAGATAGCTGGAAAGAGGAAACCTCAATTGAGAAAATGCCTCCATTAGAATGGCCTATAGACATGTCTAAGTCTGAGAGGTTTTTTTTGATTACTAATTGGTGCTGTAGGGCCCAGCCTACTGTGGGTGGTACCACCCTAGGCAGGTGGTCATGGATTATGAGAAAGCATCTAAATAAGTCATAGTAACAATACAGTAAGAAGCCTTCTTTCAGAATCCCAGCTTCAGGACCCTGCCTTGAGCTCCTGCCCTGCCTTCTTTCAGTGATGGTTTTTGACCTGGGAGTTGTAAGATGAAATAAAGTCCTGCAGTTGTATTCTGGTCAGAGAAGCATATTAAGACACAATGGAGGCCCTATGGACTGGTCTGAGAAGCAAATGGCCTGAGGAAGCCTCGTAAAATAAAAGAGATGACATCAATACTGAGCCTTGGAAGCAGTTGGGAGTATGGCAGAGGAGCTGGGCAATGAGCTGATAGTAGGTTCCATGAAGAGGGAACACTTACTGAGTTCTAATGGATTCTTCTGCATTCTTGTTTTAGCACTTCAGGGAGCATTTGGACAAACTGTTTGCCAAAGGGATTGGAATGCTGGATATCGCGCTGAACGAGGCCTTCAACATACTCAGCGATGTAAGTACACCTTTTTTTTTTTGATGTCTTTATTTTTTTTTAATTTTTTTAAATCACACCGTAATTTACTTATTTACACAGGGGTTATAAACACAAAAAGGCAGGATGTGGGGAAGGGAATGACACTGGAGCATAGGTGTTCAGGGGGAGTACAGATACCTTTCAGAACAGGGTATCAGCTGGGTGAAGTTTCAGGGACAGGTCACTATGACTCTGCCTATGATTCACTTGTCCTTATCTAAGTTGGTACTGTCCACCGAGGCTGCCTATTTATAAGACCTATGACTACTCAGGCTGGTAAATTTCCACAGAAGCTGCCTGTTTACAATAGCTTATAGCCTGCTGTTTCAGTGTTTTTCCACAGAGACCCAAGACTTTGTGTTAGCATGCATGTATGTCAGGCCTATTGCTGATTTTAGGGCTATGGCTGATTTTAGGCCTTCAGTGTATAAGCAGGTGAGTACACCTTTTACCGACCTTTCTCTTGCTCAGCACTTGACGGGATTTGTAGAAGGTTGAGGTCAATGTTATTTTCTCTCCTGGGGTGCTCTGAGAACAATAGGTACAAACTTGGATGCCACCACATCTGGATCAGGATGTCACCTTTGCAGAGCAAGGCTGTTGTAATTTTGCAAGTGAGCAAATGGAGTGTCGGGGTGGTGAGTCCCTCATCAATGCACAGCTGGAGGGTCAGGGTAGTGGGTCCTTCAGTAATGCACAGATGGTGTGTGGAAGATAATTAATCTGGATTCCAGGTTTGGGCTTTCCATGACTCTGATTTGCTACCCAGTGAAATCCCAGCCTAGATTTGGGTTTTTTATGCATAGCCACACTGGATCTTGAGTCAAGGGTTGTCACAAGACCTAGAGATTCTTTTATCAATGACATGCAAGGACACAAATAAAGCCATTTTGGTCTCAATCCAAAGCCAGTCTTTTCCTCCTAAGGAGGAAATGAAAAAACAGGGAAGAAGGTGTCTACTCAGCTTCTCCACTATATACCCAAAGCCAGCTCTTCTTGCCTCATTCCCAGGGACTATTGGCTACAGGTGATTAGAATGTATGCAAGAGTTCGTATTTCTGAAGCTGGGATGCACCAGTAAAATGCTTGCCAGCATACACAAAGTCCTAGGTTCACAACCCAGGAGTATATAAACTGTGCATGGGGACAGACACCTATACAAGTATAAGCTTAGCAGCTGGGTAATGGAAGCAGATGAATAAGAAGTTCAAGGTTATCTTCAGCTACATAGTGAGTTCAATGCCAACCTCAGCTCCAGGAGTCAGTCTCTTTTTTTCTCTCTGTCCCTCTGTCCCCTGTCTGTCTGTTCCCCGTTCTCTGTTTCTCTTGCTCTCTATCTCTTTCTCTTTCTGTTACACATACATACACACATACACACACACACTCACACACTCACACACTCACGCACGCACGCACGCGCGCGCACGAGAGAGAGAGAGAGAGAGAGAGAGAGAGAGAGAGAGAGAGAGAGAGGAATTCATGTTTAGAGAGTACATCTCTGTTAGTAGCATGTTAATAGCTCAGGAATCATTGACTTGGGCAGAGGGCAAGCTGCTGCTTCACATGGGTTTGGAACCAGACAGGTGACTTCTCAGGGCTTGGAGCTCTCAGTCTCTGAAGTCCTGAATGTATTGGTCTCTTTCTGAGAAGTAATACTGAAAAGACTTGTCATGATTTAGAAATTCAGTCTTTTCATTTCAAGAACTACTCTGAGCTGCAAGTGCTTGTTGGAAGTCTTCCTATGGCTCATCCTTGCTCTCCTGTTTTGGTGATAGAGGGGGATGGGTTACGGGACTGTTATGTATGTGAGTTTGTGGCCTTAGGTTGGCTGAGCAGGGAATCTGTATGTAATGCTGGATAATGGATTCTCAGTCTTGTCTTCTCATCTAGAAAGGCAGATGTGCAGTGTTTCCTGGAGACACATACAGAAATACCTATCCATCCTACACAGGGCAAGTGCAACTCAGAGAAAGCATTCCACCCAGGTCCAACTTGCTTATCAATTTTTTGTTAGCGTTACTTCTAGCTACACACATGTCTCAAGGGGGGTACACTACCAAGAAGTCTCATCCCCACATGAGTGACAGCTCATGAGAAGTATGTCCCCAGTAAGATCCCATCACCTTTACCAGACTTGGCTATCAGTGCATTGTCCTACTTTTTTGGTTGCTAGGGCTTCAGACCAACTTATTCTATGGGTCACTGAAGCAGCGGATGGATGAGTCCCACCTGGAGGAAGTTTAAGGATATGCCAAATAAAAAGAGAGGTACTCATGCAAAGAGTGAGACAGACTTCGAAGAATCTAAATGAGATCATTATTTAGCTCCAGGATGTACCAGATAGGATTACAGCTGATAAGATAAAGCAAGAACTGTAAAAGAAGTTAGGGTATGTACATTTTTTAAAAAAACAAAGTTTATGGTCTTGTTTGTGACATTTCCAGGAAGTATCTAGGATAAGAGTAAATCCATACTTGACTTTCCTGTTGGCTTAAGTTTTAAGCATGGTTCATTTCTATTTTATTAGCCTCCTTAGAAAATATTTTTATATAACGTTCATAGTAGCTCACTATCAACATCTTCACAGTGAATCTTATCAACTGTGTTAGAATTCTTAATTCTCAGCTAGTGAGAAGCTTTACCTAGACTTTAGTCTTGGCGGCTCCTTCTTCTTCCACATTCTATAATCCCCAGCCTTTCTATCCTGTCTCAAAGCAGTTCTCACTCCCACTCTGAGACTCACCTCTTACATGGCCTTTTGCTCATCTACCCCCGCCCCGCCGTTTCCTTTGCCTGTAGCATTTGTTTTATTGTATTTATTTATTTATCCCCTTCATTTGTCAGGTTTGTTTTCAAGCATTCCTGAACCAGTGTCATGATAAATGCTGACCTTTCAAGATCTTCAACTTGAGTTGTGTGCCCGTTGGGGATCCGCCTTGATTCTGGATATTTGCAATGCACTCATATCTGTGTTTTCACTTCATTCCAAAACTTAAATACACTTTTGCAAGAAGGTCCACTGTGTTTATGAAAATTAAAGGCTAGGAGAAGTCCTGTAAGGTGGTGGCTTTTCAAAAACAAGTTGACTTCAGTACTCAAACTGTCAGGCTCAGGAATACTTTGTATTACAAACTTAATAGTAACATCTTGTAATCTGGGTCCACTAAGCATATGTTTGGGCCTAATATCCTTTATATCCTCCAAAATATTGTGTCTACACTGCCTGAGATCACCATGACCTAGAGAAACACCAATGTGGGTGGCTTTTCCCTACCTCAAATCCTTGTTAGTAAGTTTTTATCACACTCATGTAAATATGTGAGTATGTCTGTATTGTATAAGTATGTATGTATGCATGATTGTGTATTTGTGGAGGGCAGAGTAGGAATCTGTTCTCTCCTTCCACCATGTGAGTTCCCAGCATTGAACTCCATTAGACTTATAAGCAAATACCTTTTACACACTGAGCCATCTCATTGACTTCTAGTATTTTAAACAGTAAAACTTTCTACCTATCGTTATGGCTGATCTTTACCTGTTGAAACCCTATGGAGTCTGGCCAGTCAGACTCCACATGGACTGCTCATCAGTCCTAGACAGCAGGAAACAGCCCTAATGAAGGCTGCCAAATGTCTATGCTGGAAAATAGCTAGCAGTTGGCACCATATTCCTCTGACTGGGCATTCATCTTATAGAGAGACATTTCCACCCCATCTCTCACCATTGGGCTTTTTAAACAGCTAAATTCTTAGACAAACACAGAGATGCTTAATCTTCCATGAAAATGAGGCTTTATCTATTTTTCCACTTCATCAATGTGGCCTTTACGTGATAAAATTCTCTTCCTGTGCATTATGTAGGCCTCTGCAAGCCTATGTAAAATTAAAGAGCTGTTACACACACACACACACACACACACACACACACACACACACACACACACGATTCCCATGCACACGCTCATTGAGATTGTGACTGGCTGGAGCTTAGAATGGCTCAGAGGTTGCAATAATTAAATGGAATTTATTCTGTCATGCAATTACCAACATTTCAGTTTTGGTATTTGCTCAGATGACTTAAAGGCTCATGGCCATTGATACTTGTGGCTTTGAAAGAGCATTCAAATAAACTTCTAAGCCCTCTCTAGTTATTGATCTCTACTCCATTCATTAGACTCCACAAAGAACACAGAACCAGTTTGCTACAGTAGTTAACATCTACCTTGTCATGTGACAACTGTAATTATCTTTTTTGGCGATGAATGTGATCTTTGCAGTGATTACCTTAAAATTTTTTTCTTAGCCAATTAAATAAAATTCAGTGACATTTCAAAGACTGTTAATCACAACCAAATGCTCTAAATGTCAGGATGCATTGAAAGTTTCACTGCTAACTGATGAATCAGGGAGCTAATTGTAGTTCATCATCAGGCCTGTGTCATTGTTATTATTATGGAAAACACTTTCATCACTCTCTCTATTCAATGAAAAAAAAAGTTCTAGACAAATATGAAGAGAAGAGATATTACTCATCAAAGCATTTGAATTTAATTGCATTTCTCAAAATCCTCTTAAGTCCACATTGCTTCAGAGGATATGCAAGGGGCCCTGCCTGAGAGAAAAGCATGGTCTTTGTTAATAAATAGCTCCTGGGGGCTCTGACTTTCAACCCATAGTACTTAGATACCTCCATTGCCCTCCCTTTCTTCCCCTTTGTTGAGAATGTTTCTTCAAGGATGGTTTTGAATGAGTTCCCAGAATAGCCCAAGTCTCTGCTCTCTGAAGTCTCTGTGCCCTGAAGCAGGCCTGGCTTTTATTCTGAGACTTGCTGTGGGCTTTTCAAAGACCAGGAGAAAGGGGGTGGAATGTAGCCTCCCTACCTATCACCTCAACAAACAACATCTCCGGAAGGCCAGCCTTAAAGGCTCTGCTTTCTTACTGAGGTAAAGAAGAAAGACACAGCACTAAGAGAATCTCAGTGATATCTCAGTGGGGAGGACAAGGTAGTTTATTTATTCACATTTAGGAGGCTGAAAAGAGCCCCTTTGGTTGACCAACAGTGAGAGCTGAATGGCAGATAATTGTAGCAGGAGTAAGTGTATGACTGGAAGGCCATGTCTTGGATCAGGAAGCCAGAGACACTGAAAGTCATGCTCACTCTTATGACTTGCTTTCTCAAGAACTGTCTTCATCTTTTTCTATTATTATTCACTTTATTTCTGACCATAGCCCCTCCCTCCTCTCTTCTTAGTCCTACCCTTACAAATTTTCTCCCTCATTGCCCCTCCTCTTCACCCTGGGACATCTGTTCTCTGTCATCATCTTGGTCTCTTTTGAGAACAGCAGTCTTGGTGATTAGTGATCTTGAGACCTCCCGCTGGCCCTGCCTCTCACAGATTCATACCACTTCTTTACACAACTACAGTATAAGCCACACTTCCAACACAGGGACAACTGGAGAACTTTCTCAGACCATAACAGTCACTATGTCCTCAGGAACTCCCCTATCATTACTGAAGAGCTAAAGAGTATAGACTGTGCCAAATGTAGGTGCTATGGCTGTTCTGCCCATGCTCACATACCAACTGTTAGACAGAAGTCATTTCTCTTTGGGCTACTTACTAACTTCAGGGCCTGAGCCTTCCTTGGTTCATGCTACTATGCTAGTACATGATGAGCATTTAATCTCTGTTATAACAACTATATAAGGATGTTAGTCTCATGTTACAAATGGAGAAATGGATGGTCAGGAGAGAGAACACCTCAGGAATTCTTCTGGTTCTGGAGTAGAATTGAGGATTTTCCACTATGTCATGGTTTTCCATATGTAGGTGGTTGGCTTGCTCTGTCCTAATAAGGCCTCAGAGTTATTATATCCATCTATCATCCATCCATCCATCTGTCCATCCATCTACTCACCCCGCATACACACATACATGCATACATACAGTTATTTATGATAAACATATCAGACTTGTAAACAAATAAATACTAGACATTATTATCTTCTATTTGAATGTCTTACTTGTTACCTGGGACACCATGAACCAAATAGAAAGGCTGAGAGTACCCTTTATTCTCTCCTAGTTTGGTCAAGACATATAACACATTCTTTACTGAAGTACCTTTCCTTTTCTAGGCAAGTGCTCAGAAAAGTACTTTTCCACTGAGCCACAATTCAGCCTCCATTTCGGCCCACTCCACCCATCCCCAAGACAGGTTTGTTGTTGTTAAGATAGAATCTTTAAAAAAAAAAATTGCATTCTTAGTGAAGTCTTCCTTGAGAATAGTATATAAAACTTTCCACTTCCTGTTTCCCTTCTCTGTTTCCTCTTTCTAGAACTATCATCCTCAGGCACATAGAATAGTTTGTTTGGTTTTTTAAAATGTATTTTCAAAGAGAATACAAAATTAAATGAAGGAAGTGATTTGGGCATGTTTCATCCCCAGTAACACTCATGCTTGTGAGCAAATGAATAAGCAGGAGATTATGGTGGAGGCAGTGTTTGCTACTGAAAGTTAAAGACATGTTATATATGTCAGTGCCTCAGCATTGCTGTGTAATTGTGGGGTTTTTAAGGACTTGATTTTACCTTGACTTGCATTATTAATAGCACTCATTCCAGATTTTTTTTCACCTCTACTTCACAGGAAGGATATACTACTCTGGTAATTATGTCTGCTCACTTGCAGGTCTTACTCAGAAAGGCTGGGAGCTTTGTGTGTGGTACTGAGATCAAACCCAGGGTCTCACACATAGAAGGCAAGAAATGATCTGCCACAGAGCCCCATCTCATGGTCACACTCCCATTATGTAACATTTGTTTGTTTCGAGAACAGAAACTCAACCTGAAACCCAGGCCTTCCTAAAACCATAGACCAAAATGACCTTGAACTTGCTTCAATCCTCTGACCTCTGTCTCCCAAGTGCTGGTATTTCAAGCATATGCTCCATCCCTGGGTATAATAGGAGCTTTAATAACATGTAAAGTTGAGATTTCATACTAGCAACTACAATCTGGGATTTCCAGCGCATCACTCACACTAACAAACTAACACAAAGCCTTTATGCTAAAACATGTATTTTACGTTCATTGTTCAACAAGAGTACTTAATCTTGGAATATTTCTTATCATTTTCCTAACTTGATTCTTGTCTAAACCCTGTTTTGATTTCGAACATACAAAACATTCTGGACCTATTCAATTCCCTCAGATCAGCCTCATTCAGATTTTGAAAGAGATGTTGCCTCTCTCATAGCCTGCTGCCCTTCACCATGTACTCTAAGAAGTTCTTGGTCGATTCAGCAGTAGCTTGTTTTCGGCATTGAGGGTGGTACTTGGGGCAGAAGAACTTAGGTAGACTGCAAGAACATGTTTTAGAATTTCCCCTCTTGCCTTGGTCTGCAGTTAGTTCCAACTTCTACAGCTAGTTGCAGTTTGTTGTTCTCAGAGGGCAAAGGTGACCCATGTGGAAAGTTACTCCTGTGGGTTGCATTGGCAGTATGCAAGGAACTCGTGGATTTTGTGAGCTTTCCTAAGCTCAATACCATCTGCCATGGAAGTCTTGTGGATATACAGATTCTCAGACATGTGCTTTAATTTAAACATTTCTTCCCACAGTTCAACCATACTGGACAAGGAAGCATTTGCAGCCAGGCCATCATGCTAATAACTGATGGGGCAGTAGACACCTATGATACCATCTTTGCAAAATACAATTGGCCAGACCGAAAGGTGAGTTGATACCGACACCATCTGTGCAATGGTATTCATGGCCAGCCTTTATTGCAACCTCCAGATCATCCACAGATAAGTATCCCATGTCAACTTAATCTCATAATAACCTATGGTTTTTCAGCCTGTGTTTGTGGGTTGACCAAAATCAAATACTATGGCTTTTGTAGATTTTGAAATGAAACTGGTTTTGGAGAGAGTGAAGGAGCCTGTGAAGATATGTTTAATATGTTGTGTAAAAAGAGTCATTGTGAAGTACTTCCTCTTGTTGGGCAGTATTTCCCTTTAATTTGTTTTCCTTGAAGCCAGAGTTACCTGGTAGGCCCTGGATACATAAAATGTCAGGTTGACTGAAGTGGTCTCAAAGCTGTCTCCTCAAATATGCTTGCTTCCATAGGACTTTCCGTGACTCGCTCTACTTTCTCTGTTCTTGGGAACAGTTCCCTGCACTTGTCAAAGCTTGTTGGTTCTCTATTATAATTACTTCTTAGTTTCCAAGTAGAATCAATAAATTATTTTTTTTAACCTTTTGAAACCATACATTAGGGCATCCATGTCTGACATCAATATTTTTGAGGAACCTAATGGTTCGGTTCCTCAAAGCTGGTAGCCAGTTTGGGTTCCCTGAGGAAAGTTTTATGGATATTTGAACCCTATCCCACATCCAAATCTCTGAGACAGTGTCTTCATAACTCATATTTTTAAACAAGTTCCACTAATGAGCACTCAACAGTGAACTGGCAATTGGGAGTCACTGTGCTACTTATGTGCAAGGATTTCCGCAGGGAACAAAATTAGGCAAAGCAGTTGCTCTGGGAATCTTCTTGTTCCCTGTACTGTCTTGACTGTTTGTATAGGAACATGAGACAGCCCAGGCCATGTCCACCTTCCTTTCTCTGTTTTGTATGTTTTGTTTATAGGGTCTGATCTAACTAAGCACATTTATCAAAAAGAAACAGAAGGCAGCCATACTTTCTGCCAAACCCAGGGAGCATGCATATTTTGTGACTACAACAGGGACAGTTGTTTCATCTTATGGTTGTCATTCTTGACCTAATCAGGTCTCTGATTCATGTAAGATCTTACTTCTTATCTAACCAGTAAGTCTGGTGATGAAAGCTGCATGTGTTTGTATAGTATAGTCCCAAAGAGATTGCCTGATACCTAACCTTGGAAATAGCCACCACCTCCGAGACCAGAGGGAAACTGGTTTACTGGGAGTATTGAAAACACTGGCATGGTACCTCTGAGGATAGCCAGGAGTGTGACCCATGAAAGGTAAAGAGTTTAGAGCCTAACCCTCAAATGAGATGAAAATTCCTTCTTGGACTTAACACAAATCTTAGATGCTAGAATCTAAGATCTAATTAGGGTGGTGTCTTTTCAGGACAGACAGAGGCCATATTCATTCCTAATGAGCATATATGATGTGAAGAGAGGAGGAGGATGGACATCTCTCTGCCCTGTAGGACCTAGCACAGTAAGAGTTTGAATAAACAGTCTTGTAGGGACAAACTTAACGGTTGAGAGTGCCAGCTGAAAGGCCATCAGCAGAAAGTGAGAGTAGGGCCCTGGATGGTTTACAGATAAAATAGAAAGTTCACAGATGGCCTGACATCACACAGCATAGTGAAGGATATTCTGCATCATTTGGGGTCCAGAAAACAAGAAGAAAGCAGTGGGCTTTTTATAAGCACCCCCATTTATAGATACTATCCATTATGTAGGGCATGTACTGTGCTCTATAAATCTCTACCATTTGGGGATCCTGGACAGATAGCAGTTACCCAGAGATGTTGGCACGCAAACATTCTGACCTTGCTTATAGGGAGAGATAATGGCTAAAAGATGCAAAGACCTAAGTCATCAAATGAAATACAGATTTCTCATATCTTTTCCTAATGAGCAATCCTGACTGTCAGCCTGGCGATTTGATGATGTACTGTAGCGAGGGTCCTTTAAATGAAGCAGCTTCTTTTCTTAGAAAATGTCAAGCAGAAGCAGAAATTATTTCTGTAGTAAGTAGGTCTTTTATTACTCAAAATTAATAGTGCACCCCTTCCTGCCCTTCAACCCCAGGATGGAGAATTCCATGACATTCATATGCATATACGATCTCTGTTTTATGAACTTCCTCAGTAGCACAGGTGATAAACTTACATAGCACCCCAATATGATTTAGTGCCTCAGTAAAGTAAGACGATGTGGAAGGTCTAAGCAGTCATCTTTCTCCATTATTTTGAACACTAGCTATTTAGTAAAGGGTTGTGTCTGACATGTAGTAATTGGCAATCTTTGAGACTATAAAAACAGGAAGTGCAGTCAGGGGAGAGAAAGATGATCATAAGAATGGAACATTATTCCATAAAACAGTAGTTCTCAGACCTAACTAAGCCCCAGCCCCAGCCCTACCTGGAGGACTGGTTCCTATAGATGGCCGAACCTGGGACTTCTGACTCACTCTGTGTGTGTGTGTGTGTATGTGTGTGTATAGAGAGAGAGTATATATATATATTATATATATATATATATATATATATATAGAGAGAGAGAGAGAGAGAGAGGAGAGAGAGAGAGAGAGAGGGGGGGGGTGGGAAGAGAGATTCCCTATTTTGAACAATACTGCCAGAAAGATCTGGCAAAGAAAGGTAACTTTCTGATTCCCACTGCTTTAGAGTTTATGTCTCATATAATCTCTTCACTTTCAATGGGAGCAGATCTAGTGAATTGTTTCTAACCAGTAGAATCTTATAATTGTGATGGGTATTTTTATCCCATTTCAATTAATGTGGGCTAATCAAATGATATGATGGATGGGATTTGTTTAACCAAAAAGGCTTAAGAAGGGCTAGACCTAGAAATTCTCTTTGCTGATGTGATGAAGTATGTGTCCCAAGCACATGCGACCATACATAGGCAGCTGTTTGTACCTAAGGGACCACCAGCTGATACCCAGAAGAAAGCTGGGCTGTCTATGTTGGAGCCACAAGGAAAGGAATCGCCTTCATTAGTGTGAGTGACCTTGGCAATGTATTTTTACCATATCAGGCTTTGGAATGAAAAGCCAGCCCATTCTCTACCTCACCTACTGTCTTAGAAAAAAGTGCCAGCAAGGCTGTGTCCAGACTACCAACCCCCAGAAGCATGAGGTCAGAAATGCTTGTTGTTCTGGAGCAGTCTGCTTCTGGTAATTTGTTATACAGCAAGAGAAAACTAATCTAGGAAGCAAGAAGAGGGTGGAAAAGAGGGAAAACCACTTATCAAAACTATGCTATACAACAACCCATATTTATTGTCACAAAATATCAATGATTTATTATTTCATGTGATGCCTGGATTTTCTAACTTGCCATGTATGTGCTGCATGTGGTGTCAGGAAGGTCAGTGGAAAAGCCGCATTTCCCACCATGAACTCTGTCTTCACACAGGAGCTAGTATTCCAGGGCATCTCCAGGTCCATTCCTCAGTATACTTAACTGGACTTCTGTGTAGTAGGGCAGCTGGGTTTCAAGAAAGAAAAAGCAGAAGAAATGTGGGGAGAAGACTTGGGGAGCCCTTATGATTGTCATGGTAAAAGCTGTTTAGTACCCACCTAGGCCCTTCTTGCTCAAGACAGCTGCATAATGAAACATCTTAGAGAACATTGGAGGGAGAATATATTATTGGAGAAGCTGTGAAGGCAGCCTTATGATTGCTTGCTCAATGTGTCCCTTGCCAGCATTTATTTCCAAGCGTGGAAGTGAGAAGCTATTTATTCATTTATGAGACACCATTTACTTTTGCTTAATACTCTTTGGTTAGTGGCTTAACACTAGCTCTTACACATTTGCAATAAAACATGAACTCCGCAACATGAGAGATGCTTGTTCCAGGATCTGCTCAGAACCAATACTGTATACATTTAAATTGGGAAAATGGCCATGTCTTCCACAGTCATGCAGCTGCTCATCTAACTTAAAGTGATTGTTTGTTGTTACTTGTTAGTCCCCTGAAGTGCAAAGGATAGAGGGATCCTGGCTGGACAGGTAGGAAGTGACAGGCTAAATGAGACACAGAAGGGATTGGCAGCCTAGCAGCCACAAGTTTAATATGGCTTACTGCCTGCTTTGACAGACTATAGGCTATGGATAACATGTACGTTTTCAAATGAAAACAAACAAAGAAATAGACAAACAAACAATAATGTGTTAGCGAGATGACTCAGCAAGTAAGAGTTCAAATCGCTAGCACCTCTGTTTTCAAACATTGCTGGCTGTATATGCTTGTCCCCCCGGTAAATAGGAGAATCTCTAGGGAATAAGGCAAATAGAGCAAGACACTTCCTTTGATTTCCATATGCACATGCACCAGAACGAACATTTATACACACATATGCACACATACACCACACACAAGTACACATACACACAAAGATAAGTAAAAGTTAAATAAAAACATGAGCACTTCATGACAAAAAGCATATGAAGATCAAATTTCTGAGTCTGTAGGCAGGATTATTTTAGTATGGACATGGCTATGTGCTCCCATATTGCCTATTGCTGATGGACCGGGTTTGATTGTGATAGAAACTGACTGGCCCAGGGAGCATGAAATAATTAGTGCACGGTCCTTTAAGAATGCTTGTGAATACCTGCTCTGAAGGGTCTTCAGGGAAATTAGAGAAAGTCTTGTGTAGCTGAGCATTATTGAGATGCCCTCAGCATGGTGTGCTACACTGGATGCCTCTAAGAATGGTAGTGGCAGTCTTCCCCTCCCTTTCCTGGGCTATTTTCTTCTTAGACAAACTGTGAAGCCACAGAATAAAATGGATAAGAGTGAGATCCTAAGTGGAATATATATGCTTTTCCAAGCTAGAGATATCACCCCAGGAAGCTCAGGACCTTACAGGTTATCAGCAGTATGGTATGTCCTCATCCTTGTGCCTCAGTCCCAGTCTACCATGATTGGTACAGGAATGCTCAGGGATTTAAAACCAAGGTTTTGTACTAGAACCCAAATCTGGAAGGATGGTCACCAAAACCATTACACAGGATGGCCCCTTTCTGGGATTTCAATGGTCATATGTGTGGGTACATGGCAGGAGATCATAGATCTCAGGTCAGCAGAGTGACAGAAAAGAAAGAAGACAAGGAGAAGGAGGGAGGGAAGGAGAGGAGAGAGAGAGAGAGAGAGAGAGAGAGAGAGAGAGAGAGAGAGAGAGAGAGGAGATTGATTCTGTTGGGGCTCAAGGTTCTTGGAGTATCCTTGGAGACAACTGGAAGGGAGCTAAAGCCAAAGCCAGTTTTAGAATGGAGTAAAGGGAAGGCTTTGATTTCAGGAGGACCCCAGGACATGTCTTTCAAGCACTTCAGAAGCATTGTTGAAGTCACCTAAGCTTAAATCTGGTGCTTTCTAGACCTCTGAAGAGATTGCATGAGGTTTGCCCACGTAAGGCTCCTTCCCTTGCCGATAATCAGCCTTGCCCTGTGGCACTCGGGACAATCAAAGGCTTAGCTCTCTGTCTCAGAATCCCTCAGGAGTTTCTTAAAGCTCAATGTCCTCATATCTCAAATTTCCATGAAGGCGGCACTGCTCTAGGGGAGCACAGCTTCTGAGCAAAGATAGGGCTAATTCTTTTTATTTTAATTTTTAATTATTTTATTTTTTGAAATTATAATATAATCCCATCATTCCCCTCTTCTTTCAGTTTTCTTCCTCCAAACCTCCTTACTCTTTTTCAAAACTGCATGTCCTGTTTTTTTCTTTAATTGTTGATGTATATTCCTAAGTACATAAGCACAACCTGCTTAGTAAGTGTAACATTCGTATGTATGTTTTCAGGGATGACTATTTGGTACTGGATAGCCAATTTGTGTATTCCTTTCTGGGATAGACTATTTCTTCTGCTCCCAGAATTCCTTAGTTGCCTGAAGTTCTTTATGTAGGACTGACCTCCCCCATCCATATTAGCATGTCTACTGTTGTCCTTGTCCAGATCATTTGAGGCAGTCCTGTTGCTGGGACATAATGGGTATAGCTTCTGCCATTCCTAGGAGACACAAATCTGAGAGAAAACTCTGTGTTCCTTTGATTTTTATGATCGTTTTGCCACCCCTTCTTCAATGAACCTTGAGCTTTGGATGAAGGAGCTGTGTTGTAGATGTATCCATTGGGATTGGGCTCCACAACTCTGCATTTTGGTAGGTTGTGGTTTTCTGTAATGGTCTCTATCTGCTGCAAAGTTTCCTTGATGCAAGGTGAGGACTATACTTGTCTTTGGGTGTAAGGACAAATATTAGAATGTAGTAGGGTTATGCTGGTTTAGTAAAATGGCAGTTTTTTATTCTCCTTCAAGATCTATGGCTTCACTAACCCTGAGAAATTGGTTAGGTTTCTGGTACTAGACTTGAGTTCCTCTTATTGAGTAGAACTTAAGTCCAATTAGAGAGCTGCTGGTTATCTCTAAAGGGCTAATTCTTTTAGGAACTCCATCTTCCAGTAGTTGAGAGCCATTTGGAAGGAATTTTTTTTCTTCTTTTTCTTTCCAATTTCCATTATTTAATTTCCATTTTCTAATTATTTCCATTTTCTAATTTCCATTATTTCCTTGCCTTGCTTTTCACCTTTCTTTGAGCAGGTTAAAAGGAGTTAGGATTTTCCAAAAATCACAAGCAGCCCAAGGAATTAAGATCATTGTGTATGCATGGTGTGTGTGTGTCAAAATAGTCCTCATAATCACCCCTACATCAGCTGTGTCTGTTTGTATCCCATAGAAACAGATTACTAAGGGACCTAGAAGGACTATTGACAAAGGGATAGATGAAAGAATGGAAAAGTTCATCATACAATAACTGTTACTTGTGCCTCAGTGTCTTCTAATGGAACTCAGAAGTATGGAGTTGATACAAACCTACAAGGAACTCACAGAAAACTGGAGCAGTTCACAACTAACACTTGAAATATGGTAAATCTGCTGAACAAGACAAATATCATTCTAAGATGGAGAGGGGAAGGGTGGCCATCCTTGTAGATGGGCTGGGAAGGAAAACCTCTAGGAGGATCCTGGGTATCTATAAGGAGCCATGAAGTAGGGCCAGGAAAAGCTGGGCATATGGGTAGAGTCCACTGAAGAATTCATGGCTAGAGCTGGGAGTCACAAGAACTGTGCCATGCAAGAGGCTGTCAGGGCCACAGAGGCTAGCACCTCTGAGATTTGATGGGTACAACAACAAGCTGGGATGTTTCCTTGATACAAGAGTAATGGTGGGGGTGCTATGGAGGACTGTGAACAGGAAATACACATGAACATCCAGCTTCGAGTTTTGGGACATCTAGGAGACAAAGACTAGGGTTACATGCGGTTTGGGAGTGGGGGACTTCATTGCCAGCTTTCATCAACCTTAATGGGTGGCAGCAGTCAAGGTGGTAGACCCTATTTTTCATGAATACTTCAGAAGGCTGCTTGTCTCTCATTGGTGTTTGACCTCAAGGCTCTGTTGAGAGGATCTCTCTTTACCCCACCCCCCTTCTACTCATTCTTTCCTCCCTGATTGCAGTCACACTGTGGTCTGGAAGTTTAGGGGTGAGTATATGTCTCTGCTGTAATTTTTTCAAGGGTGATAAATCTTAAAGCTGTCTTGAAAGAGTAGCTGGAACATTCATTACTCGTGGTCAGTCAACAGAATGACAGGAAACGCATTTGCCATCACCACAGCTAGCACCCATATGGGCCTTCCTCACAGCTGAAGGCAAAGTCGAAATGGTTCATTGTCTCCCGGCTTATTTTTAATTACTTCTGCTGGTATCAGACATCTTGTGACTCCAGTCAGAAGAACATGACAGGACATGTTAGAAGGGAGACTCACTGAGGTATGGCTGCTGCAAGTCATTGAAAGAATCACTAGGACTCGGGGGCTCCAGGCAGCCGGGTGCCACTTTTCTGCTGCCTCAGCTGCTGTGTCTCTTCCTAGGCTTGTTGGCCTTGGCTTTCATCCAGGTACTGCTGTCTTCCAAAAGCATATGAGGTGTAGTGTACATTCCCACCAGGTGACTCCAACATCTTGCAGTGAGGGACTATCCATGTAGCCTCTACCCACTGTGCTAGCAAAGTCTTAACCCCTCAGCTTACTGTACCTCATTGTTCAGTGTTTTGCTTTGCCCTGTGTGAAGCTCTCTTATTGAAACTCCTGTTTTATTTATTATTTTTAAAACAAGGTCTCATTATGTAGCCCTGGCCAGCCTGGATTCTGATTGAAAATCTTATTTAACAGGGAAAGATTTTGTCGCAGATCCCAAAGTATGGCCTGATTCTCATAGGGTGTTATCCACTCATATTAGACAGTAACCCATGGCCTTTGCCCTGTCACTATGGTATCATGTAGTCACTAAAGCATTGATAAATGGGAGCTTGTTGGGTTCCTCAGCCGGCAGTCAGAGCCCTGCTCTCTGAGTACTATTTTTCTGAGTGTTAGCCACACTTTGAGAGTTATGAGAGTGTTAGTGATCCTGCCATGACTCAGGGAAGAGCATCTGTCCAAGCTGGAACTTGATGAGAAAGAAGATCCATGAGAAGAACTGGTTCATTACCTGGACCAGTTATATCTACTGCAGAAAGAACCCATGGCAATGGGCCCCTAACACTCAGAGGAGGAAACAGTGAAGCTAGGTTACAGCTTTTGTGGAAAAGATGGCTGATTTGAGGTTGATTCTGCCAGTGTTGGGAAAACTTCCACCTAGGATCATCACTGGAATAAAAACTGTCCCTGCCCAGGGGAAAAAGCAGCCTTGTCATAAGGGAGGGACTGGAAAACAAGGGCCACTATACTTTCCTTTCTGTCACTGTGAAAAGCACAGGGACCAAAACAGCTCAGAAAAGGAAAGGGTTCATTTGGCTTATACATCCAGGAGATGGTCTATTAAATTAAGGCAGGAACTCAAGACATGCTTCTCACTACTTTGTATAATACTACTTCAGATTCAACCTCAATGCCAAGAAGTACAGAGGAAACCATGCAAGGTAGCGCTTGCTATCTGGCTTGCAGATCAGCTTATACTCAGCTAGTTTGCATATACAGTTCATGGCCTGGGGATGGTGTCCCCAAGTTAGGCTGGGCCTTCCTACATTAATTAACCATTAGTGTACAAGACAGTACCCCACAGACCTGCCAACAGGCCAATGTGGGCTAGATCATCCCTCTATTGAGACTTCCTTCTCAGGTGACTCTAGACCAGTGTTCTCAACCTTCCTAATGCTGTGACCCTTTAATACAGTTTTTTTATGTTGTGGTGACACCCTACCCATAAAATTTTTTATCATTGCTACTTCATAACTATAAGTTTGCTACTCTTATGAATTATAATGTAAATATCTGATATGTAGGATATCTGCTATGTGACCCCTGGGAAAGACTAGTTTGACCCCCAAAGGGGTTGTGACCCTCATGTTGAGAACTGCTAATCTAGACTGTGTTGTGTTAACAGCTAAAGCTAACTAGGGTACCCAGCAAGAAGCCAATGGGAAGGATAACTTCCCCTCTTTCCTACATTGGTATAGCCTACCTCTACGGGTCAAAACCTTGGCCAGGAACAGCTGGCAAAGCAGAAGTCTGGTCTGCAAAGTCTTGAGCCAGTCTCATAAAGCACTTGGTGCTGAGATGTATTCATTCATTAGCTGGAACATCCAATGGTAATTGAAATCTGTCAAGTATCATTAGCCAGAACATCCAATGATAATTGAAATCTGTCAAATAAGTTCTATGTCCTTTGGCCATCAAAAGGTTTTGATTATTATTATTATTATTATTATTATTATTATTATTATTTTTTGGACTATAGGGTATATTATTTATTATTATTATTATTATTATTATTTCTTTTGGACTATAGGGTAAGGCACTTATAGGGACAGAGAAATACAACCTAATAGAATGAGGTAGTGTCTGCATGCTAACATTTTTCTCCATCTTGAAATGGGTTAATTACCCACACCATGCAGTGTTGCTAAGAATCAAACAGGATAGTGTGCTAAACCTGGAAAGGGGACTTCTGTGGACCTACACCCTCCTTCTTCTAGATGGTAGGAAACTGCCAACACTCCCCAAAGGAAACTGGCCAAGCCCTATCTTGTGTGTTCATTTTTGAACCCCATGAACTATTGTTGGTTTCATTATAGAGCCACCCATGGAGGAACAGGATGGGGAGGGCAAAGTCCTCATCCCCCAGCATCTCAGTGACATACCTGGTGTGGGGAGTGAGTGGTCATATGCCTGGTGTCTAGTGAATAAGCTCCTGCTCTCTCACACCATTCATATCTTCACTGATTTGCAACCAAACCCTCCTCTCTTCACTGAGGGCTGCCTCCTTTGTGGTGTGTTCTTCATGTACACCACAAAGAGAGACATTTTCTTTTAAAAGTTCCCAGGTTTAGGTCTAATTGGTATACTATAAACAGCATGTGATTAATACATGCAATTGGCATATATGGACATTTGTATATACTCATCTTGACCACAGTCTAGGCAAAAAGCAAACCTATTTATCACCGTAAGAGCTCTCATGACACATCTCCTCTCTCGAGATGTGTACGACACCACACATCCCAACAGCCCTCAGGAGCTCATCCTTTGCTATTCCTTCAAGTGTATGTGAGTGTATGTGTGTTTGTGTGTGTGTATGTGTGTGTGTGTAGGGGGGGTTAGTCTTGCCTGCCATAGTATGTGTGTAAAGATAAGGTGACAACTATTGGGAGTTTGTTCTTATTTTCCAATATGTGGGACCTGAGGATTGAACTTGAGTCATCAGACTTGGCAGCAAGCTCCACAACCTGCTAAACCACCTTTTTGGCCTGTGGAACTTCCTCATATGATTTGAACAACTTTTGAACAACTCTCCATCCCTCTCCACCACACCTTAGCAGCGGTGGGGTTTACAGTCTACAGCCTCTTCTAATAGATACCTTGACATTTTTTTGGTTCATGTGAGAGAAAACATGGAGTATTTATACTGTGATAATTTGTTTGATTAGCCTGGTATCTCCCAGGTCCCTTTGTACTGTGGAAAATGTAATAGCATCCTCTTGGTATACATGATACATTGTCTTTCTCCATTCCTTCACCTGTGGGCATTTGGGTTGTTCTCATATACTGGTCACTGTGAATAATGTTGTAATGTACATTGGAGGGCATTAATATTTTAGAAATCTTGATTTCAATTCTTTTGGTTCTATTCCAAGAAATGGGATTGCTGTCCATGGGTGGTTGTTTTTTAATTTTTAAATACCCTCCATACTATTTTCCATTAGGAATATACCAGGTCACACCCTGTCACTGCACCGGGGTTCCCTTTTCTTGCCAACTCTTGATATATCACCACATAGCAAGAGTGATGGGGAGAGCCTTGAGTCTCACTTCTCCCTGAGACTGAAGTGCTGAGCATCTTTTCAGACACTATGGATCATTTATACATCTCCTCTGGGATACTGTCTACAACAAGTCCTTTGTTCTTTTCTTAATCAGGTTGCTTTTGCTTTTATTTTGCTGTTGAGTTTACAGAGCTCTTTATGTATTTGGGGACCTAACCCCATATTGAACATGCAGTCTGGATGCAGTTTTGCTTCCTTTTTTTTTTAGGGTTTGAATTTGTCTTGACAAAACATGAGCAACAAAACCACCACAGCAAAATTAGAGAAGTGGGGTTCCATCAAACTGAACAGGGTCCGTCCAGCACAGGAAATGATCAATAGAATGCAAAGACCACAGAATAGTGAGGTCTTCTGGAAACTCGAAACAGATGGTGCCCTTGATCTTCCCTCAGGCTTCCACTGGTAGCCACTGGTCCATAAAGACCTGATCCCACTCTTTTCAGCTGCTGCCCCTCGTGCTGTGTGCCCTCTGTTCAACTCTCTGTTCCCAGCTACTATGGGACATTTGTATCTCTTCTTTCCTCTGCTTGGCCTTTGTCCCCAGGTTCTGCACTGATCCTCTCTTCAAGTATCCATTCCCTGTACCACACACCCCTTTTCTGTGATTTTCCTACCAACTACATGACTAAGGTTGCCCTAGTCGTCTGTACAGATTTCCTTTCCATGCCTCACTTCTCATAACAGACAGAGAAAGACCTTGGAAGGTGAATTGTGCTTGTCAATCTTATCCAAGAGAAGCAGAGTGCTATGAGAGTAGGGCATGTCTGTTATGCCCATCACATAAGCAGTATGTTACATAGGATGTATCAAGTCTTGGGGCTTTCCTGGATGCTAGCCAACCCTTGCAGATCCCTGTACAAGCATCACCTTGCTGTTCCTGGCAGGTATCGATATGGATAGTGTACTGCTTTAGAGCTAAAGAAACAAAATTAAACAAGAAACAACCACCAGGCAAGTTCCAGAACTTACCTGCAAAGCCCATATCTGTGGCCTAGTCCCCAGCACTTCCTGCTGATCTGAGACCCCTGGGTGGACAGAGATCATAACCTGCCTAGTTCTTCCCCTTTGTTTGATCTCTCTTGGGGTGGGACCACATAGGGAGTACCCAGGAACTTAGGGTCTCAAAATGTCTCCAGTTCTAGAATGTCTACTCTGGTAGGAAGATGTGACCTTCCGTAGGAATACCATTCTCTAGCACCTTGAACTTCTCCATAGCACTGATTACAATGGCAACGGGTATCTGGCACTGTTCTCTCTGAAGTGTTTGACTTCTCCAACAGACACGGAAGTTTCTAGTTTCTTCTTCTAAGTTTAGAAGCTGGTAAAATGTCCTACACACAGTAGGCACTTGGTAAACACTTGTGGACAGAAGAACAACTGTATTTAGGTCAAGGCAAGCTTTCTGGCTCTGCCCGGGAGTCACTGACTGTATTGCTTATTAATGTTCTTTGTACCAAGGGGATGATTTACTCTTTAAAGTTGATCCCAGCAGCTCAACAGGAAGGATCCTTAATCCTGGAACCTGGTATAATCCTTGCATAATACAAGGTCTTCAGCACAGATGAGACATTAGCTTACTTAGCTTTTTTCTTTTCTTTTCTTTTTCTTTTTCTTTCTTTTTTTTTTTTTTTTAGCATGATTTTGGGAAATCCAATAGCCTCCATAACACAAACCATGCATTCCTTCTTCGTACATCTAAGCATTAATCAGATGCTTCCTGATACCAGATAATTTGGGCAAATCTCTTGTCCACCAAACTAATGGTATTCATTCCTATGAATAGTGGGAAGAAAGTAGGCTTGTAGGGCAGGGTGAGGGTATGGAGCTCTACAGTCCCGCACTTCAAGCCTGGCCCCTCTCAGACCCTCATTAGAGCCCAGAGCCTCTCACAAGAGCCTCCCCAGCCCTTCTCAGGATCGTCCCATTCAACTGAAGTTGCTGTATTGTTCATTCATCCACAGAGTAAAAAAATAGATTTTGTTCTAGTCTCCTTGTTCCTCGGGGATTCCTCTCTAGGAAAGAAAACAGTTGAGGATGGTGACTAAGGCCTCTTTGGGGGACTTGCAAGAGATGTATGTTAACTATCAGACATGAATTCTGTGGCCTGACGTGCCTAGTTGGAAAGCAAAGAGGCCCATGTGGAAATTGGTGCTGGAATTTGAACTGAAAGCATGATGCAGAGGGGTTGGATTAGCTAAATGGCCAGGAAGCTTCCTGGGGACCAGGCAGAGCTCTGAAGCAGATTTCCCAAGTGCCCTCTGCTTTGGGGAAGGTGGACCCAGCTGGGGGCGAGCATCTGGAGCCTGCGCTTCAGAAGCCTAGATCTGGGGGACTTTCAACTCTTACTTCTATGATTTTGACCCTCACAACCCGTGGAAACTCTGAGGCTTTTAAGATTTGGATCACTCTAGTTTTGCTTTCCCATGACTTATTTTGTACCTCAGTGGGACAGGATAAAATGTGATGGTTTTAGAATTTCAAAGGAGGACTGTTCCAGATCAGGACTCCAAAGGGGAGGATGTGTGCATGAGCCAAGCAGTACTTACCGAAATCTGTTTCCTCTGCATAGAGTAATTATCTTATTCCATCCACAGCAGCAGTTCTTTCTTTTCCTCTCAATGTAGGAAACAACCTGTTAGGAACTCTTCTTCTTATAAAGTTTGGGCTCACTTGAAAATGAAGGAGAAAAATACATGAAACATTTGACAGTTGGCTACCAGACACATCAAGGAAATGTGATGGGGTGGAATAGAGGTCTGTGAGCATGCCTCTTGTAGACAGAACACTTGATGAAGCTCTGTCGATGTCTACAAGATTGAGTGATGGAGAAGAGCTGCCACTGCAAGTGAATGGCTGTAGAGCTTGCCTCAGTGTTTTATAAGTCAAATTCAAATATTCATATTCAAATATACATCCATTAACACCTTCAACAAAGCACCTCCTGACCACCCCTTCTCTTTGTACAATACACTTTTATCATACTTGCTGTCTTCCTCATGGACAATAAATAGCTTGGTGGAATATGTAATTGCACTCTGAAGACTCGTGAAACGGTAATGATTTCTTAGTATTGCTGTAAATAGGAAACCCAGCAGAGTAACCAAGAGTTAGAGTCTTACATCTGAAAAACAGAAAAGCTGAGCTTGGTGTTCAACTTTGCCCTCAACTCTGTGATCTTAAACCAGCTGCACAGTCTCTCTGACTTTCAGTCTTCAAAACAGCCTCACTAGCACGCCATCCCTCTTTGTTGTGAGGACCAACAACAGCACAGGCAAGATCTTTCTGGACTTGAAACCAGGAGGGGAAAATGAACAAGAATTTTGAAAGGAAACAAGTGAAACAAGGCAGGATTTCCAGAAACCTCCATGGAATTTGAGGGTGGAGAAAAGTAGAAGTGTTTAAGATGAGCTCTTGAGAACTTTCTGGAAGGATTCTTCTCCATCCTTGCTGAGGGTTAGCCTTCATTTTAAAATTTACAGCTAAGCAGTCTTTGTTCTTAGATGGAATTTGGGATCTCCTCTGTGTGCAGGAATCTATGTGGGCCTCAGAGGCTGGAAGCCACAGGGTATGTATGGGGGTGGGAGGTGGAGACGGTAGCTTGTCTTACAGACAGTGTGGAATTTGTTAGTGTCTTCAGTCTCATTTGAGATGTGAGGGCACTGTGTGAACCAAGGTGTCTACCTCTTGCATCTCTGGACTCTCAAAGCTATCTGCTACAGAACTTGGCCTTCAAGGCAGCAAGACTTTGATCAACCTGTGACGGAAGGTTTATATGAAACCCTTTCCTGGCTTTTCTTTTTAAACACAAATGGGATCTGGAATTGATCCCAGATAAGACATCTGCCTCTTAATTTCACTTCAGAGGGGCAGGATGACAAGAGAGGCGATGAAGACAACTAAATGCATTTATGATTTATGCCCCCTGTGATAAATCAATGGATGATTTCTCCCAAAATGTGGTCACTGTTGGATAACTCATACCAGCTGACATATCTGTAAAATGCAGAAGGTTCGGAGGCTGAGCTTTCTTCGACATGTGCACACCAGCCCTGGAACCAAAACTCCAAGGATGGAGTCCAGTGTGTGAGTGAGGGGTGTTCTTATGCAGCTAGGAAGATGGCCACATCATCACCATCCTCTTCTCCTTGCATCTGTTTGGTTTCTTGTGGTCGATGGCATCAGCCAAAGCAGCTTGTCTTTCTTGTCTCCAGTTTGCATTGGCCTCTGTGCCTGATGACATGTAGTCTTTCCGTTCATTGGAGTTGGCTTGAGATAGCCCAGTTATCACCATAATCACCCTAACAATCAGGAAGGTGAAAGTTATCTTCACTCTTTCATGAACACCAGCTGACTATCTAGTATGGGAAAAAGATTTCATCCCAGGGGCCAACTGAAGACCTAAGAAGTGACATACTGTAGCACTTCCTAGGAAAGGCCAGGGAGTAGAGTCTGTCTATTCAAGAAGTCCAGGATGGCCTCAGTGCCACCAATTGGCCATCCTTTCCCCCAATACTTCCTCATGTCTCAAGGAGAACTCAGAAACCGAGATCTGCATGTTCTGACATTGTCCGTCCTTTGAAATCTCAAAAAATCTGATGACCTCTGCCATTTGTTCCCCTTCAAGTATGAGATCCTAACTTAAAGGAGTTTGATAGATTCTATCTAAATGCCTAGCATCAAGACCTTTTTGGGGCCTACAGTGGAAGGGGAAGATGCTTGTCAGTGACGGAAGTGGCAGAATGAAGTGCTCCCTCCAGGAGGCCAGTGAAGTGGAGGAAATTTCTAGACCAAATTCTAGAAGGCAAAAGCAGCTTGGGATAGTTGGTAGCTGGAGGTGGAGGGAGCAACGTGGTCTAGAACTCCTGGAGCTTCTGCTGTCACCTCTGTTGTTGGGCCCAGGTGGCCTTTCTCATTCAGGAATGTAAAAGAAATACTCACCTAGTTAAATGATATCTCTTCTGGTCCCTACATTACCAATAAACGTAGCTGTGGTTCTCTAGGACAATGAGGACATCTAATTATATTTGAGGGTGATCCTAAGCTGACTCTTCTCTAGAGATGCCTCAAGGGGAAGATGTATACTCCACCTTCACATAAGCCAGGGGTACTAATCAGAAAGCATTGCCATGGAAACGGCCTGTCCTGCTTGTTCCCCATCATGTACGGAATCCTAAATTAAAAGGGAGTTTGATAGATTCCACTTAATGCCAAAATGAAATGCTCATATACTTTGCTGGATATTACATAATTAGGTGACTTCTCAGAGGAGTTCTAATTACGTCTATGGAATAAGTTCAAGGTAATGAAATGCATTCATCTCACTGCCCCTCCATCTGTCCTTTAGCACAGTCCTTTGGGGCTTGCCTCCTTGTTCAACAGGAAGTTTTATTTATAGTCACAGACTTTGGGAATGAAACACCAAATTATTTTTTTATGAGGTACTTCTTTTTAATTCCAAGAAATTCCATTTTCCTTAGCTTCAGATACTGGATAAATGGCCAAGTATAAAGTAGCTTTACTAATCCCAAAATGTAATGGTTTTCCCCCAAAAGAATTAATAAGACATAATACTGCAAGGACTGCCAGCAATAGGAAGAGATGATGGAAGCCAAAAGGGGATGAGTTCATTGACCTTGGATTTCTAAGTTGCAGCAGTAATACTCAATTAAGTTGGACAAATGAGAGAGTAGTTGAGTTCCCGAGAAAGTCAGTGGACAGGTGGAGGGAAAGGATCATGGATGTATGAATGGATAGATGAATATTTAGAGAGAGCAGGATGCAAATGGAAGAAACATAACTCAGGAAAATATTTAAAAAGGCAGTTTTGTTCTAAATTCCCCCACTGTCAAAATTGGAAGTATTACTCTGTTTTTCATTACTAGATAAAATGGAGTAAAAAATTGGGATATTTTTCCTTATTTTTTAAAAAGTGGAACTTGAGATTCTTTTAAGTCCTCAATAGGCAGGAAGCTTCAGTGAATAACGTTAGTGATGCAGGAAAAGTTGACTTTGAAGAAATCATAGATAACTTTCATTTAAAAAGTAAGAGAGTAGAAAATAAAATGGATTCTTTATAATAAGTCCTTGGTACCCAGAGTTAGAACAAAATTGTGCTTGAATGTTCCTTTGAAGTAGCTTTTTCCATAATGCATTAGTGAGTGGAAACTGGGCCAAATAGATGCCATTTGGAGAAATATTCAAGGGGCATTGCTGCCTCTGTTTCTACATGTCTGTATGCAGAAGCTTTGTGTGGGATTGCTTCATCACAAGTTGACACAGTAGGAAAGAAATTGAAAGTGTCTTCTCATGCCCCTCCCTTCATGTGAGAATTCATATATCTCTTCAGATGGCTGCAGGTATTAAAGGCAGTTTTGTTCTAAATTCCCCTACTGTCAAAATGTGTGCCCCAAGACAAATACAGGAAGGCCTCGAAAGTTGTAAAACTAAGTTTTTCTAGAATAGAAGGTCCATCTTATTTTGTGCCATGTGATTCAGGAATGACCTAGTAGTATGAAGGATACAAGAATTCTGTTATCTCCCAAAGGGTCTGAACACCTGGTGTCATTAGACACCTCAGTCTGGCTCAGTCCTAGCTCAGCAGAATCTGCCCATGTGCTTTGAGATTGAAATCCAAGGCCACAACCATGGTCAGATCTCTGGGTCTACAGGTAGATTTTTCTCTCATCAGAAAAGCTGTTTCTGGAGCTGAGGTAGTGGCTCACCAAGTATTTGCTGCTGAATAATAAGAGCCTGAGTTAATGGGCCCCATGTAAAAAGTTGCGCATGTAACCTCAGCTGTAAGTGGAGATACATGGATTTTTGGAAACCACTGGCCAGACAGTCTATCAGAATCAGTGAATTCCATGTTCTGTGAGAGACTCTGCCTCAACAAATAAGCTTGAGGAATACCCGGTGTTGACCTCTGGCCTCCATGCATGAACATGCATGTATATACACCCATATATGCACATGACCACACGTGAACGTATGCATATGTACATATGAACCACATTCTGCTTGTGAACTATTGTTATTCCAATGCTAGTTCACTCGTGGTTTTAGCAGAGGTAGCCCACAGGTCTGCGTCTCTCTGTTGAGTCCTTCCTCTGATTTCAGGCTGGTATAGCATATTTGCTACATGGACACAGCTTCAGAAGTCCTGGTAACATTCATTCATGAGTTATTCATATAAAAGTCCCTTCTTTGATCAACATTTTCCAACATGAAGTTGAAACCTTTGAAACTCAGGATTTGATGTTACTGTAGAGGAGTTCTGAATCTGTGTGGCTTGATGAGGAACCACATGACTCAGCTTGGCTTGGCTGAGAAACCAGTTCTCCCCAACTCCTAATCTTATGTCACAGCACATGTTTTCCATTTGGGAATTTTTAATGATTTTTTAATAGTGAGTTTAAGCAACATTTTGGGCATCATTTGTAGTAGTTGCCAATTAATAGTCCTCAAATCAACCAGGTGACAGTGGTGGTGAGTATTCCTTGCTACCCATTCCAATGTTCTGGGTTCCCGAGTGAAAGAGACCTGCACTCAGCCTTATATTTTAAAATGCCTCCAATAGCTCATGGCTGCACCACTCCCAAACCTCCACATGGCTAACACCTCCCCTTTGATATTCTTGAGTTATTACTTACTAAATTCTATATTCCATCCTTGTTGCCCTCGACCCAGTGGGCTGGGGCTGCTCTTCCTCTGCTCTTACATGTTAGCTGTATCTCTGTCCTTTATTTCTCAGGCATGGCAACTACTTCTTTCCCAGTTGGCAGCTAACCCTCTTCTTGTTCCTTCCTCAGTCCTTCTCTCAGAAATCCTAAAATTCCTGCCTCTGTCTTCCTACCCAGCCATTGGGCAACTTTATTTATCAATCAAAACCAGCTGGGGGCAGGGTGCCTTATGTATCTTATGTGTAAACACGTGGATTCCCGGATACTTTGGGGGACCAAATTAACATAAGTAGCATTAGACCAAATCTACAACAGATAGGATTTGGTATTTAAGACAGAATCATGACATCTGCCAGTCAGTTTTGGTTTGAGCTAGTCGGAAACATCAACAACGGCTGTCCATTGTGGAAGGTGGAAGGGATCAGTAAAAGGGGTCAGTGCCAGTGGCACCAGCAGTGGCCTCTTCACCATCGATGGTAGATGAACTTATTTCATTTTATTTCTGTTCCTTCCTGTCCCTTCATTCCTAACAGGGCACTGGGCCCTGAACACAGGTGCCTTGGCCGTCACCCCATGGGTCACTTTAGCTTATTTAAACACAGATGAAATAGTCTGGTTTGTTTAAAACAATATGCATTTGAACCACACATTTGAAGAGCAAAATGGAGCATATGAAGAATGCTATAAAGAAAGCATTCCCTTTCTCAAAAGTCCAGAGGATTGTTTAATTTAGTTATGTTTAAGGAACACTTTGAGTTTAAGACCAAATATCAACATGCCTTATGGCACAATGAAAAAAAAAATCAAGTCACCTGAACACAGGAAAGAATGGCTAAAATGTTAGTAACAAATGAGATGCTATATAAAGATATTATTAATGAAATAGGCAGTGTCTCAGATTCTCTTTCCATTCTCTGCACTGATCCATTAGCATGTGACCTAGGGGGAAGTTCCCAGACTTTACTCTTCAAGTCCTGCTCTGGCAGAGTGTAGGCACTAGGAGTACTGCCACCAACAGCTCTGCTAAATGCTGGGTCTCATGCCCCAGGACTGAAGAACAGCATAGTTAATGTGAGCAAAGGCTCCATATTGGGCATGGAGGCCTCCTAGGCCTTTCTGTGTTTCATTACAGTGACAGCATCCCAGGCAGTGTTGACACAGGCATATTGCTCAGGTGGCGAATGCACCCTGAGCTCACTCTTGACATTTGCTTTGCAGCAAGGGGGTCGTTCACAGTCTTTTCAATTAAAACCCAATTCATTCTTCCAATGTTTGTAAATGTAAATCTCTTCACTAGCCTGCAAGGAGGGCTGTAGTGGTAGATGGGTTTATCATTTTAGCCACTTAGCAGTAGGAGTAAGGACCTGAAAAAAAGACTCAGGCAACTGTCTGGGGAGACAAGAGGACTGTAGGCACAGAAGCAGTAGAAGAGGCCAGGCTTATGGGCTCAAGAGCAGAAGGTTGCTAGCACTGCTCACTGACTGATGAGGAGATTAGGCTCTGATCAAGAGCTTTTGGGCTAACCAGTGGCTGTGATATTGCCAAAACAAATCCTTCATATGCTTAAGTTGCTGTAGTTGTTAAAAAAGCACAAGAGTAGCCAAGGCTACATTGGGTAATATGCACGCTACATGAGAGTTAATAGAACTTGGCCTGAAGAGTGAAATAGCCAAGAGGAAGACAGGAGCCAAACCTTTTCACCCTGTTCTAGTGGCCCATTAAACATCTACAGGTCTAAATGAACCTGGAGGGCTTAAGTTTCTCTTGGCAATACAACAGATGGGAAATCACTCAGTTCTGAGCTCCAGCATTGTTCCAACAGGAGTCCCATACAGCCTGCAAGGCACTGAGGGGAAAATACCTTACATACTGCCTCTCAGGTATCATCTCAGATCTCTTTTGTTGTTTTACAGCTTTTGAAACCAGAGCATTTATTTCAAGATTGATCATTGAAATCCTCTCTATGAACTAGATGCTGCAAGAAGCACCCTCTTGGGGTTAGGTGGTGTTCCCCTACAGAACCCACGTCTACGTCTGCAGTAGACAAAGTTTAAGTGACTCCTTCACCCCATCGTGGTAGCATTTGGCCTCCTAGCTTTGGCATTCCAGTTATGTTTTCTCTTGCTCTTTGAAGGTAGTCTCCTTTGACGGGAGGTAGAGCCCCAGCAGCAGCAACTCACTCACTTCCACACTTTCTGGAAGAGAGCATTCCCTCTTTCAAGCCTCTGACAGAAGAGAAGACATCTCAACCATTTTGTTAGAGCTGATTCCTTTCTGCTCCCAGTTTCAGGCTCTCTTCTTGAAGCATCTGCTTAAACTTCTCTGTCCCTTGCAAGGCTTCTATTTCAAGCAGAAAACAGCTCCTGGAATCCACACAGGCATGCCTTCCTGCCTGCAGTGCCCAGCCTTGCTCACATGTCTTTGCCTTGTTTCACAATGGCTGCATTGCTCTCCCCTTGAATATTGTCCGTTAATGGTGATATCTGAATGTTTGGCCTTGGTTAAACCCAAGGTCCTCAAGGGTGAGATCAGGACTGGCTTCTGAGGACTGCTACTATGATGCTTACTGCACAGATACGCAGGCTGCCATGCTCAGAAAAGATGTAAGTCTGGCTGAATATCCTACCCCTTTCATTGCACCAGCCTCTGCAAATCACCTTACCAGTCCTTGGCTGGGCCATGCCTGCTCCTACTAGATCTCCAACACATGGTATGTGCTCGGGTGACATTGTGGAAATGAATGCTAGAGTGACAAAAGATGATCTTATCAGTGCACAAAGTGCCAAATGCCTAATATCACATCAGGGTGCTGCATATTCTCCTGGCCACTGACTCTTCCATCTCATTTTTCTCATGACATTTGACAAATGAAGCCAGAACTGAATTAAAGTGATACAAACATTATTATGACAGGGAAAAAAAAAGTATATAAATGTATGTAAACCTCAAGTTTACATATAATACATATATATACATATATACTGAGTCTGTTCTAAAGTGCAATATTTAGAGAACACAAATATGGTAATTATATTGAAGCCACTAGATTGGAGAAAATGCCCTTCAAATAAATGATGGAGGAATTTAAACCAGTGACTGGGGTTCTTCTGAATTCGCCCTAAATTTCCAAAATTTGAAATTAATCCCAAAATTCCAAGAGTGTAATTAATCCACTTTTTCCCATGTTCATCCAGGATGAAGGAACACAGGTGCAATAAATATCCAGCTAGATTTGTCTATCTTACAGCTGGGGTAGCCTTGCCCCCACCCACCTCCACCTTTCCCTGAGAAAGCATGATCATGGGACTACTATGGAGATTGTAAGCCTTCCTGCTTATATGCAGTGTGCCAGTAAGTTTTTTTTTTTGTCACTTCTCTGAATTGCACACCTTTTCCTGTGCTTCTCTCATGCCCACCCAAAAAATTGAATGCCACGATTATGAAGTTGGCAGATTTCCCAGGCTGTGTTGGCATAAACTGCTAATAAATTAGGTGCACAGAAGTGCGATGCTGGGGCATTTCCCCATGGAGTTCATAGGTCTTCCAGAACATTCATGACTCATCACAGCTTGTATAGAAGTGTATGCCCTAATAAATCAGAGGAGTTTTGCTGAGATGGGATAGATCATCATGAATCTTTCTATTGGCATTTTCCTTCTACAGGCACAAATAATGGAGCAAAACTGCGCCATCTGGATGTGCTGTAAGAGAACTCACAGCAGGAAGCTGTTTTCTCAAGCCATTGTAGGTGTCAGGAGTGAGGGCACAGCTAAGGCTGTGAGCTGCAGTGTGGAATGAAGCCATTTACAGGTCTTTATCATCGTGATTATAGACATTAGCTGGACTGTCAGGGTCCTGTTCTCCCTTCCTGTGATGAGTTACAGTCTTTCCCAGTTTCTCACATTTAATTTGCAGACTTGTTTGCTGTCTTGCAAGTTGTGCAAGCAGACACACCTTGAAAGTTGTGAGAACCTCTTTAATTTGCATTCTGTTCCACTTCCTGGTGAAGCTTGCTCTATGCTGAGCATAGTGGCCCAGTAGAATAAGGGGGACTCTACACGTGTGACTCTGAGGATCCTCTCTCCTTCTGGCCTTGCATGTGCAAAGAGAACAGTGATGAAAGACAGTAAATGTGGAAACTATTCATGGGGTGATATTGGCCAGAATGGATTATTTTGGCTAGGAAATCAACCTTTCCCTAGTAGAGGCTTAGTGGTCATTAAAAAATAAAATTGAAGAAGGGCACAAATCATATAAAATACAATACCTAGGGATAAGTCAGGAATCTGTGTTGTTATGAACAAGAGGGCCCATCCCCATCTTAGAAGCAAATAGATATTGATCTAGTTTGTTTGCTTTCATTTGTTTTTGACGGAGTAGCTGAGGACTTACTTCAGAAATTTTATAGCCAGTCAAGGCTAAGATGCTGTCTTTGGCTTTCCTTCATTTCCTCACTTACTGGTCTGGGCTCATGCCCTTGTGAAAGCTGTGGGAGAGCTCTGGAGGCTTCTGGGATGTTGCTTCATAGGCACAGAGAGACTTTAGGGGAGCTCCTGGAAACTGGAGAGCACCTGCCCCTGAGCCAAGCCCTTTTCTCTCCTGCAAGGCTTTGGATGATGCTTCCTCAATAATCACTTTGCTGTAGGGAAGGCAGAGGAGAGAGCAAGTGAGGGAGGGTGTGATTTATCAGAAGTGACAAGGAGACCAAGTACCTGCCTGTGCCCTCAGCTCCCTTCCTTTTTATATAACATCTGATCTTCTAGTTCCCCCCAGCAGATGACCTGCTGAGGTTCAGGGAGTCTCTGATAATACAGCTGATCCAATAGGCAGCATAGGAGATCCATAGACTCTTCTCCCAGCAGTAGGAGCTAAAGTCTGCAGAGGGAGGGGCTGTAGTTACCTCATGACAGAAACAGCGGTGAAAATGGAGATGGAGAGCCAAGTGCTGCTTGCAGATTGGGAATTGCCAAGGCCTAGTACCCCAAGACTCAGGGAAGCAGTAAAATCCAGGAGGAGTTAGTTAGTAATATGGCACCATTGCATTTGCCCATAGGCTCCTGCAGTAATGGGACAGTCAGAAAGACCTTGAGGGAGGTCTCCAAGGGAAAGGAATGTGCTCACCAAGATGACTGGGCTCTGCCAAGGGTAAAATGAGTCTGGCATCCAGAGAGGTTTTCCAAGCAAACTGAAAGTTCTCTCTTGTTGTCCTGAATGATGCGGATCCCCCGTGGGGTCCTTTTGCTGTAGGGCAGAGTGTTTGAGTACCAAGAGACCTCATTTGGTACAGGATGTTGAGTACATGGCTGCTTTTCTAAGGTTTCCATTGAAGTTGGCAGAGCCAGCTCAGGTAATTAGCACCTGTGAGAAGCCCTGGGAGTCAGTCAGTGCTGCTTTTATTGGCTGAAGTGTCTTAATCAGACTGGCTGCTCTGCAGTTCCTGGGAAGGGAACTTAAAGAAAAGGAGAGATGCCTCCTGTCCTAGGGCAAGGGCCAGCTGAGAAAACAACCCTTGGCTCATGGTCCCATGTGTCTTCTCACCCCACCATACAAGTTCTAACCCCAATTCTGGCTTTTCTTTCAGAAGTTCCTGGGTAGACCTCAGATCTCCTCCCTATATTCACACTGTTCTTCCCTAAATTCCACTGATGGGATCTCTGGCTTCATCTGTAGGATTGTTTCCAGAATAAAAACTAAAGACTAAATAGGCTTTGGTCTTTGGTGATTGGGAGTAGTCTGTGTTATCCAGTCCTGATAATTGTTTAACTCAGGTTAAAATTACCATCTGGTCAGGACTGAAGCTGTGTCTTTGGGGCACCTTGCTTGGCACTATTAGCCGAACAGCTAAGATCCTTTCTTGCTGAGAGACCCTGAGCATGATGAACTAGGCTTTACTGTGTGTAGAATAGAGTTGGTTATATGATCTCTCTCCAGGCAGTTTCAGGAATGAGTGCAGAATGCACAGATGCTTGTGCATAGGAGCTGATACAAAGCAAATACTCAGTAGATGATAGCAATGATGATGATGGTGGTGGTGGTGATGATGATGATGATGTCTATGATGACAATGACCTCTATATTTTGGACTTCCATAGTCCAAAGCTTACAGCTTAGTTTAAGGATGATACTCAAATGTAATTTTGCATCCTAGCTTCTTTAGAGAAGGACATCTATCAGTTACTTATATTGTTGTGACAAAATACCTGAAGGAAAGCAACCTAAGGAAGGTAGAGTTTGTTGTGGCTAAAGTTGCAGCATACAGTCCATCATGACTGAGGAGCTGTGGTAGCAGGAGCTTGAGGCAGTTGGCCATAGTGCATCCACAGTCAAGAAGTGTAGGCTTAGAATTTTCAAAACCTACTTTAATTATGATTCTTCAATGCTTCAACCTCCCTTCTAGCCCACCACCCACCAGAGGTAGGGGAAAAAAATTAATAGGAAACAGGGTTATGGACCTGTTTAGAAATAGTTCTTAGGAGCAATTCCAATCTTCAGTCATCAGCAGACCAAGCCACTAGCAAAACACCAAACATGAATCAGCAGGGGCAACTCAATCCAGAAGAAACCATGAAACCCTGCACAAGTCTATGAAAGTAAAGCGACTGCAATATCATAGGAAGTTCTTTGGTGAGTTACCGTCTACAAACTCACGACACTCGAAGATCAGCTATGTGGTATAAGGCGGATCAATGCTAGAGCCTTGTCACACTGTCTATGATGTTATATTCATACTCTATCATGTGACCTTTCACATGTCTGCTTCAGCAAAACATCCTCTCACCTGTGTCTACTTCAGTAAAACATCACATGGTATACTGAGTCTCCAAGGAAGCTAGAAATTTCTGTTTCAAAGAGAGACATGGAGTTGAATGGTGATGCTCAGCTCACTTTCTCCTCTCAAATTGGGGTAGGTCTTTCCTCTTCCATTCACTTAGTCTAGACCATTACCAACATCTACGCCTAGAGATCATTATAACCTATCAGTGGTGACTGTGTTTGGCAAGACTGGAAGGCTATAGCTAGACAGAGTTAGAGCACTCTAACCAGTTAGGAATTTCCCCTTTGCAATGGCACATGCTGCAGAGGTCTGTCCTTAACAGCTGCAAGAGTAGTGACATGTGTGTGTGTTTTAGAATCTATTTCATAAATGCTAAAATTTGGAATAGTTGGGCCATATCCATATTTGTGGAAGATTTACATGCTTCAAGGTCTTAAAGGTGGAAACAGAAGAGGTTGTTGAGCACATCTGGAAATGCTATGTGTAGTCTAATGAGTTAAGGCATGTTTCTGAATTGTAGGACCTCTGAGCACGTCCAGCATACTTGCAAAGCCTGAGAAGAAAGCATGTCAGTCTTTCCAAACTTAACCTGATCATCTGTTTTCCAGAGAGCAACTTGTGAATCTAGTCAAAGCACAGAATGGGCTTTGAAAAATTAGATCATTCTCACAGTACTTTTTAATTTTTTTCTCTTCAACTTCTCAAGATGTATATGTCTCACGATTCCAATGATTTAATGAGTCTCATCCCCCGCCATGAACTTTTCACATTTTATCAAAAATGAAACTTCTTAAAGGTCATATTTAAATGATGATTCTTCTTTGGAACAACTTTGAAAAGTGACAGTGTTTGCTAAAATACTAAGCCTTACCATTGACGATACATATTCAGAATCCCAGCTTCTGTGATAAATCATGACTTGGTCCACTATCTAGCTAGCAAGATTCTTTCTCCTGTTTGACTGTCTCTCTGGACTGGTCTGTACAGAGAACCAGATGGGGGAAGGAACTTGCTTCTTTCCACCCACCTTGGACTCCAGTCACCCCTTGGCTACCTGAGAGGCAAAGGAGAGACACACACATCTCCTGTGATGAGTGAGAAATCCAAAAGTTTTGTTGATTTCTTTGTTGTGATTAATAAATAATTCTACATGCATGACGTGTGTCAGCTGTCACCCCTGAAGACTGTTAAAACTAGAGTTTTTTCCTCTTAGCAATTATGTACTATGTTTTAAAAAAAAGAGAAAAAGTAACTGTCTCTTCTAACCAGCTCTATCTCAGAATAGGAACTGGGTCCTTACTATCTTCTGTTTGACTGAACGATAAGGGAGTGTTCTTCCTTTAAAGAAGTCCTGCAAGTTCTAGCCTCACCATTCTTTCTTTTAAACCATTGCATTAAAATTGAGGAAGGAGTCTTGGAAGAATGGAGGTTTGAAAAAAGGAATGAGTTCACTTAATTTTCCAGGACATTGACCAGAAGGATTGACCAGAAGAGAGTTGAAGGGTACCCAATAAGAGGTGGAGACATTTGAAATGTTTTATTATACATTTAAAGGGGAATTGGCTAATACTGCTATATTTCACTCCAGCCATACTTAGATTTTTGGAAATGGAGAGTTGTGTTCACTTAGAATTGGCTCTCCAATTAGATGGGAGGAGCACTGATAAATGGAATTGAATGTGGATTCAAAGGGAAGGAGGGTCAGAATCTGCAATTGGCAAGGAAAGTTACAGAAGAATGAGAGGAGGTTATATTAGTCAGGGTTCTCTAGAGGAATGGAATTGGCACTATATATATTATGGCATTTATATATATATATAGCAAAGGGATCATTAGATTGGCTTATGTGATGCAGGCTGAGTAGTTCCACTGTCATCATTTGTACACCAAATAGGCTAAGAACTTGGTAGCTGTCCAGCAGTGAGGCTGAATGCTTCAGCAGCCTCAAGCTTCCTCTTGGAAGATTCCTGGAGAGCTGCTGGTCTTCAGTCTATGTTCGAAGGTCAAAGAAACAGGATTCCAATTCCATAAAGGATGATAGCAGTGGAGGTAGAAACAGAATGGATTCACAGCATCAAGGAGGAAGATGAGCAGGCAAATATAACTTCTTTCTCCCTCAGACCCTTTTCTATCTGGGCTACTATGTAAGGGGCCACCACTTTACAGGATCAAGATTATTAAGTTGCAAATTCTCGGGATAATACTCCCATGTCAGCCTTAGTGTGTCCCCTGTAGGTTTCACAGTTCTGCATGTGTCCTGATTAAGATTAGCTTTGAATAAAACATCTCAGTTGTCACAGACATTTGGGGGATGCTCTCTGTAGGCTGGACCCACAATGAGTAACAAAGCCTTGATTCTTCTACCCAGAGTTAATCCTTCCAGGAAACACCTTCATTGATCCATCCAGATGTATGTTGATTCCAGATCCAATCAAGTTGACTGCAAATATTCACTATCACAGAGATGACAGGCCCTAGGAGATCAACTATATTAAGGACTTGATAGATTTAATCTATTAAGAACCAAGTTGGAAGATCTGATTGCTGAGTTCAGAAAAAACAAAATTTTATAGGGAATTCAGTTCAAACTGTGCCAAAGTCTCAGTTAAAGCTATGGGAGTAGACAAGTTAGGTAGGTAGGACTGTCATAGGGAGGGATGATGGAAGAGCCTCAGAGGGCAGAATGTCATTGTCACAAAAAACAACAGGAGGATAACAGAGGAAGGTAATGAGGCCAGTGTTAAAGCATATACAGGCAATCGGAAGGTTAGGAGGTAGCAGTAATCAAAGGGAACATGGGTAGTGTAGCCTGTCTGAGGCCATATACCCTTGGCTTTTTTAAATAGGAAACCAGGTTTGGATTTTCCAGAAAGATGCCGTATTAAGTGTTCAGGATCCAAGATATGCAAAGTGTGGGAAACACAGAGCCATCACTAAATAGGAGAGGAAAGGAAGAGATCTCCAGGGATAGATAGTACATAAAAGTGAATGTCATATTGAGACACTGAGGATAAGGTGGATTTTGTGAAGCTGGAGCAGAAATTGCAAAAGGCACAAACAAGCAACTTTCAAGCAACTAGGAAGGGTAGAATTTGCCTAGGACAAGGGATTATCAGAAGATAGCATATGAGATTAAGGAGCTAGGTGTTAAGGAATAACTTGGGGAAGATTTGGCTTTCCTTGCAATTGAGAATAATGCTTAAAGGCTCTCTTGACACCTAGGGGAAAGGCGAGCCATAAGTCCCCAGAGTATCTCTTTCTGAGATTCATGGTACAAGAGAGAGAGAGAGAGAAGAGAGAGAGAGAGAGAGAGAGAGAGAGACTAGGTGAGCCTGTGTAGTGTAGTGCTCAGGTAATGAGAGAAGCTAAAACAGACGGATTCCAAGGGATCAGGATTGTTGAGTTGACCATTTGTAGGAACACTACTTCCAGCTCTAGTGTGCCTATAGGCTTCATAGTTCTACATTTCTGCTGCTTGAGGTGAGCTGTGGATAAACCATCCCAATGGTCAAAAGACATTTTGGAGACGTTTTCACTAGGCTGGACCGATGATGAGTAACAAGATAGAGCGTTGAGTCATGTACCAGTATAGCAAGAAATATTTTCCAAATCTTAACAGCTTCCTTCCTAATGATAGTATTCTCTGCCCCACATCAGCCTCTTGTTCCCATAGTCATAGACTAGACTTTGGGTCATTTCATTCCTGTGGAATCTGATGATAACTGGCAGTGGTTGCTTCTCTGGAGCATGTTTTTGGAAGTGCTATATTTCTTTTCTGGTATAACTTCCAGCTCTCCTTCTTTACCTTCCTGAGCTGACTTTCCCAAATCTTTAGTAATATTTGCCTTGCAGACAAATGTGGGCACTAACACAGTAGGAATACCAGGCAAGATGTTGAGCTTACAGCAGGTCCTTGGGAAACATTAGCACCCTTCTCCTTTCACAAGCAGATCTTTGAAGTCATAGACATTAGAACTAAAATAGAAAACTCTATCTGTTGGAAGATTGGTAAATGGTACTTGGAATGTGGGTGCACTGGGGTCATTGCCAGCTCATATTTATACATGAATTAACACCTCTCCCAACACTCAAGACAGTTCCTGAGTCTTGAGAGCTCCCTGATAGACCCTAACCACATGTAGTTAGAATGGTATTGTGAAGTCAGGGGCATGGGTGTGTGAGAGCAGGATGTGCTGGCTTGTTTGCAGTATTGAGGAGCCAGCATCTCATCCTGCTGTATCTGGTGGCCTGGATTGTCTGAACCAACCTTTCTGTGGGCTGGCAAAGATCCCAGGGAGCAGAGGGCCAACCCACTTCTTCAAAGAAAAAGCATTTCAGATGTCATGAGCCAAGGACGATTAGCAGACTATGTTCCATTTTAAATTTAAAAGTCAGTTTCAGGAGGAGTGGCTCTTGTAGACAAGGAAATAAATGGACCTGGGCTAGGAGTTTGGGTGTCATTGTCCTTGGAATAACTTTGATGCCCAAAATGATTGAGGTCATGCAATTATTTCAGCCCTGGGTTAAAGTCTTATGTAGGATTGCTTTACTTACAGTGTAGCTTGTCTTAGAAGTTTATAATTAGTTGGGACATTTTTCCTCTGTTTTTAAACTCAAAGAGTGTATGGTATTTGAGAGACAGAAAAGAGTTGATATACCTGTGTCTATGAGTACAGCATTGCAGCTAAACAAGTAGCCATCTGGAGAAGAAAACTTACCTGATGTACTTTACAATGTCCTCCACCCTTCTCTCCTCACCTTCCTTCCTTCTGTCCCCTCTTTTCTACCTACCTCTTGATGTGGTACCTTTTAGTTTTAGGCATCCATTTAAGGACAGGGTAGATGCTCATCTGAAAACTTTGGGCTTTAGTAATCCTTCAAAGTGGGTAAATTAGCCATAACAAGTACAGAGTAAGTAGTGACCATTGAAAAGTGTTAAACAATCACAATATTCAAAGAATTGTCTTTGGGGCCATACTTGTTCCTTTACTTCTTCTGTCCCTTTACTAAATACTATTACTTTTACTTCTGCCCATTCATTATTTCAGTGGGGAAAAATAACCAGTCTTCAAACCAAAGAGAATGTTAGGATAATGTAGTGGCCCCAGGAACATGGCTTAACTTATGAAGCCATAAGAGGATGAGGGAGAGGAGGCAGAGGGGAAGCTGGGAGGCATTTTAGTATTAACAGGGAGTGTTGAGTTACTCTTAGACCCTTGAATAGTAAGTTTATGATGAGATACAAAGTTAGAGATGAAAATTTGAGGGAAATATGATAACTTTTCACATGTGACTGGAATGGTTGGAGGTAGTTATGGATGGATTTTATTTTGAAGGCTTCTGTTGAATATTAGGCCCTGCATCTGAGGGCACTGAAGAAAGTACTAAGGACACTGGACAGTGAGACCTTGAAAAGGCTAAGAAAGTTTGCTTTACACAGACCTTTCTAATTTACCTAGTGCTCCTCAGTTTATCTGGAAGGTAACTATCTAGAAGAGTAATGAGATCATGTCATACTGTGTGATTGATTGGTTTGCATGTGTGTACACATGTGCACATGTGTGTATGTATGTGTGTGCATGTGTATGATATTTAAGAAAGATGACATCTAAGAGAGTGATATTTAAGGCCTACTATCCATGTGGAAGAAAATACAAGGAAATGTAGTTTGACTTTAAGAAGAGAAAGTGCATGCACACACATTTGCATGAAGCCTACAAATGCCTACACACACACACACACACACACACACACACACAAATTTAACATTACAGAAAAGTCTATTCTTAGTGGATAGTGGCATGAGTGCTAACTGAAGACTTTGGTTTAGCCAGCTAAGAAGTGGTCCCAGAGATGGAGAATGCTGCATCCATTGCCTAGGATGATACCTTAGTCCTCTAACTCTTTCTCATCAGTAAGACCTTACTTACTCAGCACTGCCTTTCATTCCATCAGTTGATGCCTTGGGAAATGGATTCAGGAGGCCATCATTTCATTCTTTAAAGATGCGCTCCGCAGTGGGTTCATGGTCAACAATATGTGAAAACAGATTATGTTGGTGAATAGGGTTCAATGGAAAGAATATTTCTTGTTTTTAAATAAAATGCCAGACACTGTAAATATTTCCTATGGCAAACAATAAAAACAAACAAAAGCCAACCTTTGTGTCCATGCTGTATTGACAAATTTTAAAAAAAAAATTGAAGCTCTTAAAAACTCCAGACTGTAGTCTCTCCAATGCTGAACCTATATAATAGAACTGACTGAACATGTTTGTTGCAGTTAGTTTAACTTAAAAGCCTATATTCATAAAAGTCAATAACAATCTGCAAAGACACCCTTAGTTTTTCAGCTTGGATTTACGAACAAAAGCTCATCTCTTTATGCAGAAACTCTTGCAAGAATAACTTGTAGGAAGGACCTGTCGAAAGCTGAAAGTTGGAATTTTAAAGCAACTGAATTCATTTAGAAGCTAAAAAATGGTTTGCTGGGGAGATCACCAGCTATTCCCCTAGACTAAATGTATAGATATTTCTAAAGATCTGGACTCCCATTACTTTAGGAAAGGACAAGCTGATAACTGCCCAGCTCACTGTTTGCTCTCTATTGTAAGGCGTTGTGCTGTTGGCTACACAGATGTTTCTCATTTTTCCGGGTGTGTTTATATGTTTGCAAGTTTCTGAGACTGTGTTGATGAGTGGAGTTTTTATTGAGTTTCTATGTAGCTTTCAGACAGTAAAAGTATATGTAAGCTCCTTAGCTTGTCCCCACACTCACCCTAGTCCTTCCTAAAGGAACATACTCTACCATCTAAGTAGTCTCAGTACTCTTTGGCTCGTGCCTTTACATTCTACTAAAACTAAGACTTTCAAGGCAAAATAAAGGGGGAGGGTGTCACATTTATGGACTTTGTCCTAGGATCATAAAAAGCTAATTTGTTGTTGATGATTGGTGACTGACTCCCATGGTAAGAACTAGCCTAAGGCTGGTTCCACCCTTGCCACCAAGCCTGACGACCTGAGTACCATTCCCAGCACCCTCATAGGGAAAGGAAAGTACTAACTAACTCTTTTGCGCATGCTCGTGCACACACACACACACACACACACACACACACACACACACACACACGAGGGGGGAGAGAGAGACAGAATGAAAATGAAATTTTTACAAAATCTGAAATAAAAAAACAAAAACTATCCCAATAGAGGGAGCCTCCACATGCAGTCTCCTTGTCTCCTTGTCTGCAAAGAGAAATGTTCATTTCCAAATTGTTCTTAGGTCATCTGGATGGTTAGGGGAGTGTCCAGCATTCCAGTAACTTTGCTAAATGTTAGAAATGGGGTAGGAGGTCTTGTATATGCTTGGCAAGCATTCTACCCCTGACACCATCCCTAGTCTTGTTTGTTTGATCACTGTTTAATGGCTTCTGTTTCAGATGACATATGGGTATGTGGAGTTCTTGCTTTAAAATGTTTTCTTTCTATTTTAACATAAAATACTTTCTAAGGTGAGGGGGAAAGACATGAACTCATACTGTGTCAACACACACTGTGAGAAAGGAAGGTTGAAATCCTACTAAGATATAGCCATGGTAATACGCAGAAGTATGCAAATGGTGGATTGGGTGTCAAGTTGCCTTTTTAAAATTGAACACTTTGACAAGAAGTCTGACAGAAAGACATTAAGAAGAGACATAGTTACTATGAGGCTTTGGTTCCTGGTGTCAGGGTTTGGTCCACTCTCACTTTCCATTTATCCTGGGTCCATGGTGAGGGAGAAAATGATGGCAAAGGCAGGAGAGAGCAGTGTGTGGTGATAATGGGGGTGGCAGAGGAAAGCTGTTCTTTCTCATGACAGTCTGAAAGCAAAGAGAGAGGGAGGAATACACAGTACATACCAGAATAGTGCTATTCTGGACCAACATTTTTATCCTAGGCATAACCTCCTAAAGTTCCCACCTTCTGGGGATGAAGACTTCAATACAGGAGCCCTTGAGGGATGTTGGTTCCAGACTCTAACAGCTGGCAAAAGTGAAATGATTCTGGATCTGTGTTTGGAACTGTAAATTTAGTTCAGTTTGAGACAATGACTTGCCCAAGAACCCCATCAGTCAGGGACTTTGAATTTACACCTATACTAGCTTGCTGGCCAAATGTGTTTCTATTGTGTCATGCTACCTTCTGCTGGATCTATTTTATAGAAAAACAGAATAACACACACACACACACACACACACACACACACAATACACCACAATACCCTGATAGTGTCATGACAAGAAAAACTACGTGCATATAAATATGAGAAGGAATTTTTGCTGGACAAAATTGTTCTTTATGTCTTCTATTATTAGGAACTTAGTGATAAAATCAATACTGGGAAACAAATTACATGTTCAAAATTAAATATCCAGAATGCTCTCAGAATAGCCTTTCAACATAACCTTCTCTCATCAATAATTCTGGAAAATATAAAAACACAGACTTAATCACCTTTCACAAGGACATCTTTAGGATGATAAGGGTTGAGAGCCTGTGTCATCCTCAGGGAGAGGGTGTTAAAACCAAGTGTGTGCTTACCACACGGAGATCCACGGCCTTTCTCGGAGCTGGGTCATTGCTGATGGCATCATTGAAGCTGAGCCATTAATTTTAGTTTCTGAGTTGATTAAACTGTATGACAAAATGGGGCATGAAAATATGAAAAGCAGAAATTGGATTCTGGTTATCTTGTGCAGGCAACTAGATAAAGGGTCATATAAACAAAGGGTTATAGATCATGTCTTCTCCCTTCATTTACACTCTGTCCCTTGCAGCCATTTTCTGACAGGAGTTTATAAAGAAAAAAGAAAAAAAATGGGAAATTCATGTCTGATATGAAATACAGACTCTAGAATGAGTTTCTTCTGTGCCACCTGACATGGCCAGCTTCAAGTTGCTGGGAGAAAATTTGCATGAGATATAGCTATAATCCCTACCCTTTAGTTCCTTTGGCAAGGGCACCAGGAACCAGCATCTCTGTATGGACCAGCTCTCTAGATGATGAAATAAAGATGCAGAAATAGATACAAGGGAGAAGTCTGAGCATGGACTGGAGTAGGGTGAACCAGTGGTTACAGGCATGGATTAAGAGTAAGTACACTATAATATCAACACAGTCAGAACTCAAAGGTAGGTGGGACGGGCTTCGGGCACTGCTCTTGGTGGAGGTGCTACTGACAGTAAATGATGGCTGGATGAGGGAGGATCATTCTCCACTGTAAATATTGCTGTGAGTAGGTTCTTCATGCCTGAGAAGATGACCCCACAGCTTTGTGCACAGGGACAGTACTAAGTTCTAACCCCCAGGACCCATAAGTGTGGCTTTAGCTGGATGTGATCCAATCAAGATGAGGACATGGAAAGGCCTCCCTCCCCTCTGCTTGTTTTTTTCCTCTTCACTTTAGCTTGTGCCCACCACATCTGATGCTATGACTTTCTTAGAGTACCCTTGACAGACTAGGAATTAGAACAACAACACACATGCATTTTTTTTCAGTTGTGGAGGTTAGAAGTCTAAAAGGAAAATCAGCGGGACTCTAGAAATGGGCTGTAGGCCTCACTGCCCTCTGCCTCTGTGGCTGCAGGCTGTCCTTAGCTCTTCTCATTCAGCTCCGGTAGTCTAGTCCCAGCCTCTGCCTCCTTTTGATGCCTACATGTGTCTTGGCACTGGGGCCACATAGTTATCCTCTTCCCCTCTCCAAAATTCTGTCATTTTCTAAGGACATTGGTCATTGGCTGAGGCCCCTCCGATCCATCATGTCCTCATCTTAACTTGATTAAATCCAGCTAAAACCACACTGCCAGTTCCTGGGAGGTAGATGGGTAGGGGTTAGGATTTCAACATATATTAGAAAGGCAGGACCATAATTCAACTAATAAGAAATAGCATCTTTATTTATAAACATACATACACAAACACAAAGTTTGATCTTATTCTCTCCCATTATCTTCTCATCTCCTGCCCCTCCACAGAACCCTTCTTCTTCCCAGAGAGTCTCCTGCACTTTGTGTCTTCTGTATATGAATGCAGCTATCTGCATTTAATTAAGGTTGCTTCCTTTAATATGCCTGAGGGTCTACTTACTTGAGCAAGGACAATTTACTAGTGACTACACTGAGGAATATGTTCCCAACCCCAGTAACCATTAACTGCCTATAACTCTTCAGGGAGGGAGGAGAGAGAGAGTCTCATAAGACTTCCACTGCCAGGGCTGGAGAGATGGCTCAGAGGTTAAGAGCCTTGGACTGCCCTTCCAGAGGACCCTGGTTCAGTTCCCAACAGTAGGTCACAACTGATGGACTTCCACGTGCAGCTTAGAACAGACAACACCAGACCAAACTGTTCCAAGGGGGGGGGATTTATTCAGGGCAGAGGGCAAAGGTGGGGAGAGAAGCTGGAGGAGATGGTGGAGAAAGGAGGAGAGAAGTGGAGCGGTCATGACCACATGGAGAGAAGGAGAAGGGAAGGGGGGAGGAGGAAGGGGACAGAGAAAACCTAGAGGCAAGAGAGCAAGAGAGAGAGGAGGAGGCAAGCAGCCCCTTTTATAGTGGGCAGGTCTACCTGGCTGTTGCTAGAGTGACTGTGGGGAAAAGCATACCTGGCTGTTGCCAGATAACTGTGGGAGTGGAGTTTAGACAGAATACTAACAACAACTGTCTGTAACTCCAGTTCCAGGGATCTGATACCCTCAAGCAGACATACATGCAAGCTAAACACCAATGTACATAGAAAAGGAATCATCAAAAACGGGAAAAAAAAGATTCACACTATGCATGAAAGACTGCTGATGGGGCCACCCTTTCCCAGATTTTGTGCAAGTAAGTACAGCAACTGTAGGTTCTTGGGTATAGCAGCTATGCCCTACTTAGAAGAACGTGTATTAGTCATGGTTCTCTAGAGTCACAGAAACTTATGGAATGTCTCTATATATTAAGGGAAATTATTGTAATGACTTACAGTTTGTAATCCAATGAACCCAACTATGAGCAGTTATAAATGAGAAGTCCAAGAATCTGGTAGTTGCTCAGTCCCATAGGCTAGTTGTTTCAGTTGGTCTTCTATATAAACTGGAATCCTGAAGGCATAGGTTCCAACAGATATGCTAGCAAGTAAGTGCAAGCGGGCAAAGAAGAATGAGTCTTCCTTTTTCCAATGTCCTCATGTAGGCCTTCAGCAGAAGATATGGCCCAGACTAAAGGTGTGTTCCACCACACCTAGATTTGGAACTTGCTCTGTCCCAGGATGGCCTTGAACTCAGAGATCTGTTTGCCTCAGTCTCCTGGGATTAAGGGTGTATGCTACCTTGCCTGGGCCTAAGCGTTTCATGACCACTATGCCATCAAGGTCTGGATCACAAATGTACCCTCCACTTTTAGATTGTAGTTCATTCCAGATGTAGTCAAGTTGACAACCAGGAATAGCCATCACAGGAGACCTTGCTTTGACCTGGACTAGACACAATATGAAATGGCCTGCTTCACTACTGCTGTATCCTCAATTCATCCCTGCCTGGACACTGCAAACAAGAGTAACGTTTCATCAGTGAACATTTAGCAGTCACTTCCCTTCCTTCTCCTACCTTTCCCTTGGTGCATTTTGTGATTTTAGTAGATGATGTTATTGATAAGCCTGCTTCTATCTTAGGCTTAAAAGCCATTTTATAGTATAGACAAGGTAAGTTCATTCCTGTTCATAATTAAACCTCTGGTTTTCAAAACCTGGGCTATGCGCCACCTGTAACCTTAATTACAAATGGTTCTGTACTGCCTGTTTCAGGAGTGGCAATTATGTCTTTGTTTCAAAAGTTAATAACCATCTTGCAACTGTGCCTTTGTTTCAGAAGTGTTGTTATGGTTACCTTGCTATGACTACCTGTTGTACCACCACCTTGCAATTATGTCTTTGTTTCCAGAGGTCATTATGACTGACTTGTTATGCTTATGTTCTGCTCTGTTGAACCTGCCTATTTTTGCCAACATGTCCCCCATTTGGAAACCTCCTATCCCTGAACTATAACAACCTTGTTTTCTTTACATCCAGTGCTTACCTCTCAAGCCCCACCTCTGGGGCAGGCAGCCCATGTACACAAATTAAAAGGCTTGTTTTAATTAACTGTTTACTTTAATTAATTTGGTCATGATAATGTAGGTCAGTGGTCTTTCTCCTTCCATCTTTGAGATTAACAGTAGCTGAGCAACATTCAGGAGCTCTTGCCTTTGTCATTTCCTATGATGCCAGGAACAAGCAGAAACATTGAAGACCACTATTAAATATTTGTCATATTCAGAAAAGTCTATACCAGTAGTTTGTGATTCCTTTTGTGGGTTAAATGACCTGTGATGGTTTGTATATGCTTGGCCCAGGGAGTGGTACTATTAGAAGGTATGGCCTTGTTAGAGTAGGTATGTGTGTCACTGTGGGCATGGGCTTTAATACCCTAGTCCTAGCTGCCCGAAGCCAGTAGTCTGCTAGCAGCCTTCAGATGAAGATGTAAACTCTCAGCTTCTCCTGCACCATGTCTGCCTGAATTCTTCCATGCTCCTGCCTTGATGATAATTGACTGAACCTCTGAACCTGTAAGCTAGCCCCAATTAAATGATGTTCTTTTTAAGGGTTGCCTTGGCCATGGTGTCTGTTCACAGCAGTAAAACCCTAAGACATGACCCTTTCACAGAAGTCACCTAAGAAAACACACGTTTACATTATCATTTATAACAGTAGCAAAATTATAGTCATGAAGTATCAATGAAACTAATTTTATGGTTGAGGGTCATCACAACATGAGGAACTGTATTGAAGGGTTGCACCATTAGGAAGGTTGAGAACCTCTGCTCTACACTAATAGGGAGAAGAAGCTCGTGGCTCATGGAACCGAGAAGAGCAACTAGAGATCCAGTGTGATTACAGTTGGGGATACTACTAGGCTGGTGTGGATCTCAGCCTACTAGCTGAGAATAATGAGACTACAAACCCACCCTTAAGTTCATACCTTCTGCTTAAAGCAAGCATCCCACCACATGGAATGCAGGGATCTGCAGATATCAGTTACCTTCAAATTCAGCAAGACTTGAAGACTTTGACTTTGGTGACATGTGAACTTAAACACTATCAAAGCATATGCATACAGCTTGGCAGTCAGGGCAAATGTAGAAAATGGCAGAAAACAGTTATTCTCCAGAGAAAAAAAGCTTGTGGTGGTGTCACAGGGAACCAGGAGCAGCTACAAGTGCAGAAGGGTGAACTTGGTGAGGGCAGGAGGTCATGGACAAGCTCTGGAAAGTAAGAAAGAACAAGCATAACCACAAATGGCAAATTTTAAAGGAAGGAAAACCCATGAATTGAATGAGTGAATCAAGGTCCTTAAGGCTTCTCAGAATGCCAGATAGTAAATGTTTTAGACTTTACAGGCCTCTGTCTCAATTATTACAGCCCCACAGCAGCTGTAAACAATGTGTAAATAGACAGGCCAGGCACAATACTGTTCCAATAAAACTTTATTTGCAAATTTGGCCCTTGGGCCATAATGCAACAACCCAGGGAATGAATGGATCCATCAATCTGATTCTTTTCTTTCAGATGCCCTATCTCTTGAAGTTCAGTGACCAAGGGCCTGGTGAAAGAACATTCTTGCTGCTGCTGTTGACCAACAAGGCATATCTGTATTCTAGTTTCTTACTTCAGAAAATGATGCAATTGAGCACTACAAAATAACCATGGTGTGGTTTGCTATTACCGTAGATAATTGCAGAAAAGCTTTTGGTTCCTCAAGTCCATCCCTGGTCATTTTGTATTTTGAGGGTTTTTTTTTTTGCTTGTTTTTATCTGTTACTGTCACCTTCTTGTTTTCCTTCCTTATCAGGTAAAAGTCATTAGTTTCTGCCCTATGCTTGTGTACTGTTGCGTAGGATTTCTGCATGGGCCTCCATCGTTTACCAGTCCTCCAATGAAACCAAGAACCACCCTGCATCTCCCTACCCTACTCCACACTGATACCCAATAGCCATTAGCAAGTGTTTGCCAGATTACCCAGCGAATTTGTTGCTATGGCAAATAATCTGACAAGAATCTGCTTAGGGAAGGAGTTTATCTTTTGGGCAGTTTCAGAATACAATCTATCAGAGTGGGGAAGGAATGAAGGCATGAATATGAGGTGGCTGATCTCACAGTGTTTGCATTCAGGAATCAGAGAGAAGCACTTAGCAGGCTCTTCCTCCTGTTTTATTTAATACAGTAATTCAATTCATGGGATATTAGAGAGGTTTGAATGTGAATGGGTGAATCCACATTCAGGGTAGGTCTTCTTTTTTCAATCAAACCTCTCCAAGAAAGCCCTCATAGTACCTGTTCAGAGGCATCCTACTTATGATCACACAGCCAGTCAAGATGATCGTGAAGATTAACTACCCTGCCTTGCTATCACAAAAAAAAAAAAAAAAAAAAAAAGCTTTTTACTGCAGTGTTCTGAATGGTCCTGATTCTCTTACAAGCCTGTGTTTATCCTAATCATGCAATTAAACAATCCTGTTGCCTAGTTAGACCACAGTTTACCACAGTGCCACCTAGGGCCAAATCTGGCTTAATTCCTGGTCTTGTTAAATAACATTTTAATGGAATACAGAGATTCTCATTTGTTTGCCTATTATTGTCTGTGGCTAACTTTTCAATGAGTGGACTGAGTTAAGCAGCTCTGACAGAGATCACGTGGCCCACAAAGCCTAACGTATTTACAGAGAAGGTTTGTTGATCTCTGAGCTAAATTCTTCAATAATATTCTGACACACACTTGTCATTAAAGTGCATATGGCTGACACTGGACAGGCAAGATTAGAAGTTGTCAGCCTCCATCAAGATTCATGGTCAAATGTTAAAGCAGTACCAAGATTGAGTCAACAAGCCAGTGGGGAATAGAGGAAATCTTCAGTAACTCAGTTGAATTTGAAATGTTTTCCCAATTTACATTGCATCAGGTTTCAGACGCTATGATGTCAGGCTAGTTCATGACTTTGCTTTGGCAAACCATGTGCCGAAGGCACCATGGGTACAGCAACAGCCACATGTGCTGCTGCAAGGGAAGCGAAGTTGTAGGTTGCACACTGTTTGACATTGCATAGCTGATGGCTTTAAGGATCAAGTTCTTTCAGAAATATGATCTCCTTGAAAAGGGGGCTTTTGGCAGTTGTGTGATTTTACAAATGAGTGTAATGTGGAATAGGAAATGAGGGTTGGACTGACCTCCTAGCTTTGAAGACTTTGTGACCAATCTGCAAAGGTCTCTATATGGTTATTTGAGAATGATATAAATGGAGATGGGAGATAGCTCAGGGGTGAACCTGCTTGCTCTGCAAGCCTGATGCCTGGGTTCTATCCCTGGAATTTCCCAGCTTTTAAAAGAGCTACATGTGGGCCATGCATCTATTTCCCCAGCATGGCTAAGGCAATATTGGATGTTGAGACAAAAGGGGCTGAAAGCTGCCTGGTTAGCTAGTCTGGAATGCACACACAACAACATACACAGCATGGTAGACTCTGCCTCAACAAGGAGAAACCTACTACGGACTCCTTAATGGTGTCTTCTGACTTCTACGTGCATGACCTGGTGTGTGAGAGTATGCATGTGCATGTGTGTGTCTCTTTCCCTCCTCTGTGTAGGTATGTGTGCTCATGCACATGCCCGTGCCTGAATATGTGTGCATTGTCTCTTCTACGCAAGCATACTATAAATAAAATTTAAAACCAGAATGTTATAAAGTATTTTTTAAATACTTCCTAGATTGTTGAGACACAACAGCTTAACAAAAGATATTCTATTAGATATTTGTTTTGGCCTTGAGTCATTGGGGTTGAGAAAAATCTGGAAGCTCTGGTAAATGATCTTGACATCTTAGAATGACAAAAAGAATTCCTCAATACATCCTGACATTCATATGAAACTTTCCTTTTGCTTAGAAAAAAACTTTCACGTTTTGTTAAAGAAGCAAAAATCAGAATAGACATGAAGTTGATCATCTTAGCCCTAAGTGGTTGATTTGCTGAGAACTTTTGGGATTTAATATCCAAACTAATAGTAGTCACCTGGCTGCTAACTAGTTAAATGGTCATTGCATGATAGAGAAACAACACTGCCCAAAGAGGCATGTGTTCACATAAGCTCTAGAAAGCATTTGAACAGAGAAACTTGTTTTCCTAATCGGGTGTAGCTGCCCATATCTGGATGAATTTGACTTTGAAGTTGTGTATGTGTGTTCATGTGTGTGCATATGTGTGGGGTTCATGTGGAAGATCAATGTTTCCTGCCATCATCAGTCACTTCCCACTTAAAAAAATTATTTATTTACATCCCAAATGCTGCCCAGTGTTCTGGTCCCCTCTCACAGTATTCCTCCCCCTATTCTCCCTCCCCTTCACCTCTGAGAGAGGGTGTCCCCCTAGGTATACCCCTATCCTGGTGCATCAAGTGTCTGGGCACATCCACTCCTAGTGAGGGAGACAAGGTAGCCCTCTGGTACTTATGTACTGGGGTCTTGGACCAGCCCGTGTATGTTCTTTGGTTGGTGGCTCAGTCTCTGGGAGCCCAAGGGATCCAGGTTAGATGGCACTGTTGGGCTTCCTGTGGGGTTACCATTGCCTCCAAGACCTTCAATCCTTCCTCTAAACCCTTGACCTCTATCCAGTGTTTGGCTGTGAGTATCTGCATTTGTCTCAGAGTCTCTCAAATGACGGCCATGCTAGGCTTCTCTCTGCAAGAACAATATAGCATTTATAATAATCTTGGGAATTGGTGCCTGCCTATGGAATGTGGTCTCATGTTTTGCCAGTCACTAGTTGGCCATTCCTTTAATCTCTGATCCATTTTTGTCCCTGCATTTCTTTTAATACAGAATCAATTTTGGATCTAAAGTTTTGTAGGTGGGTTAGTGCCCCTATCCCTTCTATGGGGATCCTATCTGATTTCTGGAATGGTCTCTTCAGTTTCCATCTTCCTACTGTTGGGAATTTCAGTAAGGTCACCTGCATTGACTCCTGGGAGCCTTGCCCATCCCAGATCTCTGGGACTTCCTAGAGATTTACCCAACCCCCTGCAGCTGCATATTTCTATTTATTCTCCTGGTTCTCTAGGCATCTCTCCTGTCTCTCCCCATACCAGTCCTCCCCTCCTTTCTCTTTCCATTCCCCTTTCCCACCCATGTACCTTTTTCCCTCTGCCTCCCCTGACTATTTTGTTCCCACTTCAAAGTGGGATTCAAGTATCCTCATTTGAGCCTTCCTTCTTGTTTAACTTCTTTGGATCTGTAGGTTTATTATGGGTGTTCTATACTTTACAGCTAATATCCATTCTTTAGTTGATGGACATCTGAGTTGCTTCCAATTTTTGGCTATTACAAATAAAGCTTCTATGAACATAGTGAAGCATGTGTGCTTGTAGTACAATGGAGCATCTTTTAGGTATATGCCCAGGAGCAGTATAGCTGGGTCTTCAGTAGAACTATTTCCAATTTTCTGAGAAACCACCAGACTGATTTCCAGAGTGGCTGTACAAGTTTGCAATCCCACCAGCAATGGAAGAGTATTTCCTTTTCTTCACATCCTTCTAGTATGTGCTATCACTTGAGTTTTTTATCTTAGCCATTCTGCTTGGTGTAAGGTAGAATCTCAGGGTTGTTTTGATTTGTATTTCCCTGATGAATAAGGATGTTGAGCATTTCTTTAAGTGCTTCTTGGCCACTTGAGATTCCTCTGTTAAGAATTCTGTTTAACTCTGAACCCCATATTTTAGTGTTTTTTTTTTTTTTTTAGTCTAACTTCTTGAGCACTTTATATATTTTGTATATTTTCCTTTGTCAGATGGATGGATGGTGAAGATCTTTTCCAAATCTGTAGGCTTCTGTTTTGTCCTACTGAAAGTATCTTTTGCCTTAGAGAAGTTTTTCAGTTTCATGAGGTACCATTTGTCAATTGTTGATCTTAGAGCCTGAGCCTTTGGTGTTCTGTTCAGGAAATTTTTTTCCTGTGCCAATGCACTCAAGGCTATTTACCATTTTCTCTTTTATTAGATTCAGTGTATCTGGTTTTATGTTGAGGTCCTTGATCAACATAGACTTGAGCTTTTTGCAGAGTGACAAATATGGATCTATTATTTGTATTCTTCGACATGCAGATAGCCAGTTAGACCAGCACTGTTTCTTGAAGATGCTTCCCGCCCCCCATTGTATGGTTTTGACTTCTTTGTCAAAAGTCAAGTGTCCATAGTTGTGAGGGTTTATTTCTGTGTCTCTGATTCTATTGTATTATTTAACCTGTCTGTCTCTGCACCAATACCACATAGTTTTTATCACCATTGCTCTGTAGTACAGAAAATCATTCACTTCTTTTAGATTTTCCAGTTTTGGCTTATACAGGCTTTCGTAGTAAGCTCTGCTGATTTTTAAAATTTCTTCAGTTTCTGTTATTATGTCTTCCTTTTCATTTCTGATTTTGTTAATTTGGATACTCTCTCTGTGCTTTTTAGTTTGGCTAAGGGTTTGTTGATTTTCTCAATGAATCAGCTCTTGCTTGTGTTGATTCTTTGTTTTGTTCTCTTTATTTCTAATTGATTGATTTGATCTTAGAGTTTGACTATTTTTTGTTGTCTACTCTTCTTGGGTGTGTTTGCTTCTTTTTGTTAGTTTTATTGTGTCTCTCTTTAGTTTCTGTTTCGATAACCTGTCTATTGGTGAGAGTGAAGTGTTGAAGTATCCCACTATTATTGTGTGGGGTTCAATGTGTGTTTTGAGCTTTAGTAAATTTTCTTTTGTATATGTGGTTTCCCTTCCACTTGGGGCATAAGTTCAGAATTGAGACTTAATCTTGGTGAATTTTTTCTCTCATGAGTATGAAGTAGCCTTTCCATTTCTTTTTGATGACTTTTGGTTGAAAGTTTTTTTTATTAGATATTAGAATTGCTACTCCAGCTTGTTTCTTGGGTCTGTTTGCTTGGAAAACTTTTTTGAGCCGTTTACTCTGAGGTAGTGTCTACCTTTATTGCTGAGATGTGTTTCTTGTATGCAGCAGAAAGATGGATCCTGTTTATATATCCAGTCTGTTACCCTGTGTCATTTATTAGTGAATTGAATCCATTGATGTTGAGAGATATTAATGACTAATGATTGTTCATTCTGTTATTTTGTCTTTGGAGCTGGTAGTCTTCTTTTGGGTTCACTGTGAGATGATCAATTTCTTACATTTTCTTGGGTATAATTACCCTCCTTGTGTTGGAGTTTTGCTTCTAGTATCCCTGTAGGGCTGGATCAGTAGAAAGAATTTGTTTAAATTTTGTTTTGTCATAGAATACCTTGGTTTCTCCATCTATGGTGATTGAGAGTTTTGCTGAGTATGGTAGTCTGGACTGGCATCTGTGGTCTCTTCAGATCTTCAAGACATCTGTCCACAATCTCATGTCCATGGTTCATCGAGTCTCTGTTGAGAAGCCAGGTGTAATTCTGATAGGCATGCTTCTATATGTTACTTGGCCTTTTTCTCTTGCAGCTTTTAATATCCTTTCTTTGTTCTGCACATTTAATGTTTTCATTATTATGTGGCTGAAGGATTTCTTTTGGTCAATTGATTTGGTGTTCTTTAGGCTTCTTGTATATTTATATCCATCATTTTCTTTAGGTTAAGGAAATTATCTTTTATGATTTTGTTGAAGATGTTTTCTGTTCCTTTGAACTGGGAATCTTCACCCTCTTTTATTCCTATTACTCCTAGGTTTGGTCTTTGTGTTGTGTCCCAAGTTTCCTAGATGTTTTAAGTTAAGAACATTTTACATTTGACAATTTTTTTGACTGATGTATCTATTTCTTCAATGATATCTTCTAAGCTTGAAAATACTGTCTTCCAAATTTTGTATTCTGTTGGTGATGCTTGAATCAGTAGCTTTGTTCTCTTTTATAAGTTGTCCATCTCCAGGGTTGCCTCCAGTTGTGATTATTTATTGTTTTCATTTCCTTTTTTAGATGTTGGACTGTTTTGTTCATTTCCTTCACCTGTTTGTGTTTTTCTATATGTCTTTAAGGAATTTATTTGTTTTCTCTTTAAGGACTTCTACATGTTTGACTGTGTTTCATTGTATTTCTTGAAGAGAATTATTTATATCCCCTTTAAAAGCCTCTGTCATCTTCATGAGATGGGATATAAGTCACAGTCTTGCTCTTCAGGTGTTAGGGTACCCATGGCTTGCTTTAGTGGGAGAGGTGGGTTCTGATGATATCATATTGAATTAGCTTCTGTTGATTATGTTCTTGCTCTTACTTTTCACCATCTGGTTGTTTCTGGTATTATCTGTGTGTCCCGGGTTGGAACAGGCCCCTCAAGAGGCAGATAGAGCTGTGTGCCCCAGGTTAGAGCAGGTCTCCTGGGAGACAGCCAGGGCTTGAGGGAGGGAAGCATAAGTACCATCACTCTCCACCTTTAAAAGATGCATTTCTTTATGGTGTGTGTGTGTGTGTGTGTGTGTGTGTGTACATGTGGAGGTCAGAAAACAACTTTCAGAACTTGGGTCTCTCTTCCATCAGGGTTTCCAGGAAATTCAAACTCAGTTCATAAGGCTTAGCCACAAATGCCTTTGCTCTCTGAGCATCTCACAGACAGGCCACCCAGTGAACCTGAAACTCATTGATTTGTCTAGACTAGATGGCCATTCAGTCTGCGGAGTCTTCTGACTCAGCCTCTCCAGGATTGGACTAAAGATATGTGCTATTGCACCTGATACTTTACATGGATACTAGAAATCCAAAATAAGGTCTTCATGCTTGTCCCATAAACACTCTACAAATGAGTCATCTCCCCATCATCAACTATTTTGAAATTTCATTAATACTTTGGAAGCAGTTTTTCCTGTGAATTCTTGCTAGCAGTAGACACCATCACAGGAATAATTAGTGTTATGATTTTATGCATTCCCTTCACAGATATCCCCATTCTTCATACTTTTTCCAACAGATGTCCTTTTTAATTCAGGAAGGGAAAATCTATGAATTTATTCATGTTTGTGTTACAAAACCTGAACACTATCTTACTTGGTCATAAGCACTGATTTTCCTCTTCTGGGTTTATGATTCCCCATACTAGATTAACAACATTGTGTCAGAAAAGAAGAGTGATCAGGTGAAATCTTAGCAGTCATGGTTCTCTGTCCCTGAGAGCATGGAGTTGCCATTCCTTTATTAGGTATTAATTGGTCAGGTATTCATCATCATATTCTATGTCTTCCAAAATTACCATGATGTGAGCCCCATTAAAAGACATTTCTATACACAAGAAAACCCATTTTATTTGGTCCTTCTCAGGGAAAGGCAACAAGGAAGGAGAAATGGAAGGAAACAGGAAAAAGGCAAATGTGTGTGCCATCAAGGGCATACACACACACACACACACACACACACACACACACACACACACCCTACACCTGCTTACTCACAGCTGGCTTAGTGCCCTGCATTCTTCAAACCTCTGCTCCACAGTGGCAGTAAATTAGTCTCCAAGGCTGGCTATAAAATTCCAATGAAGTCATATACTTCAAACACTGGGTATAGTTCCAGACATAAAAAAGAACATAAGAGCTTTGTGTTCATTGTTGAACAACATTGTGTTCATTCCTGGTCCAGCCACTGGCCTGTGGCTCTGCCCTGCCATGCCTCTAGGATCTCTTTCCCCCTGCTTCATCACATGGCTTCCAGGATGCACACCTCTTCCTTCTGTTACTCACCAGCTTCTTTCCATTCTCTTTTTCTGGTTTCCTCTCTCTGGCCTTGAGACTACATACAGCTACACTGCTGTGTGCTGCTCTCCCTCAATCTGTCCTCATTCCTCATAATGTGTACCTGGTTCAGGCTTTTGCCTTTCAGGTTCATCTCTTTCTTCTGTAGCTCATGACTACCCTTTCTGGCCAGGGGACTAATGTCTCAGACTTTCATGCATAACCATGTTCCTTACTTACCTCCCCAGCCTGAGTACCCTGTGGCCTTTTTATGTCTGATGATAGCCCTATCCTGTGAGTCATACAAAGCCAAAGTCCGAGATCATGCTTTCAGACCCTCTGTGACTCATACTATTCATCAAGATTCTCATTTAATCCTCAGATTCTGCCTTCAGAAATACCATCTGTGACATACACACTCACACATAAACAGTCACACACATACTTGAACAGTCACATATATACATTCTCACACCCAAACTCAGCTCACATATACTTGCACACACACATGTGCACCACCTCTAATGCCCCTGGTTCTGTGTGACATCCCTTTCCCTATGCTCAACCTAATAGCTAAAATGTTTTCTGTTTGTTTGTTTGTTTAATGAGTAGCAGTTCATAATTCTTCTCCCTCATGACCTTCTGGTGGCCTCAAACTCAATTCCTATAAAAAATTTTCATCTTTTCTTGCCCTGCCTTATCCATCAACAGGTGATCTCTTTATCATTTGTTTTTATAATCTCTTTTTCATTGATATGTCTCCAGCATCCTTCTTAATCCATAGAGAAGCTGGACACCTTCCTGGGACCTTTATTCTGGTTTTATTTTCTTCCTGGAAAACTTCTTCTAGACACTCACATGGCCAACTTTCTTACTATCAATCAATTTTTCCTAAATAACATTTTCTCCATGAGGACCACCATAACCTCCTAACTGACATCAGCACCTCTCAGTTATCCTAATCCTACGGTGCATGCAAATCTTGGCTGACTGCTAGACTGGAGACATCCCTTATAGAATTTTTATTTATTATTTTCTCCCATAATAGATGCTTTCTTTTTTCATAGTGTTCATCATCTGGTCTTCTCTCCTAAGATTTTACCACCACAAAGATGGCAGTTATCCTCTGTCATTTACTTGATGATGGATGCTAATGATTTCATAGGCCCAATGTTACTCATTAAACATGCTCTAAACAAATCAGCAGCAGCAAACCTATCTAGCATCTCAGGTGTATGACTGGTCATTGAAGCCACATCCCACAGAGCATGCTATCTGTCCAGTGGTTATTCCATGCAACTTGGGAAAATGTAATGCATTTGGGACAAACCATTGTGAATAGGTTTTGTCATTAATTATTATTTTGAGTTCTAGAATGAAAGGACTAATATTTTTATTCTTTGCAATTCCATGTGATACATTTTGATCATATTCACCTTGTTATAGGAAAACAAAAATTCTTAACCTAGTTAAGATGAATCTTCTGGAGACACTTATGTCTCAGAGATAGAGCAGTGTAGCTCATTCAAAGGTGGGGTTGTTTTCCTCTCACCCTGTGGCTTCTTGCTTTCTTTCATGGTGGCACATAACCTACAAATGGCACGAAAGCATAGATTTTTATCTGCTATACTTTTCTTTCCCTTTCTTCTGTGCTAGTTTACATTCTGTTATTGTAATTCAGTGCCTGAGCATTGTTAGTTTAAAAAGAGAAAAGGTTAAGTCAGCTTGAGGCTTTGGAGATTACCATTCAACCTTGAGAAAACTCACCGTGTTAGGCAACTGATAAGACATTAATGGTAAGGAGAATGCAGTGAAGTGAACTACTCCCTTCATGACCAAGAATGAAAGAGAGAAAGGAAGATGCTGGTCACACAGCCCCCTAAAAGCATCTGCCAGTCACCTGAAGATCTCCTGCCTGACCCTAACTCCCTAGCTGTTTCCATACCTCAAAATGTTGGCACTAGGAGACCAAGCTTTTACAGACACACCTTTGGGAAAACATTTAGCACCCAGACTTTAGCCCATGATGCCTGCCCACAGATACCAGTCCTCAGATTCCCAAGGCTGTTGGGGTGGAGGGCTATTGTTCTGGGGCATGAATTGCTTTCTACTGTGGAGTAGACTTTTTAATTCACTTACTGTGTGAACCCATTGTGTGACATTTGTGGGCAGATTTGTTTTATCTGCCATTGGAGCTGATCCAGGGGTGAAAACCCAATGGGCATTCTCCATTTATCTTTCTTTGATCTTAATTTGATTTTGTAAATGGGCTACACTTTACAAAGGTATGTCTGATAGCTAGCTAAAGCATCCAGTCATGTCCATTTTTACCCATCATGAGGTCAGACATGATTACCCAACTCCCCTTCTGATAATGCCTTTTAAATAAACCCTTCTGGAAAGGAGGGATTGAGGCAGATGCCACAGCTAAATCCCCTCTTGCCACACAGCTGGGCACTTGCATTTGAAGGAGGACAGGGAGCGCCTGGACATTGGTACCAAATACAGGGCTTTCATGTCCAAACTCAATCCATATGCCCTTGCCACCTTCTTTCCTTGTCTAGTTAGATACCTGCCTAGAGAGAGCTAGCATTGAGTTGACCTCTGGGTCCTGGCAACATTATTTAGAAGCTCCAGGCTTAAGCTTTGGAAGCAACCCATTAGCACACTGGCAGAGTCCTACCTATTATGGGTTTCTGCTCACCAGTACTGGTGTGAGCTTCAGCTCTGGTACTGCATTCCTTCCCTCTCTGCAGATAGATTTGCATATCTCAGCAGCTTTTAGAGGGGGAAGAAAACTCTCACCCTACAGATGCCTCAGCTTTGGCAGACCTGCTCAACTGGAGCCAGTTATCTACAGTGTCATCTTGGGCTGAGAATTTACCCAGCAGGGGCCTGAAGGGAAAAGTCATTTCCTTTTTGCTTTGTCTCATGAAATGGCTTTCTTTAATTTAGGCTGATGTGGTAGAGATTCAGCTATCAGATATATGGTTTCATGGACCAGTAAAATATTGAATGAGATGGAGTGGGGCATATGCTTGTTCAGGATGAAAAAAGAAACAAACAGAATAACTGTGATCCATCATATTATCATCTCACAGAAGAATGAACATCTTAACAAGCAATGAAGCTTATTAAGTCCTAATAGAGGATGATCCTAGGACCCAAGCATTTACTGTAACTTCATGAGAAACTGCCCAGTCAGTCCTTTCCCCTTGGCATGGTAAGGACTTGTTTTCAAGTGGGCTGCTCTTCCTGATGGCATTTATCTGTTGTTGTTGTTGTGTTGATGATGATGATGATGATAATGATGATGATGACGACGGTGACGACGATTAGTTTTTCTGTATAGCCTTAGGTGTCATGGAACTCACTCTGTAGACCAAGCTGGCCTTGAACTCACAGAGATCTGCCAAGCTCTGTCTCCTGAGTACAGAATTAAAGGTTTGCACCACCAACACCCAGCCCTTATGGCAAGTTATGGCTGGCTCACAGTTGGTTAAGAAGATTCACACAGTCCAGATCTGATAATCAAATGGACAGTCTTTTTACAGACAGCATACATCAGATACCCCAATTCAAATATAATAGTACCCCTTATTTTAGGATATATGCTCTAACTTGCCCAGTGGGTCCCTTGAACCACCAAATCCACTCCTCCCCCACCCCCACTATACATATACAGCTATGATCAAGCTCAGCTTATAAATTAGTCTCAGTAAGAGAGTAACAATAATAATGCAAATGAAATAAGATAATTGGATAATAATAAGCCATAATAAAATTTAGGTGAATATCCCTACTACCCACAATATCTTCTTGTATTGTATTTACTCTTCTTTAGGGCTTAAGGTGGTAAAACCTTAAATTCAAAGCTGGTTATAAGGCCCTGTTGTTATGTTCAAAGAGCTTTTTTGAGAAAAGGCTCAAGGCTCTTGTGCTTGACACCCTGTGGTAGCCTCTGTGCTGCCTAACCGCTTCTCTTCCCCTCCCCCTACCTCTGTCTTCCCTTACCCCCATAAACTCTCCTCTCTCAGCTATCCCAGCTGCCTAGTTTCCTTCTTTCCTCTTATTTTGACTTCTGACTCCTTTGTTACATTTTTTTTTTTTGAAAAATGATAGGTAAATATGTTTTTAAAGCTGTGCTAGAAATATATGTCTCCTGGGGAATATATACTTTTCATATTGATTTCTAGGTTCTTACTCTTTTATTTTAAGTATATGCTATTTTATAAGATGAAGAATCTATTAAATAATTTTGTGATTTCTTATGCCATGAAATACATCTTGGAAATGTGCTTTTTAAAGTACTTTAAGACTTATTTTTATTTATGTGCTTATGACTGTGTGGGTTTATGTGGATACATGTGTCTGTCTAAGTTCATGTGTACCATGTGCCTATAGGTAACCTAGCAGGCAAGAAGATGGTGTTGAAACTCCTAGAGTTGGAGTTATAGGTGGTTCTGAGCCACCCAATATGTGTGCTGAAGACTCAAACTAAGAGTTTAGAAGAGCAATAGGAGTTCTTAACCACCTAGCCATCTCTCTAGGCCCCTGAAATATACTTTTCAACCACCAAGTCATAGTCAACCTCAGGGGCTTTCTGTTTTTATTCATCCTTTAAGGCATGTTACAAGTTGTTTCTAAAAATACAGAAAGAAATGCACACATGGAGTCAGAGCCCAGAACAAACTGTAGAGATGGGGATATGGGTTTCTAAACAGCACTCAAGGGAACTCCACCCCATCCCTACCCATCCACATCACTGTGTTTCCGATAGTTGTAGCTAGAGATGAACTATATCAAACTTCAGTCCTTCCGGTGGCTGATGGCACAAGAACACGTTCCTCTTGATGCACAGTTCTCTCACTGGTCCTCTATCCTTTTCCCCAAATGACTCTTAAGTTCTTCATTTCCTCTGGTTTTAGATCAAGAAATCCATATAACTTTTGTCATTGCCCACAGATGTTTTTTCTCAGCTTTCCTGTCTGCCTTCTGATTTTTTATGGTGACTTTGGCCATGTCAAAATTTAGAAATTTTGTGAAGTTGGATGATCTGTTATTTCCTCTTTGGCTTTTGTGTTGGCTAGTGTTTCTCGGAGGCTTTTTTGTGTTCTTATTTTTCTTTCTTTCTGAATCTCTTTCCCTTTGTTCTCTTTTACATCTCTCCTCTCTGTGGTCCAAGAGACCTGTGAAAGGGGTGGGTGGCATAGGGGGAGGGTTTGGCTGCAGAGGAAGTGAGGTGGATGGCATAGGGAGAGGTATGGGCACATAGGGAGAGGGGTGGGTGCGTAGGGAGAAGAGTGGGTACAGAGGGAGAGAGGTAGGTATATAGGGAGAGGGGTGGATACAGAGGAAGAGGGGTAGGTACATAGGGAGAAGGGTGGGTAGCATGGGAGAGGGGTGAGGGGTGAGTGGAATGGGGGAAGAGTGGGTGGCACAGTCAAAGTCGAATAATGGTGTGTTCCTGTTTGACTTCTTGTAGCTCCACCATTATAACTTAGATAAAATCTTAACTTCAACTGTAGCTGCTGACAGCTATAAGATCACAAACAATTCTTGGTGTATCTGTGATTCAGGCCAATGCTTCCTTCAGTCACCAGCTTGGGAGGGCTCCGCAGCCTTCACATGTCATCTGGAGTTGTCTGGCAAGCAAACTAGCCAGGGAGACATTCCACATGGCCAGGGAGGAGGCTGCTTGATGTTGCACTGACATCAGGGAAGTTTTCAAAGGCCTTGGGGAGCTGGTGTTACATAGAAGCAGTACTGACTGACATCCTTCATTTCCTGATTCTGTGGTCCCTGCTATTTATTTCTCTGGACCTGGCAGATTCCTTAGTAAGGCTGTTGCTTCCTGGTAGACAATAGCAGTGGCCACTTATACAGGATCTCACCATTAGGAAAGTGTTCATCATTGTGGTTGAAAGTATCCCAAGGGTCAATTAGGCTTAGTTCTCCTGCACCCTGCATGTGTCTGGCCAGTGAATGCTTTTGTGTCCTTCCCACCCCAATTCACTTAGCAAGTTTTTTTAGTTTTGCTTTGACTTCAAGGTTTTAATTTTTGTTCCAGGTCATCAAAAACTCTTTCCATACCACAAGTCTAAATTCTCTAGATAACATTAAAAAAAAAAAAAGAGATTAATTTAGTTTTATTTTATGTGTATGCATGTTTGTCTACATACATGTATATCATCCATGTCCATGCAGTACCTATGGAGGCCAGAAGAGGGCATATATTTCCCTAGAACTGTAGTTACAGATAGTTGTGAGCTACTATGTAGATTTTATGAACCATACTCAGGTTCTTTTCAGGAACAACAAGTATTTTTAGCCAATGAGCCAGCTTTCTAGTCCTCCAGAGGAAACTTTAAAAGATGTTCAAGTGAGGCAGTCCCTGAGTTATGCAGCATTATGATGGTAAGACTGACATAGAGTTCCCCTGTTCTAGAAACCCAGCAAAGGTAAGGATGTCTGAGGCCTCTTTCTTCTGTGGCTCCTGTAGCTCTACTCAGATCCCATCAGCCTTGCTGTTTTCTCTTGCCCCTGGATCAGTTCTAGGTATCTACATATTCAGCCTACTCATAAACAGGCTCCCAAAGTGAGTTTCTTATCTAGAGCAGAACTTGAGCCCCATTGCAGTGGAGAACCTTTGCTAGGCTAGGCTAGTTCCCAAGAACAGTTTTATCAGTCACCAACAATCAAAAAGTTTTTGGGTTAAAACAGTCTTTCCCACCCCCAATTCCAAGTGTGTCTCCCATGCCCCTCTGACTCTGAGATGTCTCACTTTGAAATGTGTGTGGTTCTCCTACTTCCTGGTTAGAAAAGCCCTCTGAGAAAGGATGAAAGTCAAGTGTTGGCATGGCTTCTGAGTGTCTGGAGGAGTAAGGACTGGTAGGGGAGAACTGCTGGAATCCTTGGAGGTGTTGCCTTCTTTGTCTCAGCAGATTTCTGGCACGCAGTGTGAAGGTGTGAGGGGTGGGAGGGATTAGTGTCCTGAAATCATCTGTGACTCCCACCAAGACTCCTAGAACATAAGAATTCTGCTTTCCAAGGTTGAGGAGAAACTTCTTGCTAGTGCAAGGGTGAGAACCAGAGTACAGATCTCTAAACCCACGGAAAAGGCAGATGGATGCGAGAGACTACCTGCAGGCACAGTACATGGAGGCTGAAGCATGGAATTTATAGAGCGAACTGGCTAGCCATAGTATTTTAAACATCCGGCTCCCAGATTAGTGAAAGACACTACTTCAATACTCTTCAAACACAAGAGAGGAACCCCAGGTCTTCACAACATATGTAACCATACACACATGAGCATATGCTTACTCTGGTATACACATACACACATACACCATATATGCAAAAACAAAGGTATCTGCATTCCACATGGCAAGTTCAGCAAGAAGATTCTTCTTTGTCCATGTTCTTGGGGAATGATAGCTTCTGTTCCTCCTAACCCAGAGATTCCAGTGTGTAGAGAGGAGCATCTATCTGGCCCTTCTGGGAAACTAAGGAACCCAGCACTGTAACCCATGCCCTGACCCCTTCCAGGATATTCTCCTCCATCCTGGCTACAAGGTACCCCTCACTGCTGTGGTCTGGAAGGGAGTGAAGCCCTGTGCACACTTAACTTATTTTTCATGCATTCCAGGGAGAGGGAGTCAGAGCAGAAAGACTGTAAGCAAGAGACTGCCAGTCTTCCTCACTCCCTTCCCAGCATTCAAACCAGCCATTAATGAATGCCAAAGCCATTTCTGGGAAGTGTGTGTGTGTGTGTGTGTGTGTGTGTGTGTGTGTGTGTGTGTGGTGGCATGGGCACTCTTGTGTGTGTGTTGTCAGGGGGATGGGAGTAGTGCACATCTTTTCTAAATATCCTTAAGATGGAGCAGTTAATTCCAGTTTTCTGTTTGCCAGATAGTCATTCTTCTTTTTCCTTATTCTCCAGAGTCTCTTTCTGCCAGTGGGCATGGTGATCAGCCCTGTTGGCCTGTCATTCATTAGTTTTAAAACTGTACTCAACATGTTATCATAGCAACACTTTGCACAAACAGAAAATCAAGTTTATTGTCCTTTTCTGGAGCCCTCTGTCACTATCGCTTTACTCTCTCCCTTTACTTGCATTTAAAGTAATCAACTGCACACAATCCAAATAACAATATTTTCGAGCCATTGTCAGATCCTAGCGACAAATCAATTACTCGCGGTTGCTTCCCTGGAAGCTGCCTGTGGATATAGAATGCAATAGCATCCACAGCAGATTTGTAACCGAGGAGGAGACTCAGGAATGTAGATGGCAAATTTCAGGGAGAGAGGTAAGCCATCAGGAGCTGGGAGGCAGCAGGGAGACTCGCTGACATGCAGGGACAGTGTTGTTTGCTTAGAAGACGAGCCACAATTCCATTCTGCTTTGAACTCTTTCAAAAGAGCTGGCTTCCAGACAAAGGGAAATGCAATACAGCTAGGGTTGTCTGTTTTCATAAACTTTCAACTTGCTTTTGTTGCCAGTCCTGTTTTTTAAAACCCGCCTTAGAAAAACATAAAGCATACTTAATATTCTGCTCTGAACAATCTGATATTCATTGCGATATGTCTTGGGTCCCTATTGATTTTGAAGATGCTGAACACAAATGCTTGACATTCGGGAGGGCAAAATGAAGGATTAAAATGGAATGTCTCCTGCCTGCAATCGTCTTTGAAGAGGAGAGAATGTTCAAGTAAGCAGAATTCGTATAGTCAGAATAAAACATGATGAGAACATTTGCGGAAGGAGATGTAACATGACTGGGGGAAATGTGAATAACGCAGAAAGAATAACATTTGCCTGGCACTTTTCATCTCTTGTGAAGTGTTCCATACATTGATGCATGGGCAATGGCCTTCAGATATAATTTTCTCCTACTGTGTGTGTGTTGTCTCTCAAGTATGCCCATGTATAGAGTAAGGGGATGTTTGTGAATGTTGGTAAAAATGTGCACAAATTACCAGTGACCATGCAATTGTAAGCAGCTCGGCAAGGATCTTAACTGAAGTAGAAGACTGTTGAAACCATAATGGTTTGTAGGCAAGGAGGGCATAATTACTATGTTGTTCCGTGCTTATGGAGTGCTGACAGTCTGCTTCACTGGAAACCCAGAAGACTTTAACCTGCCTGAAACACTTCAGATGAAAGAAGACAAAGGCACTCAGGCAGGACCAAACTCAAGGGTATAAATCCAGCAGCAATGAAAAGAACTTGCAGCTGATGGCATCTGCTGCTACTTTAAACATTATTCCTTCTTTGAGCCCCATGCCGGCCCATCTGAGAAGGGAATGTTTGGGAGGCATAGCAGGTAGGAAGGAGCAGAGGGAAGGGCTTGAGGACTTGGAAGCCCAATTCTTCCTAGTCTCAACCGGGGTCAAGAGATGCAAGTGCCTCCTCTAATGGGATAGAAGAGAGCCCTACTGGTGTCATATTTTCATTCTATTATTTTCTAAAGATTTGGTTTTTATTATTTTTAATCTATGTTTGCATGTGTCTCTTTTCCTATGAATTTAGGAGTTTGTAACATCCAAAAGTGTCAGGTGCCCCAGAGCTGGAGTCATAGGCAACTTTGAGTCATTGAGAACTGAACTTGGGTCCTCTGCGAGATCAGTGCATACTTTTAGCCACCGAGCAATCTCTCTAACCCCTCAATTTAATTATTTTGAGACCAGCTCTTATTATGTTGTTCAGGCTGGCCTCAATCTCCTGGAGTCATGTGATCCTTCTGCCTTAGCTCTCACCTAGACTGACGAATTTATGACATCCCAGGATTATTTTACCCATTACCATCCAAAGTCTTTCTTTCTGTGGAAAACAATCTGTATGTCCATTTGAGCAAGTTACTCAAAGGTAGCTTTCCCTTTCTTCTCACTGTGATTACTTTTACCCTGTGTATAATTGCCCTATGTTTATGTCTAGCCTTCCTGGTTTGATTCACAGCATTGTTTCTTAATAAAAGCCTGAAACTCTATTGACTGTTAAAATGCATGGTAGCGGCCTTCTGATTTGGAACTTTACCACACTACATGTGAGTCCTGCTCTAATGCTATCCTTTGTGTGAACTGTTTAGCCACATGAAACATATGTAAACATAAACATATCTTATATAAAATAAGAGTAACATTGAGCTTCCATGAGATTAAAGATAGGGATGTGGATGACGGAAAGCACAGAGTGTACACTAAGTTATGTGAATTTGGCTTTTTCTCTTACTCCTATGAGTTCTGCTGCATAGTAAGGGCTTTATTTAACAGTTTATATCCTTACTGAATAAATAAGCAAAATATAGCAACTTAATGAAATTTAAATCCTGTGTTTATGTGTGCGTGCAAGCACACATAGGGCTGGCACTGATGAGTTTCCTTAGGAAGTTACCTACTCCTAGAGCCTAGGAAGCCTCAGTATCACCTGTTCACAGCCAAGGACCACTAAGGCTCCAGGGATGAAGTAGATTCCCCCAGATCTATAGTTTGAAAGAAGGTATCACTGAGCTCAGAAAAGCCTGACTTCCTACTCAGTCTCACTTTCACAGTCACAGGCACCATCTCAAATGTGCATAGTGAGGGCTAAATAATCACTTTTAGCTTTTCTCATGGGTGGTTGTTTATTATTATTATTATTATTCTATTATTATTATTATTCCATACTTTTATGCTCATTAGCCCATTTGCCTATTATTCCTAGAATGACTGCATCTAAAGAAGGTGACTATGAGCCATTTGTGGTCATTTGAATACAAGTCCAAGTTGCTTTAAATTTAAATATTAAAGACTCAATTCCTTGATTGCACTGGCCACATTTCAGGTATTCCTAGGCTCCCTGTTGTGGCACAAACATCTTGCCAGAGTAAACAATTCTATTTAGAATACTGCTCCAGAGAATGCCTCAAGTGTCTTTTAGGATTCCAGGTCTTCAATGGATATGACATTGAATAAACAGTCATTGGTAGAAAAATGATAAGTAATACCATAAAGGGGTGAAATGTTTATTTAGCTAATTTTATCCTATATGTTATGCTCTATGCACATTACTTTCTAAGAGTTGTCAGGTGAATTTTGGGGCATGTATATGTGGTGTATACACAAGTGTACATGTATGTATGTGAGCACACTCACCTATACATATACATGTGGAGGTTAGAGGTCAACTCTGGGTGTCTTCCACTATTCTACCTTATTTTGTGAGACAAGGTCTCAAGTTTAGGGCCCAGAGGTTTTGCTGGCTCTTGAGTTCCTGGCATCTTCCTGTCTCTGCCTCCTCACTAGGGTTCAGGCATCTGTTACCATTCCTGGCTCTTGTGTGGGTTCTAAAGATTTGAATTCATGCTAACACAGGAAGGACATTGACTACTAAGCAATCTCAGTAGCTCATCTAAGTAAATTAATTTAGTGACCCAGTTATGGGTCACTGATGAACCAAAGATCTAACTCAAGTATGTTAGGTTCTATGCTATAGCTATTAGCCATTGAGCTGCCTCTTCAGGGACCCAGCATATGTTCCCAAAGGATGAGCTATTGATGATTAATCCAAAAGCATAGGCAGCCATATGCAACTGGGCCAAACTGATAAAGCAAACTGGGTTCTACTCATGGTTTTTATTGGGTCCTTGTGACTCCTAAGATAAATTATTTTGTCTATTAATGAAAATCACAAAATATAGAAAAAAACAAAACAAAATTGGCTTCTAAATATTAAAAACCATCCCTGGGCCTATAAACTGTTTTAATTTTTCCCAACTGAACTGTGTGTAACTGCTGAAAGAGGTCATTTGATATTTACAAATAGACCAGGAACAAATTATATGAGGAATTGTTTAGGGTTGTCATGGCTTTGAAACTAGTGACCTTTATGAAAATGAAAGGGGCTGAACTATGTGTGGGAGACCCAAGAGCCACACGTGAGATTTTCAGGAATTCTGCCAAAACTCCTTCCTATTCTCTTTACTCAGCACACCTACCTGCTGTTCACAAAGATGTGTTGATTTGATGTAAATATGTTATGGATAGGCTCAATTTAGAAAAGGCTTTATAAATCTTTTTGGGTTTGCTGGTCATGGTTGCAGCATACACCTGGAACTCTAGTATTCTGTAAGGAAAGGCAGAAGGTCATGTGTTTGAAGCCAGTTCAGACTGTTAGGGAGAACCCACCTCAAAAAATTCTACTACATCTTGGGTTGGACAAATTAACAAGGATTATATCATTATTTATCTACATGATACTTGCTGTTCACATTTGGGACTAGAACTTATCATGAAGACTTTTACAGGCTCAGCTGGCTATGGTGGTGTGGCATGGGGCTCTGGTCCCAGGTACTGGGCAGGATGAGACAAGGAGATTGCTTGAGTTCATTAGTTAAGGGCTAGACTAAAAAACATAATGTAGACCATCTCAAAAACTAAAGACAAAATAACGATTTTATAGACTCAATCTTATCTCAACAAAGTGTAAAAACTAGTCTCTAGACCTTGAGATTATTAAGCTGTCTTCAGAATTACTGTTGTATCTACAAGTGAAAGGATATCTAAGTTTTGTTATTCATAGGCTCTCTTTAGTATTCCCCAAGATATCTTACTTGGTTTGAGCCCCCCAAAAGAAGCTTACTAAATACCCACACTCCTCCTACCAGGTTTTCATTGTGTGACCCCAAATCCCTTCATAGTCCTTTTTCTCTGTCAAGTCTGTCTTTCCTATTAGTCTTTTGGGAGGAGTTGCTTCCTGAAGAGCAATAGATTTACAGGTCTGCCTCTGCACTGGCACTCGACATAGTATGTTGGAAAACAGAGTCAGAGAACACACAGTGGAGAACCAAAGAAAGTGATTAATGATTAGATAAGAAAACAGGGGATATGGTTTGTAGACAGACATGTTAACAGAGAGCCATGTTGCTTTGCAGTGCCTTTAACAAGTCCTGGAATCCTGGAGTGACTTAGTTCTCAGTTCAAACCCCTACCTCAACCCCCAGGTAAATCACCACAGGGATGAAAACACTACATGCTCTCTTTCTTTTGCTAAGCTCTCTTTAATCTCATCTTTGAAAAGCAAGTGGTTTTTCTTGTGCAAACAGCTTCATAGAAATGTCAAATCTGGCACCCACAGTCTATGCTGAAGGGGGAGGCTTGGTACAAAAGGCTCAGTGCTTAGGGCCAGGCTTTGAAACTACTCCAGCTGTATTGCCAATGCAAATGTAGGAGGGGGAAAAATTACTGGAACAAATTGAAAGGTTATTCAGACTGGAATTTAGAATCTCAATAAAAAAGGCTTTTATAAGCCAAAGCCCTCGGAGTAACCGGATCATTTAAAAATACATCTTTTCTGTATTAAATGTAGTGTGACAGCCACATTAGAAATGCTGTACTCCAAGTATGTTCCTTAAACATTTTAACTGACTTTTATAAGGCTAGCTAAGATCTCCTATTGGGGAGACTCCACATCCCAACCCATACATAGTTTGCATTTCTTTGTTCTGAGTTTTTGATACCTGCCAAGTAGGTCTTTGCCTGTAGATCACTGCAGGCTGAGGGACCTCCGTGAGTTATGGAATCATTACAAAAATTTGTTGAGCTAGTGATTTTCTTTTTTGACATGCCGGAGAATGGTCTTCTTCACCACTCACATGGTGGAGATCAAAAATCGCACACAGTCATCCTGGGAAGGGTACCTTTCAACAAGCACTGCTTCAGCCAAGAGACACAAACCAAAGCCACCTAACTGAAAGCGATGACCCAAACCTGTGACTCCCTGGCTGCCCTTTAATGTCTCTTATTTCAATGTGTTGCTGGGGATGGAACTCAGAGCTTAATTACCATCTGAGAGAGACAATACAAACTCAGTTGTGGATATATATGCCTGGCAGATTCCTCTCTCCCCTCCCCATCCCCAGACACTGTGCTCCTGGACCCAAATGGGAAGCATTCATGAATGGAATGGAACTGAAAACAACCATGAATGTTTCGTGTCATGCATCAGAAATGTGGAAGTGCAGGCACAAGATGCAGTGTTCCCTGTACAAGGCTTCCTCTCACATTGTTCCTAGGTGGCTCAATCTTCAAAAAGATTCTATGGTTTGCCTTCAAGGTTGCTTTGCTGAAATTTCCTAATGTGCTGAGCACACACTGTCCAGAGTGCAGGACTATTCGTGGTAGGCAATATTTATTTGAAGTCTTTGGCCCTGTTTCAGTCCTCACTTCTTTGTCCTTCTCTCAGGCTCCCATGGCTTCCTTTCCCAAGTGTATTGGCTGTTGGGGTGACACTGATGCTGATGGTGTCTTAGGAGTGATGTCACTGAAGTAGAAAGATAAGGCAACTTATCTGTTGCTCACATGAGATGCCTCTCTCTCTAAAAACTCCAACTTGGTTTTTTTCCACAGTGTTTGTCCCCAGCCTCTTATGCCAAGTTTGTTGTTATGATTTGTTTTTAGTGAGTAGATGACATCATAGTAGAGAAGTCAGAGGTCAAGGGTTTTAAATAATAACTAGACAATCTGTTTTCACATTGATAGCTAATGCTTTTTAAAATATTTTATTGCTTTATTTATTATATTCATTCATTCATTCATTCATCAGGGTTATATATGTGTATTCCTGTACAAATGCATGCCGCGATGCATATGTAGAGGACAGATTTCAGCTTTTGGGAGGGAGTTGGTTCTTCCTTCTAACATGTGTGTCTCTGGTATTAAATTCAGGTCATCAGGTTTGGCAGGAGGTGCCGTTACCTACCAAGTCATCTTTTGGTCCTATTGATTAATATTTATTATCTAACAAATTTTAATTATTATTTTATTACTTTATATTATTATATGCATGCATGTAGTATGTATGTATTGTGTTAGGGGGTGGGCATGTGTTTTATGGCATGCATGTAGAAATCAGAAGACAACACGTGGGGGCTGCTTTTCTCCCTCTAACATGTGGGCTCTACTCTCACACTCAGGTCATCATGCTGTCTCACTGACCCTGATATCTCATATTTGAAATCAGGGTTTCAGTAGGATTTTCGATCATTTAATTCAACAGTTTCAGCCTCCCAAATAATCTTTTATAAAAACTTTAAGTTAATTGTTTATATTGATTGATATAATTACAGAACAATTGAACATTGTCTTGGTTAATTGATGTAATTACAAAAACAGTAGAATTTTTTTTTTTGTTAGCTGAAAATAAGTTGCTTCAAATACTATGTAAGTGTAACTTAAAGTGACTTGGGATGAAGCTATGTCTGAAGCTACGTCTTTTCCATACTGCCAATGGACTTTGTGCCCAATAAGTACTCCAGTGATGCTGTTGTGGTTTGAATGAGAAATGTCTTCATTGGTTCAGTATTTGAATGCTCGGTGGCCAGTTTGGGGGTGCTGTTTCGACAGGTCATGAAACCTTCAGGAGATCTAGCTTTGGTCAGGAGAATGCCTTGGGAGCAAGCTTTGAAGAGTATAGCCTTACCAGACTTCCTGTTCATCCTTTCTGCACCCTGTATGTGAATACAATGTGATTGGCTAGCTTCCTGTGGCCTGTTGCCAAGCTGTTCCCACTACAGTGGACCCATATACCAATTGAACGTTTTTGTTCCATAAATTACTTTTTGTCCTAGGATTTTTATCACAGCAACATGAAAGTGACTAATGCCATGCTAGGGATGACACAATGCTGGGAATGATGGTCACAGCTAGAAATGATGCAGGCCTGGGGATGATGGTCATAGGCTGTATTTTTCATGTAGATCTTATCAGATAGACCCTTCTGTTCTGGATTTGCTGTCTCCTGTGAGACAGCATCCTATTCACATACAGTAAGTCCAAATCAACTGGAGTCTCATCTCTATATCTGAGTCTGGTTCCTCTGCTAGTTGAGCATTCTTTTGGCTCAGTGAATATCCAAGGAGACACAGCAGTGAGCTGCTTTTTTTGTGTCCAAATAAAGTTTCCACTTAGCATCAGTACAATACCTTCCTGTATTTTTAAATTCTGAGCTGTAGTTTCAGCAAAGCCACACACCCTACTAAGTCCATCCCAGCAATGACACTTCAACAAGAGTTTGATACAGGTATAGTGTGCCTTTCAGTCAATGAACATGTTCTCCTCAAGTCTGGCTCTCAGCCAGCTTGCCCATCATAGAGTCAATTTATGAAGCCACTGTGCTTCCAGTGTGGCCAGGATTTGAGATTTGTATTCTATGCCCTTTCACTCATGAAAATCTTGTAAGGTTGTAGGGTTGGCAATGTTAGTGGTCTATGGTTAAAAATCTGTCATTATTTAAATATGATATCAATCCTCAGAATTTTGTGCTTGGACTTTTGTTAGTAGCAGTTGCCAAACAGACTCCAGTAGCCTTTACATTTTACTTTGTCTTTTAGTGTGTGTTCAATTCCCTCTCAAAATGCTCTTATCACTGATTGTTGGGGTCCACTATGGGAACTGACTCCCTAGCTTCTCAGGATCCTCAGTCTCTGTTTGAGGAGCAGTGGGAGGCCGTTTGATAACTTTTAAAGCTCACAGAGGGAAACATTTTTTTTTTTTTTTTACCAAGTCTGCCAGAATCCCATGCTCTGTGGGCAACATAATGGATTTCATTTGGAGCCCTGCATAGGCCAACTGTCATGATATGGTTGGGAAACTTTCCATCAGCTACTGTGAACTCCACTGCTCTGTTCCCTACCTCTGTTCTGGGCTTCTCCATTCCTGGATGAATTTTACAACACAGCCAACCATCCAGATTGGGATTTCACGCCCTGCTGCACGGTTGCCCAAGTTCTTTCTCTTTCAAAGGCCTCCTTCACAAAGTCCTTAATCTAAGTAATGCATAGAAGGTGTATTTGGGGCTAGCAAATGAAAGACAGCAAGGACCAGCAACTTCCTGAAAATTATTGTCATTATAGCACTTGCATGAAGGCTGAACAATTCATTAGCTTAGCGGGAGTGTCAGACAAAAACCCTACCCCCAAAACATATGTAATGAATTCAGACCTCATTGGCCATGGTCCAGTAGTGTTCTTAGGGGACATTCTTACCATTTTAGAGGTCAGAGGGGAGGTGTAATTTGAAATTGGTCATGTGTGTTTCCTGCATGTTAAGTGGGAGTTTGTTCATTAAATATATTAGATGTGCACAATATCTTTTAATTTTTAGACAAAGGTCAGGGACATTGATGATGTGGCTTGATAATGTCATAAATCTACTGCCTCAATGAAAAAAATATATCTATATCCTTGATTTGACATATGTCTAGGGCTCAAAGAACAACCTAGGATGTGAATGGATATGAGTGGAAGTAGAATTCTGTGTACGGTTTATGACAAACATTGTTTCTGCAGATGGAAGAGGGCTCTCTCTTTCTTCCTCTGTGAGTTTTTCTTTGCAATTCTTTCATTAGTATGTGGCTGGTTTCCAAGGTTTACCCAAAGCCACATCATAAAAGGTCCTTGATAGCTTAAAGCCATTTAGATGCATAGTTGGTTGGACTATATAATACTCTGGTGCATGTGCATATGTGTGTGTGTACGCGCACACACACACACACACACACACACACACAATTTGAAAGTCCCTTGAGGGCTGGAGAGAAAGCTCAGTTGGTAAAGTCCTTGCTTTCCAAACAAGGGGGCCTGAATTTGATCTCTAATTCCCATGTAAAGAGCTGACTCTGATGGCCCTGCTTATAATGAAGAGCTGGGAGTCAGATACAGGCACTTCTCTGAACTTCTTTACCATCTAGCCTACATGCTACAAAACCAGGCCAGTCAGACCCTGTCTAAAGTAACAGTGTGGGCTCCTTAGTAATACCACCTGAAGTTGACTTCTGGTCTCCAAACACACATGTGTATACACAACTGCATTCATGCAAACACATACCCCTAAGCACACAAAGTCATAATTAAGGTAACAAAAGAAAGCCCTTCATTAAGGGACATTATCCAACTCAGAATCTTACCTCATGGGATGCTGGAAGGAAGAGGGGTTCTGGGACCCCATATCTCCTGGATTTGTGCTTTGCTGATGTCACCAGGGAAGGGAAAAATCAGACAGAATTATTGTTTGTCAAAGGGATTGTTCACCCAGTATAAATTTCCTCCAAATGATTTCATCCTCGCTTGCCTTTTGAAGTCAGACCACTCCAGTCATCATGACTGAGGTATGTGACACCAGGTTTACCTGCATCCACAGAGACTATAGACACACCTTGTTTAAACCTGTGAGGCACTGCCCTCATTGAAGAATAGAGAAGGTTATGGCCTAACCAGGTAATTTTTCACTCAAAGCCCAAACTCAGCGCTATGAACATGATATAGTTTAAGAAGTCCAGGGGCCTTATATTCCTGGCCTTGAGTCAAGTAAATAGCACACAAAACCAACCAATGAAACTTCTGGATTTGTGACTTACTGAATTTTCTAATCCAGATCACAGGTTTCTGATCACAAGGAGAAACCACTGGTATTAGATATCTAGACTTCCTTACCAGCTAGCCTAGTTCATGCTATAAACCCAGGCCAGTCAGACCTTGCCTAAAACAACAATGGGAATTCCTTAGGAATACTACCTGCAGTTACCTCTGGCCTCCGAACACATGTGCATGCAACTACACTTAGGTAAACACATATACTCCCAAGCACACAAATAAAGTAATAAGTAAGGTAACATATGGAAGCCCTTCATTAGGGGGATTTCCCATCTCAGAATTTTACCACATGGGATACTGGAAGGAAGATATGAGACAAAAGTGAAGCCTTGATGGACAGTGGGCTACAGTTTTTCTGTGTGCACCACCTAATACAACAGTCCAATTCTTTGAGATGACTTGGGTTTAGATTGTTCATTGCTTGACTTACATAAAACTACTAAACATACAACACTAGAAAAGGCAACACACATGCATATCTCTCCTATTTATTCATACATTAAACAAGTATTTATGGAAATATATTATTGACCAGTCAATGAACTGTTGGTACCAGTGGGTAATACAGATGAACAATGGTCATTGAAGATGCAGGAATTTGACAAGCCAATTGCAAAGAGACTTTGATAGCAAATTGTCTAAGAGCTATAAAGAAAAGGCTGAGCTGTTTTTTAATAACAGTAATAATAGTAAACACCATTTAAATGACCTTGAAAAGGTTTATCCATTAAAACATTGCAATAAGATGCAGGTTGAGTAATTATTTCCAGACATGGGGATCTAGCCTCCTTGTGCCCTTGATGTCACCAACCAAAATAATGTGGACTTTATGACTGGAAGGAGAAAACCTGAGGCTTTAGATTTTCATAGAGATGTTTTCTTGGCCAGTAGGAAATGAATGTATCACTTCTGTTCATCCCAATGGCCAGACCCTAGCCACATGGACCCGATATAGCTCCAAGGGATGGTGGAAAACATCTTTCTTATTAGTTTTCAGGAATAGGGAATGTACCAGGCAACAGCTTGACTTTAATGGAAGACCTCATTTAGATTCAAGGCTCATGTAGAAACTCTATAGTGAAGTAATTTTTAACCAGTAATTAGAATATTAATTGCTAGCTACATTAAAAGTGTAATGAACATTGTAAATACGTTCAGGGATCTTAGAGGCATTACTACACATTTGCTACCATTTGGGAAGCTGTTACTTAGAATATTTACTTACATCTCCTTACCTGCACTTGAGCATGCTTAAAAGTCAGAGGCACATCTGAGAAGCTAATTTAATTGCAATCTAGGCAACCTGAACAACTGGTTAACTGTCTGCTATCCTTCTGTGGTTGTGTAACATATTTTGATGCAAGGTAAATGAACTCTTTGCCATAACATAATGAACACAGGAAAGTCTGATGGAAAAAGCCCAAGCTGTAAACTCACAGGGGGTGAAATTCTAATGCCATAAAGTAACATGATTTTTCTCAAGCAAATTTATCCCTTGAAGGCGTAATTCTCTTAGGTAAAAAAATAAAAGCATTTTGGTTGCAGCTGATCACCAGTACTATGAGTGAACTTTAGACTTTTATGAGTTCTCAAGTATGAGAACTTCCTGTTATCTCACTAGGTAAGTCAAGTAACAAGTTTCCACAAAGACCTGTAGCTTAAGTTAGGATGACCCAAATTTTCCTCAAATTCCAACAATTCTGGAGGACTTACCAGCTCTGTGTTTTTACAGGAGATTCTTTGGTCTTCTCACCACATAAATGGTGATGGCATCATGGTTCAAGGTGGGGGTCTGCAGTTTGAAGACCTAGCAGTAGACACCTCCTATATATTTCATGACAAAATCCTTTTCTACCCACAAGCAGGTACCACTGTTCACCTCACTGACCAGGAATGGGTAACATGCTTATGGCACAACCACCTGCTAGCAAATAAAATAGATTTTCTAAGATTAAATTAGACCAATTGTGATTCTTAAGTGGGGCTTGGAGAAGTGAGGATGTCCACACCTAAGATGAGATGAAGATCTGTGTGTAGCTAGGAGCCCAGCAGCATGAGACAAGGAGGAAGGCACATAGGACCCTGGTTATATGTTCCCAAAAACCTGCAACTGTTGCTCCATCAGCTAGGTACTGATGACTAGTTAGGTGCCTGCCACTTGGAAAGATTGTATAGGAGGATATAAAGCACTAGGCATAGGAGTCAGTCATTTCTCTTGCCCATTTTCCATTTTCATACTACACCAGCAGTGTTAAATTTAGGAAGCCACACCTTTGGGTTTTCTTATTTGTTTCTTACTACCTGTTATCATAATAGGTGTGATGTGTGTGGTAGCACTTACGCCATATAGTGCATGGAGGTCAGAGGACAACTCTATGGATCTGGTTTCAAGGACGCATCAAATGTCCAAAGGCTTGTGAAAGGAAGTGCTTTATTCACTGAGCCATCTTGTCAACCCCAAAACATTAGTTTTAATGAAAGGAATGATCAGCATATTTTTTAGAGGAAAGCGAGGAAGGCATAATATGCTAAGAACAGGGTCTGGGAGTTACCCTGGCTCAAATTGTGACTCTGTTACTTGTTTGTTAGCTAATATCAAGCACAATTCCAGAATGTTGATGACCACATTTCTTCATCTATAGAATGGAGATTGTTATGATGCCTACCTCTACTCATTTCCTATTTCTGTTCTGACAGATAGACTTCTGAATAGTGACTTGAACCAACTCAAGTTTATTGTCTTCTAGATCTTAGTCAGAAGCCTGATGTGCCAACCTGGGTTAGTGTCAAGACATGAGCAGAAAATTGGTGGAGTCTCTTCAGGGAGAATTTGTCTTCTTGAGTAGAATAACTCTACCTATTGCCTGTAACACTCGTCTAATGGCCAGTTCTACTTTCAGAGCCAGCAGAAGTGGCTAGGTCTTTCAAGAAAACAGAAATTCTGACCCTCACATTCTCTTCTTTGTTCCATCACTCTGTAGCTAGGTTATCCTGGCAGGATTATTGGACCCACTTTTAAGATCTCTGATTAGCAATCTTAATTCTATCTACATCATGAATCCCTCTTTGTCATGTATCATAGTCACAGATTCCTAGACATTGCAGGGGATACCCAACACTGCTCCATAGGAATATTGTGATACCTAAATGAGACAGTGTCTATAGGGTTTGGGATGCTGCTGTTTTCATAATCAGATGCTCACTAACTGTCCATTTTTGAACCCATGATGTCTTGTGACTTGACAAACTTGTTTTGATATGGGTGGTTTGGCTGTTGGTGGTTCTGTCCCAAGGAATGCTATATTGCCTAGTGCAAGGAGGGATTATAAAAGGGATTCAGTCAAATAAGAGACCATTCCACCTTGCTTTAAAAGCTGAAGTTCAAGGTCCAGATTCCTTTGAGAGTATCTTATTCTCCCCCAAAAAATGTGTTTGTGCAAAGCCATTGTTACATATAGCAGGAATGAAGCAGAATCCTCATAGAAATATGACCGATGGAAGAGGTTACAAGCCACCTTCCCTGCATCACCTTTGATTTGCCTGTGTGAGAAAAGAAATGCAGGGTGTGGTCAGAGTAACAAACTGGATATTTTCTGCTTTTGTTAGAAAGGTGACTTCATATTTTTGGTGATCCATTTTTCAGATATGGATAAAAGTCGCGTGTATCTCAAGGTGAACTAGAGCTAGGCAAGCTGCCACAGGTAAAGTCCATGGCCCATAGTGAGGGCTTGGCAATCTGTGTATGTCAGGGACAGCTGCAGTGTGCTTTGCACACACAGAAGACCTCATTGGAAGTGATCACAGCTGAGAGTATTATTTGCCTGCTGGTCAAATGCCAAGAAGTATGTGGGCTCTGATCGTTATTTTCAGGATTCTGCTGTCATGCAGGTCAATCTTAAGGTGGGTGTTTATTCCATTAAATCTTCCCCCAGATTGCATCATGTATAACCATGAGTGAACATATCTGGAGAATGTAGCCATTGTTCATGTCTTACGCAGAGCACAATGGTTTCTGAATCTTTGTGGTGAGGAGGCTGGATTTGCTGCTTGAAGTAGATTGTGACAAGTGGGCCAAGGGACAAATAGAAGAAAGCTGTGGTTTCTTGATTGGAAAGAAATATGTTGTGGGCCCTAGAGGCATCAGGAGGAATATCTTGTCTTGAATAGTTTTCATCCCACAGTGGGAAGAACTGCAGATAAAGAAAAGGCCAATGAAAAACAAGATGATCTTGTAATGTCACCATGCCTGGGAACAAGGCTTCTATTGTCTGTAGACAGCCCATGTTTATCTGTGTAGACTGGTGACAGCATGAATTAATTCAAGACTTGTTTAGAGGAAAGGCAAGAAAGCCCAAACTCTTTCTACTCTAAATAGAGGGAAGTGGAGCTATGCTCCAGAATGTGGCACACACTACAGAGCTAGCAGGGTTAGTGGTATAGTTTTCTCAGAGAACAGTTCACCTTGGTCAGTCTCACATATATCCCCAAGGTTCCTTCATGGACTCAGTAAAAGTCAAGAGTCTTTAGCTTCTCATTGTTGACAACAAGGATCATGCTTAGAACATACAAATTGGTGAGGCCAATAGTTTTCATTTAGAGTACTATGAAAATGATAAAAGCTGCCGAGTCTTCTTGGTATGGTGGTCACTGGACTTGTTGAATGACCAAGGACATCAGTGACATTTCACCAGGGCCATTATTTGAAGTCTGGAACTCATTTACCATCATGGCTCTTCCCCCCACAGGTCATTAATACATAGTCATGGGTTAGAAGATCACTAGGTTAACAAGGGTGAACTCACTAGGCTTGATGTGATAACAGGACTCTAAGGTGCATTACAGCCCTATCCACAGGAGTCACTGCCTGGAAACCATCCAAGTGACATGAGAAATGAAGGAAGTGGTGTGTGTGAGAGTGAGGGGGGAGGGAGAGGGAGAAAAGAGGGTGGAGGGAGAGAGGGAGAGACAGAGAGAGAGGGACAGAGGAGAGGGAGAGAAAAATAGGAGAAGAAGAGAGAGACAAAAGGAGAGGGTAGAAGATAAGAGAGAGGGAGAGGGGAGACAGGGGTTCTGGACGAGGCACAAAACAAGAGAAAATAGAGAAATGTTCAACAGACTGAAAACAACTGATGAACACCCACCCATTATCATTATGAAAACACAAAATAAAATTTCACACACACTACACACACACACATGTGCACGAGCATGTAACACTTCTTTGTTTCTCAAAAGTCTGGTGTTGTGTTCTTACTAATTAATTTTTAATAGTTCTTTATCTGCTTTATCAACCAACCCTTTATTAGATGTATAAATTCTGAAAATATTTTCTTTCCTTATGTCACTTGATTCTCTCTCTCTCTCTCTCTCTCTCTCTCTCTCTCTCTCCTCTCTCTCTCTCCCCTAAAAAACAAATAGGCAAAAAAAATCACAAGAAATGCACACACACACACACACACACACACACGTACAAATACAACCACATGTGGGGTGGGGGTAGATAAAACCCATAAACACAACAAATCAGAAACCATAATATACAAGCAAAGGATCAGTAAAATATGCCCCAACAATGCAATATGAGACAAAACATCTACAAAATGCCATTGAGTTCATTTTGTGTTAGCCATCTACTTAAGTGTAGCTTATATATGTAGTAAGACTCCATTGGAGAAAACTAGCTTTTCCTTTGCAAGTGAATGCCAATTGCAGCTAGTATCTTGATTAGGGATGGGAGCTCATGTCTAAGACCTCACCTCAACACTGAGACCCCATCTGGCTTGTACCTGTGTGGCCTCTGTGCATGCTGCCATGGTCTCTGTAAGTTCACCTGTGTGTGTGTCCCATTGATGGAGACATCCATCTCCATTGGCTGGGATAGTCTTCCAGCCTCCTCCAGATAGCTCCCTGAGCCCCAGAGGAGAGGATTGATGCAGACATTCCACTACTGGACAATGAGTATTCCAAGGTCCTATACTATTTTTCATTTAATTTTAGAATAAACTTAATGATTTCTATAAAAAAATTTTCTGGGGCTTTGAAATTGGATTGTAAGCTAAACATTGACTGAAAGAAATCTGAAATATATTTCCAATGTTAAACCTTCCAACCCATGAACTGTCTGTGTCTATACCTTTTTTCTTTGTATTATATAGTTTTAGGTTAGAGAGGTTATATACCATGTGTTGGAGAAGGTTTGCTGAGATTATGATCTCTTAAAATATTTCTGGTCTGTGTACTAAAGAAGTAGACTTTTTATATTGATCTTTATAATGAACTTGTCAAGTACACGTAATGACATCATAGTGCAGACACCCTTTGTCGACTTCTCTGTCTACAGTCCTGGGATGGTGTCTTCCATCTCCCTCCCACTCGCACAGTTTTTGTTTCTTTAGCTTCCCTGTATCTCCCTGCACAGGGCTACATGGACTGGACTATCCTCATCTTGTGTGACCTCAGAGGAAAGCTATCACTGAGTCACTTCCTTTGTTTTGCTTTGTTTGAAAGCAAGAGTCATTTTCAAGCTATGGAGGTATAATCCTGTTTCCAGGTTGGAAAGATTATTGTTGTTTGAGTGTGAAATTTCATCAAGTGTTTCTGAATCTACTAGGCTTTTTATGCATTTTTTGATGTCTATGTGTGATATATGCATATGTATTATATATGCTTGCACATTCATGTGTATATATAGATCAATGTGCATGCTTGTGGAGGCCAGAGGACAGTGTCAGCTTGCTTGTCAAGCAGCCTCTACCTGACTTTTGTCTGTTTTCTGTTTTATACTGAGACAGTTTTCTCATTGGCCTGAGGCTATGCAAAAAAGACTAGGTTAGTTGGCCAAAGAGCCTCAGATACCTGACTTGTCTCTGCCCCAACAGCTCTTGTATCACAGATTTGGGCAATTCAGTTCTGGCTCTCATGCCTATAAACAACCATTTTACTGTTGAACTGTTTCTCCAGCCCTTCTTTGTCTGTGTCTTTTTAATGCAAGTGATTACATTGTTTGGTTTCATGGCAGGAATCACGTTTTTTTCAGAACATGTTAAGTTTTTATGTCTTGCTGCATTTAATTTGCTACAGTTTTCAGATCTGTATGTTTATGTCAGAGGGAAATCATGTTGTGAAATATCCTGTTTTATGATGCCTTGTTGAAATTTTTTGTTTGTGCATGTGTTTGATTTGAGGAAGGGCTTCACTATGTAGTCCAGGCTGTGCTAAATCTCACTGTCTTCCTCTCTCAGCCTGCAGATTATTGGAATTATCTATATGGAATGAGACACCCATTTGCTTTCCGTATTTTATTAGGATGTATTGACCTCAAAATGAGTTTCATAATTTTTCTTCTTTTTATATTCTCTGGAAAGACTCATGTAAAATTGTTATTATTTCCTTAATCATGCAGAAAAACCAATGGTAAGCTCACAGGGGACTGCAGTTACTTTGGGAGATTATTTTTCATTATGGATTCAATTACTTGACTACATATAAGACTATTGTGATTTTAATTTTCAATCTTGAATTAGCTGGGGTGGTATATTGTACTCACTGCAAAATATCCATTTCCCATAAATTCTCATATTGATTGGTCTAGAAATGCTCTCAAATCTCCTTGCCATTTTTGAAATCTGCATGACTGTACTCTCCTCATTCCTAATACAGCTAACAGCATTTTCTCTAACCTTTCCTAAATATATATTGCTGTGAATTTATTTTGTGATTCTTTAAGAAAAAAACCTTTGGCACTGACTTGGAATTTTATATTTGTTTCTTCTTATTAGTTTCCATTATTTTCACTTCCTTCTTTCCATTTTCTTTGGGTGAAGTTTTACATTTTCCAATGTGTGTCTGTGTGTGTGTGTATACACACACACACATATACACACACATATACACATATATACATATATATGTACAAAACTAACAAAAACCATGAAGCATCAGATGATTGAGTTTCATCTTCTTTTTTGTTCTGTTAACTAGGGACATCATTTTCCCTCCAGCTGCTTTAATGTGCTTCACTTTTAGAGATTACATTCTCATTTTCATTGACTTCAAACTGTTTTCTAATTTTCACTGTGGACATTTGTCCCAGGAATCATTTAAAGCATATCTTTCTGTTCACAGGCAGTTCCAACACCAGGCTTTTCTAGTCCTCTTTAATAACTTGTAGCTTATTTCACAGACAGTGTATACCCTTTATGTATTAATCATTCCTGCAAATACATTTAGGCTTGCTTTATGACAAGCATATGGTGGGTTCTGGTTGGTGACCCTTGAACACTAGTAAACAAAAGGTATTTCACAGCTGGTGAGTGTGATGTTCTGCATATGCCAGTAGGGTGAAATGGACTGTGATACTCAAATGTGTACCTTTGTTGATGGCTTTGTTTACTTCATCAATGGATATTATATGCACATCTTTGTATATGTATATGTATGTATATGTGTATGTGTGTGCATGAATGTATCATTATATTTTGCTCATATTTGTCCCTTCTGTTACCTTCTTTTATCTCTCATCTCTTATTGGTCCATTTCTTAACCCCCACAAGCTCCCTTTTATTCATGTCTTATGAATAAAGAAATGCATGCATATCTATAAACATCATGTACATACATAAATCTGTAGTAACACATATAATAGTTGATTTGCTTTCTCCATACCTTTTTTTGTTCTTCCTGCTCCCTTTGGATGCTGTCTTCCCCTCCCCTCATTTAGTTCCTCCTCTACTTTCAAATCATATATACATACAAATTTTAAATCTAAAATATTTAGCACTTGTCCACGCCTGGTTCTGTCTATATTCATGAAAATGCTGTCCATTCATTTTTTTCTTGTGGCTAAATAAAACATCATTGCATAAATCTTATATTTCCTTTAAGGATCCATCCATCCATATGTGCATCCATCCATCCATTCATCCATCTGATGATGGGTATCGAGGCTGGTTATCTTGGGCATCTTGGCTGGTGATGATGGACATCTAGGCTGCTTCTATATCTTGGCTATTGTGAATGTTGTGTTAAACATGGACCTGCAAGAATCATTGGAATAAGATTACTTAGAGTTCTGTGGGAATACATATGTGGGTACAGCCGAATCATATAGTATTTTATTTTTAGAATTTTTTTTGTAATTTCCATACTGATTTCTATAGTGGCTGCCAAGTTTATATTCCTATCAACAATAAGAATATAAAAATTTATTCTCCTTTCATCTTCTAGCATTTGGAGTTTTCTAGTTGATAGCCATTTTGATTTGATGAAATATAATCTTAATGAAGTTTCAATTTGCATAACATGTATATAACTTGGACATTTCCAAACATCTTAAAGTGAGAACAGCTCATGACTTTATTCTCTGTACTTCCTGTTCCCTTGGGAAACTATAGCCCCAAGCTCAGTTTTCTCTCTTTTTTTTCTACTAACTCTAGTTTGCAATCTAGCTTTTACTTGCTCTATAAAATGGAAAATTCTGTATTGAGCTAACGGCAATGGATGCTGGATTTTCTACCTGTCATTCTCTTCATGCTGGGATTTGGTGTATTTCTTTTTTTTCTTTTTTTTTTTAAAGGTTTATTTATTTTATGTATGTGAGTACTCTGTACTCTCTTCAGACATTCCAGAAGAGGGTATCAGATGGTTCTGAGCCACCATGTGGCTACTTGGAATTGAGCTCAGGACCTCTGGAAGAGCAGTCAGTGCTTTTAACCACTGAGCCATCTCTCCAACCCTGAGATTTGGTGTCTTAACCTGTTCATTGGTCCATATGTTTATCTTCTGTTAGTCTATGTTAAAGAGATGTACACAGTGCTAGCATTTATATAAGGATAGGTGATTGATCCTGCCCTCAAATGGTATTATTTTCGGTTCATTCTTTTAAATGAAAAGATGATCTCTCATTCTGAAAGTTGGATTCCATCTGCCAGTGCTGTTTGTGCAGAGTCACTGGGTGGGGAGCTTCTAGATAAGCTATGTTAATGAAGTGCATGGTATAGATATGCTTTTCTCCAAGCTTTCCCACTCCTAAGTGTTATCAGTAGGAGCACTGCCTCTTACTCAGTGTGGTCCTGAAGTTGTTCTCCCAAGAACATGAAGTTCTATAAATGCAGATTTATAGGTATATTTTCTATCTTAAAAATAAATATTCACAGAGGCACTATATTTATCTATTTATTTATTTTACTTACTAAATATGTATAAGAAGCTTAAACGACTTAGTCAAAAAAAAAAGGAAAAAAAGAAAAATGGGTACAGCTCACTCATTTACAGCATATTAAAGACCAATCACTACCTTCTGCACGTAAATGTTCAGCTTTGGTCTTCTCAGTTCTGAAGACGTCATAATGAGCAAGTTAGAAAGCAGCTCTTGAAACAACCAAGGTTTCCCATGGAGTCCACATGAGTAGAACCCATGACCATGCTGAAAAAAATGTATTCGTGAAATACTGAGTAAGATTTTCCCATGGAGCTTTGCCAGAGCTTTCAGTGTTCAGTGGCTCTCTTCAGAAGGTCAGCTGGAGCATGTACATGTGAGAGCATCCCTAATTAGAGTGGTCACACTGGAGAGTTTTCCCCTTTGGGGAATAAATTAGATTAAAAGAGAATATTTAACAGACCACGGCAAGCCTGTCTCTTGACTATGCAGTGTCACACCTTTTTGACAAGCATTGCTGCGTTACAGGATCAAAATTAATTGAAATCTCCTTTAAACACATCCTTTGGTTTGGATTTCTAAATTGAAGTTGTCAAGAGATCAAGAAATAGCACCATTAAGATGCTTTAAGGATTGTCCAACCATCTGATCTACCATACAGAGTCGGTTGGTAATTATTCTGAAAGAACCAATATAACAACAAAGAAAAGATCAGACTTGAGAGTCAGTCATGTGATTTTGGATGGCTACATATCCAAATGGCCAGTCTATGCCTGCATACACATTTGTCTCCTATTCACTGGCTAATGTGGCTTCTTAATAATCAGAAAAATATGCCTCCATGGAATTCATGTTTCCTTCTGAAAGGAATAGATCCCTGATGCTGGCAACTCACCCATCATTCAAATGCTAATTAATGCTTGTGTCTAAATCCTCTTCATTAAACAGGTTGTCCTAAGCTCTTGTCTCAGACTTAATTTTAAATACTCTATGTATTTCCAAGTTGTTGGGTGGCCACTTGTACTTCTGCCTTGAACTTTCCAAGGCAAGATAAGATGTCAGCATGCCTTTCAGTCATTTCTACCTTCTGCTCTCTCTTTGAGGTCACATTGTGCTATCTTTTCATTTAACCCAGAACTTTTCAAAGGCTCAGTTACCCTAAAAGCATCAAAAGGGTCTATGACAAAAATGACAGAGAAGAATTCAGGAGGCTCTTCTCTTTGTTGGGAGAGTATAACACTGCCCTTGTGAAAATGTCTAGAATTGCCACCTCTTCAAATTTTGGTGTCTGCATCTAGACAGATCCAGGACTGAAGAACTATGCACTAAATGTCTTGGTCCTCAGACTCTAATTGAGGCAGCTGTTCAAAGGTAAAAAATGTCTCTCTTGGAAAGGAAATACTCAGGTATTTAGACAAACACTTGAATAGAGGCAAGAATGTGCAAGCAATGGTGTAGATCAACCATATTACCGTGTAATTGAAACTGACTTTGCATTGGGTTTCTTCAATGTCAAGGGCCCCTTTCTTTCCATTCTCAAAGCAACATTTTCCGTTCTCATTCTTATCTTCATTTGTGTCTTTGCTTCCTTAATCATCTTCAAATGTCTGCGGGTGATGTTCGCATGTCCCGTTCTGTTTTGAAAATCTCATTTGTTGCCATCCCTTATAGGGAGAGGAAGTATTCTGTTTAGGCTACATGTTGGAGGGTGAAAAGTGTTTACAGAACCGTCATCTGTTTCTCCTGATCCGGATCTATTTGATGACATCATTCTGTCGTTTCACACGATTTGGACAATCCAAAGCACCTAGGGCAGAATGTTTAGGGCGGCAAACAAAACAGGTTTTTATAATTAGCTGGAGAGTTGGGATAAAACTAGTGATATGTATATTTTTAAAAATACATCTATAAACCTAATGAGAGAAGGTCGTCCTCACTAATATATTCTTTAGTGATGGAAGACTGGCTTTGAGAGATAGTTGGTGTCCCTAAAGCTTGTGCATAGTTAAAATGTAGGTCTGAATGAGAATTCAGCTTCCAAATTATGAGTTTATTAACTTGCTCCAGACCAGGGATTTCAGAGGAATTTGAATAATATCGCTTAGTATCTAGAATTTGGAGAGTGAGCAATTGTGCTAATTATTAAGGTATTACTATGGGTTAAAACAACAAGTGTGTTATTGAACCACTTCCCTCAGGACTTACTCATCAATTGTTCTTTCTCCTATTGTACTTGTCTTTTAACATCACACTGTTTTACTAAGGGGCCTCATAAGCCCCACGAATAGCCTGGCCAAGCTGCTCTTTTACATACTATTCATTGACTGCTGAACTTTGGGGGCATCATGGCTTTTTCATCTTAGGTCAGAGTTTTATGCGGCCCCTTGAAGAAGCAAAAAGGTCAGATGCCAGAATAGAAAATCCTGCAGAGGTGCATGCTGATGCCCCTTCTGGTCTCACATCTACGTCTAATCTCTGTAAGAATGAGAGCTTTGACTGACTTATCCTAAGAAGACAGTGGGAGCAAAAGGGATCAGTGCTTCCCACAGTGGGAACTCCCAGGAGGCCACTGCCTTTGCTTTCCCACCATGATGCTTATGTATCTATCCCAGGGAGAAAAGCCATTTGGTTTAAAAGCCTCAAGTCTTGGCTTACTGTGTGGGACACTCACACCTTGAGGGCCTTAGAACAATAAAAGAGTTAACCCAAGTGTTGAACACTGCTTAACTATCTTGGGACATTTGTTCTGTGTTCATGGATTTGGTAATTTTAATGCAAATAGGCACCTCGGCAGGCAGCTGTGTCCCCTTAAGCAGATTTTATTTAGCAGCTGAGTTTCCCACATCACTTGGCAGTCATAGATTTTCAATTTTTCCCCATGCCAACAGGGCAGCTGGAATAATTTGCGTACTCATTAATTTGTGAGAAATATGAGCTGTGTTAGGCAGACAACGTGTATCTTCTATACAGTGCTGTACCAGGATAAGCGGCTCAGGGTAGAAGCAATTTGCCCTATCCCAAAGGGGCCCTAGGATTTTAATAAGCTGGTTATGAAAATTCTATTTCTTTGCAATTTGAAGCATCTAATTAGAGCCTGTAATTTCTCTCCTATAACGAGAGTGGATGAAGGTTAACGTTAGGCCTCCTGGGTCCTTTCAAATTCATTTACAGAGAAAAATCAGGTAACAGTTGTAGCTAATTAGAACAGGGTATTAAATATTTAGTCCATCTTGATTTAACTTGGAGAACTCAGACATGCATACGTGGTGTTGGAATTTGGAGAATGATAAAGGGAAGTTAAATTTAATTTTTAATCAAAGATAAACTTGAAGGCAGTGTGATGAATTTCACACTATGGTAACCCAACAGGCAGAGCAGTCCTGGCCTCCACTCCTCTGAACTGGCAAGATAAAGGGAGATGATGTCGATTTAATTTCGTCAGTGAACATGTTGCCCAAGTTCAAACAGCTGGAACTTATGGTATATTCATAAAGTACAAAGAACCCAATGATTTTATCCTAACAGTTGCATCAAAAGCCACATTCTTGAAGTTTCAGAATTTAGAATAGACTTTGGTTAATACAAGAGTATTTTTGGAAAACTATCCTAAGGAAATATCTTACTCATCATATTTGTTTGTTTATTTATTCATGTGTAATTTATTTGTGTGACTATTTTGCCTAAGTGTATTTAAGTATACCACATGCTTTCAGTGCCGGTAGAGGCCAGAAGAGGGTAATTAAGCCCTCCAGAACCCAAATGTACAAACAATTGTTATAAACCTCTGTGTGGGTATAGGGAACTGGAACAGGACCCTCTGTAAAAGCAGCAAGTTCTCTTAATACTGAGCCATCTCTCCAGCTCTAGGAGTTTTTCTGCTTTTTTTTTTAAAGGAGATGACTTATGTTTAACAAACCTCTCCCTTAAAGGAAATCTTCCCTCTTATAAGGCTGGGCCAACTGGGTAAGGGGTGGTGTTTTGATGCATCAAATTTGACATTGTCATAGCTAACACCAGATTCCTGCACACTAAGGACAATGCATTATTGTCCTCTGTCCATAGTAAGTCTGTTATTTTCCTAAAAAGCAATTCAGATATGTCAGGATGTGTGTATTAGAGATTCTCAAGTCAGCCTCATGACAGCCATTACCGCTGAGGCCGTCCACAAGGGAAGAGCATCCTTCAATGACAACTATATGCAGGATTGCCCCCAGGACCACTGTAACATCATCAAAGTTTGCTGCTTAGGAGACAGAAGAACTTGAAAAGGCAAAGGTTGGAAAATGATAATAAACATTTCTTAGGACCATAGAATGACTATAGCAGGATAACTCTGACATCCACCATGGCTTCCTGGCCCCTAAACCCCTGAACCCCATC